>JAHRHZ010000091.1:727535-782909 GCA_024137785.1 Ginglymostoma cirratum
GCAGCCCTACAGTCTGTAGGATATTGATGACTTCACCTTTTTAGAATTAGATATTCTGGCAGGGCCCCCATTTATTACCAATTCCTAATGGCCCGAACTTGCTAGGTTTTAAATTCTGGGAATTCTGTTAAATGGCCATTAACAGTCAATCACATTGCTATATGTCTGAAATCACATAGGCCAGACTAAGTCAAGTCTGTAGCTTTCTTTCCCTAAAAGGGGGATTATTAGTCAGCCAAATAGATATGCACAAAAATCAGTTGTTGGTTTTTATTCCATATTCAATAAATTGATTTTAAATTCTCCAGCTATGGTGATGGGTCTGAACTCTGTCTCTGATTCACTCCTTTTACATTTTTGCTGTATAAACGACCTGTATGCAATAATACAACAGAGACATTAGAAATTAACAAATAAGGTTAATCTGAATTATGCAAATATTCCTTGATTAATGTTAGATCTTTTAACCAATAAAACATAGACCTGATTGCAACTGATTTACCAATGCACCCATCTTTAAGGTTTTCTTCAGGCAGATGGAATTTTAAATAAAGGTTGCAATTACCTTCAACACAGAATGAATTAGGAAATAACTTAAAATTAGTAGAAAATAATTGAAGTATATGTCAAAATGAAAAACAATGTGAACAAATAAAAATGAAACAGAGAATAAAGGACAACAGAAACATCAAAGCTTATGGCATCAAGTCAGGCTATTTTGTGGTTAGTTTATTGGAAATGGTCATTCTAGCCAACGTTAGAAGCATATTTCTTCCAAACTAGTTCTTTCTCGAAGACCATTCTTGGATCACAACACTTGATTGGATCATTCATCTGAATTAGGTAATTTAGGCCTGAGAAGCAAATAAAAGACTTGCTTGCCAGAGGTGATCAATTCATCAATCATCTACTGCATCATTAAAAGAGCCCTATAAAACTATGAAAACTAACACTTTTCACTTAAGCATCGGGTAACAGATGGATCTAAATTACAGGCTAAGCTCAGGAAGTACAGAGCTAATACAAATTACAGTGATGGGTGAATGTAAAGGTTTTGCTTTTTAAGAACCTAAGTGTGAGGGACGATAATTTTCTCACATTCTGAAACAAACTTTGCACAAATGCTTAGACAAATCCGTAGAAGTTGTTAACAGCTTCCAAAAAGCTGACAACTCAAGCTATCTCATTCAACTGATAAAGGCCTATGACTGAAACCACAGCTTTATGGCAATTAATCATGGGCAATTATTTTGTATGATTTTGTGTTTTAGGATTGTTAGTAATGCTTTGGGCGTTCCACAACGCAGTTCGTTGTCTGTCGAAAGTGAAATCCATTGATCCATTCAGATCATTCATGACACGGTGAATTAGTTTCTGCGCTTGCAGTGGGACATTGCACCATATCTTAGCAATGACAGCATGTAATCAGTGGAGAGCATACGGTCAATAGCTTATTGAACTCCATTCATTAAATACATATCCCACTTTTTTTTTTAACCAGTGTACATCCGAAAGAACTTACTTGAGAAAATTGTTCAGGAGTTTATACCAATCCCTGGCTCTTTATCAAACTCTACATTTGCTTCCCATTGCCGATCATACTGCCATCAACACATCCCCATTAACTCACTTTCCAAGTCATCATCTGGGAAACTAAACAGCTGATAAGCATTTTATTTACATTATTAAGAACATGATGGGGTCTAACACGAATCTTGGCAGAACTTCACGGAGTGCATCCTTTAGCCCAACATCATGCTCGTGACACACTTCCACTCTCTTAGTGAATACCAGAGCCACTTTCAAGTTATACTGAGCATACGTCTTGCTTTTACTTGCAATCATATTGTTAGTGTTAGAGAGAACTTTAGCAGTTATGATGCTTAAGTAACTAACAATTCAATTGGCAATAACCACAGTATGATTTAGCATACAGAAGAGTCTCTAAAAGCTTACCCTTTAAGTAATAGTTCTTCTAAATTTTCTGTGGCTTTATCAAGAGACTCTGGAAAAGAGGAGAGTTGATTTTGTGACAAATTCAATTTTTTCAGGGTTGGGCACGTGGAGTTCAAGGTCAGAGAATTGCCAATGTTGTTCCTGGAGATATCAAGGGACATAATGGACTGCATTTCCAGTACACATGATGGAAAAGAGGTGAACTTGTTATTGCTCATGTCCAAATCTGTCAGACACTTAAGAATCTGAGGGTAAAAATATAACAGCATCACAACAGAGAAATAATAAATCCTTCATCAAATCATAAATCCTGATTTGTTTTCTCCATTAGATTGTGCATTTATATCTGTGTCAGCATTTTGTACATTAACAAATGTGCTGATTAAATATTGACTTGACAAGTGTGCTAAATGTGTTTCATGTTGAGTCAACACTATGCCACTTTCTAAACAAATCTGTTGCTTTCTCCAGCAAAATATAACACAACACTGGGGCATGGGATTTGCAAAACAAGATTGCATAACATCCACTGTTTCTGGTGCAGATAGTGTACAAAGTTTACGCTGTCAACTAATTCAAACTATTATAGCAGGGGGCCAGAATCAAGTATACTATACGTTACTGCATGCCCAATTGTGAGGCAAGTAAAAGTCAGTCTGCATACTTCAGGACAGACTACTCCTAAAGGGAAGTTCTCTGAAACAGGCACTGGAAATCATTCTATAACTGATTGTAAAAGTAAAACCCCTCGCACTCAAATCTGCACTACCAGCCTCACGCACTTCTCAATATGCCATACATCTTATTTTTCCCACACTGTTACACTTCCTTTCCTCTCACAGAAAACATGGCACAAACCCAGGCAGTAACATCTTACTGTCAGGCTGAGGGAAGAGGTAAGATGAACATTATTCTGCTGGAGCAATGCTTGCCATAATGAGAGTGTGGTCAAGCCATGGGGCCGAAACTAGTGAAGAGGACGGAATCCGCATGGAGACAGCGCAACACCAATGTAGCACACACTTTCTCATGGACCTGTGATGCTATTTTTACCAGAGTGGATTAGTAGCTGACACAGAATAACACGGTTGTGGATGCAAGAATGATGCAGCATTTAATCGGTTTCAAATGCCACAAAGACTGCAGTCTGAATGTAGCAGAGGAAGCCTTCACTACTGCCATTATAGGAGTGAATGCATACAGGATGTCACACTAATCCAGTAATGTGTTCTCCAACTTATTACTGGCATACCTGAGGCATCACCCAAGGGACAGTGGTAGGAATTTTACTATCACAGCAACAGTCAGTTGAGATTGATCATGCACTAATCTGAAAGTGCTTGATGACCTTTTAAATATTGTTAGCAAGGGTCATTCCTGCTGCTTCAGACATATTTAGTGATGCAAGGCTGATAGAGGGCATTAACTGGAGCAAGGAGTTCTGATATAGCAGTGCTGGCATGAAACTGCAATTATAGGATAACTGATCTCATGATCTGACTACTCTGCATACTTCCAACAGATGCTCTTTGGATGTCAATGCTTTCATCAAAAGCATCCAACACCGTTGGCACCAAGTGTGTGCATGCTGTAAATGCTATTTCAGGAGTAAATAGCAGCGGTGGGACTGAGAAAAGGGAAGCTAAGAAATCAGACATGGTGTCATTCTTTTACTTTCATCGTATAGTGTTATTAAGACTACTATTTAATATTCATATCAAGTTCTACTCAGATATTCCAGGTTTTACAATAGAGATCGATAGAATGCAAATCTCCATCTTTCATTTCTCCTCTGGCTTTTTCCATGTTACATGGGTCATCAAAATAAACATAATCTTCATTGATTAAAACTGTCTGAAACAACAGAATGTAATATTTAAAAATTAGTTCTTACAGTACACAAATGTTGTGAGAAACTTGTTAAGTTATTTTGACTTAAATCCATCTTTTGTAGTTGTTCAAGGTGTGGAGCAATACAACATGTGTGATTGATGGAGTTTAGGTGCTCCAAGTCATTTGCAGAAAGATCCAAGGACCAGATGAACTCTGTCTCAGTAGCATGCTGCAACCAATGGTCATTCCCACTTCCAAAAGAAGATCTTCTTGATGCACAGTCTAGGATAAAACATACATAAACTGACAAATGTTGCACCAGTTACTTTCTTTACATTTAGATTTAGATTTTATTGTCACATGTACTCAAGTATAGGGTACAACAGTATAGTGAAAAGTGAACCATGTCATCACACATGGCCCCAGCTTACTTTATAAAGTACCTAGATGCAAAATCTTAGTTACAGAAATAGAAAAACAAAGAAATTTAAGAGTTTCTCATGAATTTTCTGATAAAACTGAAACACAAGAGAAAATACATACAGTTCTGAAACCCCAAGCAACTCCAATTGTTTTTATGGAGCATACGCAGCCACTTCAAATTAATGTATTTTTATAGACACTAAACTTCCTCTCTCCTACAAATCCATGTCAACCTGAGCAGATTGTTTTTTGCACTAGTAAAACTATGATACGTTCAGGGAAAGTTAATTGATCTTCCAAATGTAAATAATCTGCAAGAACAAGATAAGAGAATAAAATCATAAACTATTCCTCATTTCACTTGACTCACTGAACTTTCCAAAGAATGAGCAGTTATAGATACTTTCAAAAGTAAGCTGTCATAGATAGATTGGAGGGATTCAGAGATGAGTTGAAAGAGTTATCCCAGGAATAAATGTTCCAAGTTGAAAAGACAATCAAGGTTTTCAAATCATGAGGAAAGTGCATAATATAAAATGTATCTATGTTACGCAACTGAATTTTTTCCTTTATTTATTAACAGGGTGAAAGCATTGCTGGCTAAGCAGCATTTATTGCCCATCCCTAATTGCCCAGAGAGAACAAGGCGTGGGGCTGGATGAACACAGCAGGCCAAGCAGCATCATAGGAGGAGGAAAGCTTGACGTTTCGGGCCTACACCCTTCATCAAAAAAATCAGTTTTCTGATGAAGGGTCTAGGCCCGAAACGTCAAGTTTTCCTGCTCCTATGATGCTGCTTGGCCTGCTGTGTTCGTCCAGCCCCACGCCTTGTTATCTTGGATTCTCCAGCATCTGCAGTACCTTTTATCTCTTGCCCAGAGGGAAGTTGAGCGTCAACTGCATTCCTGTGGGTCTGGAATCACATGAAGGTCAGACCAGGTAAGGATGGCAATTTCCTTTCCTGAAGGGCATCAGTGAACCAGATGGGTTTTTCCGACAATTGACAATAGATTCATGGTCATCATTAGATTCTTAATTCCAGATATTTTTTATTGAATTCAAATTCCACCATTTGCCGTGGAATGCCCACCATGGATTTGAACCCAGGTGCCCAGAACGTTCTCTGGGTCTCTGGATCAACAGTCTGGCAATAATACCACTAGGCCGCCGCCTTCCCGACTCAGACCACCGAATTAGAGGATAAGTTCAAATTTTAAAATGGTGCCAAACTTGTGGAGGACAGCTGATATTACTCACGTATACATAAATTACATCACAATATTTAGTTAGGTAGGTGGAAATAGCAGGGGCTCATAGAGAAAAGGACAAATCAAGGAAAACACCTTTCTCGAAAAAAAAAATCAAATATTTGGATTGTATCTCTGGTAAAGGCAATGGGAGCAAAAGTGTTACTTATAGAACTTATAGAACAGTCAACTCAGCAATACTGATAATGAAGACTGTAGGTTCTTCCAAAATAATGAATTTGATATCTGCTAATTTGGAATGGCTTCATACAGTGTAAGTTAAAGATCAGATTTGTAATTTTCATTACCTGGGTTATGAATTACATGAGAAATAGATCTCTGTCTTGGGTTAACTGCAGGCTCAACATCGTCAAGTGAACTCTGTCAGTAAAGTAAATTGGTTTAACATAATGGATCAGAAACATTTGCATGAATTTAATTTAAACTATAAATATGAATATTTTATAATCATCACACAACTTTTTTTTCTGCACAGAACTCCTGCTGCTCAGATTTCTACTGCCCAGAAGTTATATTTTCTTATGTAACAATTCTCACTGGTCATCAAAGGTAATGCATTATACATATGTCCATTTTATAGACACTGTTGCTGTATTATACAAATTCTGTAATATAGAACATTGGAGAGAGTAAAACGTAATCAAGATCATATCAGAGCTCAGGGGATATGCTGAGATAACAAGGTGTAGAGCTGGATGAACACAGCAGGCCAAGGAGCATCATAGTGTCAAGCTTTCCTGCTCCTTCGGGCCTGGACCCTTCTTTAGAAATGGGGTAGGGGAAGGAGGTTCTGAAATAAATAGGGAGAGAGGGGAAGGCGGATAGAAGATGGATAGAGAAGATAGGTGGAGAGGAGACAGACCGGTCAAAGAGGCGGGGATGGAGCCAGTAAAGGTGAGTGTAGATGGGGAGGTAGGGAGGAGATAGGTCAGTCCAGGGAGGACGGACAGGTCAAGTCAAGGGGGCAGGATGAGGTTAGTAGGTAATGGGGGTGGGGCTTGAGGTGAGGGGAGGGGAAAGGTAGAAGGACAGGTTAGGGAGATGCACCCAGCTCGTCCCCACCTCCCTAACCTGTCCTTCCACCTATCCCCTCCTCCCACCTCAAGCTCCACCCCCATCTCCTACCTACTAACCTCATCCCGCCCCCTTGACCTGTCCGTCCTCCCTGGACTGACCTATCTCCTCCCTACCTCCCCGCAGTTTTGGTCTCCTTAACTCATTAAGTCAGATATCATTGCCATTGAGGGAGCACAACAAAAGTTCACCAGTCCTGTTCCTGGGATGGCAGAAATGTTCTATAAAGAGATATTGGGCAAACGATGCTTGTATTCTCTACGGTTTTGAAGAATGAGAGGTGATCTTTGAAACCTATAGAGGGATAGAGTAGTTGCAACAACATGTTTCTCTTGCTCAGTGAGTCTAAAAGCAGAAGGCACAATTTAAAAATAAGGGGATGGCACTTAAGTCCAAGATGAGGCGGAGTTTAATCAGAGTTGTGAATTTTCAGAAATCTCTCCCACAAAGGGCACTGGTGGCTCAGTCTTTGAGTATATTTAAAGTTACTGATTGAAAGATTTACGATTTCCAGCGGCATGCAAGATTGTGAGGATGGGGTGAATAAAAAGCACTAAAGTGTTTGATCAGCCATGATCATATTAAATTGCAGAGTGGGTTTGATGGGCTAAAATGGCTTACTGTTGTTCCAATGTTCCTATAATGCGTCTCAAACTTGTCCAGACTCAATTCTTCCCCAATTCATTTGAATTTCTATTTCTTAAGTATTAGAAATTATTTCAAATCTTTAAAAGTGTTAAATTTTTTTTTAATATACTTCAAATTTAAATTTTTGGTGTAGAACGTGTGTTTTCTGTTGTGGAATCTGAATTGTTTCACACTAACCAGCAATTACCAATGAAAGCAAGTTTGAAACCAACGGAGAAAAGGACTAATCCAAACACCACAACTTTTTTTTAAAAGGGGGATATAACGGTTCAAATATTCAACAGTATTTTGCATTTAATTAAGGTCTACATCATTTAACTAACGTACCAAAGAACTACAGCGTCTCAAATTAATTGTAGGTTTGCTGTAATCTCCAACATGCAAGCAATGGTTTGGATTTTGAATAACAACATAACTCCCTAAAGTTTAAAAGAAAAAAAATGTTAAGGAGAAAATGGAAACACAGGGAAACTGCTTTGTAGCACATGATCAACACAACCCATTTAACTACAATTTAAATATAAATGTATAACCCAATTGCGGATAGGAAGGTTGAAAATAATTGCATTTCCCTGCTTAGCCACACAGTTTATTTTCATATAAACTAATATGGGCTACAGAATTGGAAAGTTTTAGTACTTAAAGAAACATAATCTGAATATTGGTTTGGTTTGAACACACAAGCCTGCAAACCCTCTTTCCACATCGCCTCAAATTTTAGTCATCCCCTAATGCAATGCAGAAGAAAACTACAAATGTATTACTAAATTTTGAATTTAAGTTCTACTACAGGACCATGCCCCAAACATCAGTGAAAAATAAGTGCATACATGGAACATTTGTCTTTTTAAAAAATACAAATATGATAGTTGTAATTTGTCAATGGAATTATGCAAACCACATCGTAAGACATGTGCAAAGTAACTTCTGCATTCATAACAAGTGAGTGAATACTATCACTCTAACTTATCATTTGATAAAACTGTCTGCCATCAAAAAGGAACAATACCTAAAATAAATTAGCGATAAAATGAAAAGAAGTCAATGAAGTTGTTTCAGTATTTATCAGAATCAAACCTTCATTCTCCAAGTCATCAAATATGCTGCCTTCTTCTGTTTTAGTTGCTGATGTATCCAACAATACAGTGTAATCATTGCTCTTACTTAATGCTTCCTCACAGTAGCTCAATGCAGAATTTATACTTGAACGCTGCACTACCGATGACAATTCTGTCCCATCCTTTAACAAAAGCTTTCCCAAGGAGGCACCTGTGGCTATTCAGCAAGGAAGTAATCATTGTTAATTCATCCGTTGTAAACAAATCACTGCAAAATCTGTCAGCAATAGAGATTTATATGTGACGGAACAGGTTTCCTAGTATCTAAAGGCAGTAAATGAGCACTTGTGGTGAAAAGTTGTGACGTCACTAATATATATGCCACTTCAAAAATGCCTCAATGCAGCATGTGACACATTGCTCTGTCTCCAGAAGTAAAACAGGTGGATGTAAAACGGACTGCAGGAAATTACTCTAAGTAATTGCTGTGAGCTAGCAAAGAGTGCATGACTGAAGGTAGGAGGGCATGGAAGACTGATGCATGGCCCCCTGATACAGGAGCTTTGCATCAGCACACCTGTCTGTGAACATGGCGCTTCCCAGCGGCTGCATGACCATGCAGTTTAAAGAGAATGTTGATGTGGAAGGAAAAATTATTATTGTAAACTGGTGGAAAAAAATGAACACAACAGATTTAGAGGCATGCCTTCATGGAGTTTGATCACAGCGCTCTCAAAATGGGAGCAAGACAGGACATCTTTTTATTGTAACACAGTATGAAGCTGGAGGAACACAGCAGGCGGGCGCTATCAAATGAGCAGGAAAGCTGATGTTTCGGGTCGGGACCCTTCTTCTTTATTTTCTGAAGAAGGGTTCCAGCCTGAAACGTCAGCTTTCCTGCTCCTCTGATGCTGTTGCCTGGCCTGCTGTGTTCCTCCAGCTCCACACTGTTATCTCTGACTCCAGCATCAGCAGTTCTTACTATCTCATCTTTTTATTGCACTAGCTACAGAATGGTAAAATTAAAGTTCCAGTGTGAAAATTAATGAATAGGTGTGAGTGCACGAACAAGCAGGAAGGGGAATGATTGAGAGATGATAAGTTGAGTCGGGAAAGATAATCAAATTGGGTTGAGGGTGTAGTTTGGTGCTTGGTAGGGATAGACAGGTTTGCTCATGAGAGGTAATCATTAGTTTAACAGGGTTGGAAGAAAGTATTTGCCAAGTCAGTGCATGTGATTAGAAATTACACTAGATTTAATTGCCCAGGAGTTACATTAGATTTTATTTGTCTAGCTTTTCCTGTGCAACCACTTGCGTGAATAAATTGGGACTGTCCAAATTCTCTGACTCTTAGGGAGAAAGGGAATTGTCCAATGGAAGTTCATATTTCCCAGGCAACTCCCGTGGTGACCAGCACATCTGGACATCCCCAGATCTTAAAATGGCAGAACACAAGAGATCCATACTTCCACAATCCCACTTAAAACCTTAACAACTTAAACTATTAAAGCTATTCACATACTTACTCAGCGGGTGCTCTGAAATGGGAAATGTCTCATTGGAAAACAATGGATATAACCAAGTTGCTTCAATCCTGCCCATATGAAGTCCACCCAGACAAATGGCCTTATTGTTTTGGTCCAATCCAAGCTTTCTTAGAAGCAAGCTTATGATTCTCTCATCACCCATCTTAATGCTGACTTCTAAAGCTTTCCGAATATCTTGCTCACATGTTCCATGGTTAAGCAGAAGTTCCACTAACAATGGGTTGCTACTTTTCTTACATGCCTATGAAAACCAATAAGAAATCGTTAACAATTCAAGCACTATTAAGTTAACCAAGAAAAATTGCAGGGAGTTGTTTTTATTCTTCTCAGAGTTTAAAAAGCATAATGTGGCTTTTTCTCAAATAATCGGGTTTAGGCACAGATTGCCTGCAGGAACCAGGTTAAAGCTGGCAAAAGCCCACCAATTGGTTCAAAGATACTGACTGCTACGAATAATTCAGGTTCATATTCAATTAACAAACACTAACTGTGCAATTTGAATGATGGTTCAATTCATTCAACTGGATCATGTCGGTGGGTTTTTCCTTGGGGCTCTTGTGGGACATTGTGAATACCTACCTACCTCTTATCCAGGAATCCTGGACTCAAGTTCCAGAGTTACATGCTAACGTATCTGAGCAGGATGATTAGAAAGTATCGAGGGGTCTCTAATGATCAGTGTGAAAATGAACATCAAACCAACTGGTAACAGAAACAATTCTTTTCATGGGTTTCGTAGGCTTCCTGAACTATACTACTTAAATCAAGTCAAGAACACAATGGCAAGTGAAGGGGCTGATTAAAACTTTGAACGTACAACAATAAATTCTCAGAACTCATTGCTGCTTTTTCTTTAGAAACTTACTACCAAGGAAGGAATAGCAAGAGTTTCAGAATGACAAACCCTCTCCTCTCAGGTGTGCAAGATCCAGGGTCCAACTGGTCTCACTCATAATACTTGGAATACTTCTTTTCTTAAGCTTGCAAATGCCAGCAAATAGGAAATCTGACAGATTCTTTGGTTATGAAGGGAAAGGGGTCACAAGTTCAGAGGATAATGCCTAGCCAGTGTTAGATGCAGGATACTATGGGAAGAAAGTTTGTGTTACAAACATACATTGAGGAAAGCAATAGTAAAACATCACATGCCTACATTTTCTCAAATCAAATATGGTCAGTATTAACAATTCTCATCAAGACATTCATCACAGCAGTAAATAGGGCAGCAGCACTCTTGTTAACACTTCATCCAATACAAGGAACCAAGAATCCAAAGGTTGGAGGGCTTGAGTTATAGGGAGATGATGAATAGACTGGGGTATTTTCCCCAGGGTGTCGGAGGCTGAGGGGTGACCTTATAGAGGTTTATAAAACCATGAGGGGCTTAGAATAGAGTGAATAACCAAGGTCTTTTCCCCAGAGTCCAAAACTAGAAAACGTAGGTTGAAGGTGAGAGGGGAAAGATTTAAAAGGGCCCTAAGGGGCAACATTTTCACACAGAGGGTGTATGGAATGAGCTGCCAAACGAAGTTGTGGAGGCTGGCACAATTACAACATTTGAAAGGCATCCCGATGGGTATATGGGCCAAATACTGGCAAATGGGACTAGATTAATTTAAGATATATGGTTGGCATGGACAAGTTGGACCGAAAGGTCTGTTTCCATGTTTCCACAGCTCTATAACTGAGGTGATATATGTTGTAAGAACCAAGTTATCACTAACATGTGGTTAGAGTATGAAATCCAGTTGACCAAAAGAAAAATTAAATCAACTTTATTACAATAAAGAGACATTTCAGAAGATCCAGTAAACAGTCAAAATCCTATCCTCGAGCAGGTTTTGACAGTGATCACGTAACAATGGTTACCATGATGAACATCAAGCTGAAAATTCCATGGAAAGCCCTGAGGGTGGACCTTGACTGAAAGACCCTGTCATTTAAGAAGCAATAAGTGTTAGTAAAGAATCACTTTGTCAGTGGAAGAAACAACTGATACAAAAGGAAAGTTGAACATATTCAAAAGAGGGATTAGGCAATGCTACATTCTCTCATTGGACTGTTTCTCCGTAGTAACAAAGCCAGGAGGAAAATCATTAAAAGCATGAACACCACCAAAAGAAAACGATTTTCAAAAATTAATCAATACAGTCATAAAAGGAAGTGGTAGGTGTGGATTTCTAGTCAACCTCAAGGAAAAGTAAACTTAGATAATGACAAAGAAAAAGAATGTTATATGCATCACATTTAATGAAAGAAAGTTAAAACATGTCAATTAATTCAACCACAAGGTTCACACTGTGATATCTGATGTCAAAACCAGTACTGAAATCTGAAAAAGAAGGATTGGACAAGTCACAAGTCTTTTTTTATTTAACTACAATATTAAGCGCTATTCTTAAGATTCACAAGCACAAGTCTTGAAATAAGAATAAATTAAAATTCTGGGTAGACTCTTATAGGATCTGAGGAACATGGGCTATATTGTAATGCTACAGCAACTTGGTGTAGCTCAGTGACATGAATCCAGTTCATGGACTGGACCAGGCTACTTCTCCAGGCTCTTCATTTGCTCTCAAAATGTTCACGTGCGCTGAGCCTACTTGGATAGTTACAGCTTCCTGGCCTCGCAGTACCTTGCCTTTTGGCACTTTGCCCCCAAGCCAGAGATACCAGGTTCACGTTAGTGCTGCACTGCCTTTTTTTTTTTAAAAGCACAGTCACAAAGCCAGGAAGCTTGTTACAGTTGTCAGCAGGCCTCAATCTATGCATATAGGGAGAAAACCTTCATTCAAGGGTTCTTGGCCCAGTTAATCAAGGGCATTCTCCAATATAGTGTAGTCAAAGTAAAAATCCTCCCCCAAAACGGTAGACGCCTTTAAAGATAGTGTGGGCAAAAGGGATGTCTTTCCTTGGATATCCACTGAGTGGTGAGTTGTTCTTGGAATGGTGAACGGCAAATCGGGAGAAAATTAACTGAAGGGGAGATGCCTTGGGAGGTAATCAATGAGGCAAGTTTGGCAAGGTAGGGCAAGAAAACTTCCGAGGCTTCATGGCGACAAACCATCCAAAAAACTCAACACTACTTGAAATTAGCCAAGAAAAGTCCTGAGATTTAGCCTGTTATGTCTGATCAGTAATGAGTTCCTGATCTGAGGCTTGGAGCACTAGGAAATAGGAAGAAAAGAAAACTGATCAAGAAATGTGGTGTTTAAAAAATATTCTAACAGTAAACTGCGCAGAGCAAAGAACAGACGAAGTAGTACTGAATGAGGTCAAGAGAACAAGAATGGAGAACTTCTATACAATATCAATAGAAATGGAGTTCTTCAGACATATTCTCCATGCAGAAGAGTTGGATTATCATCAGAAGGACTAATGGGTGAAAAACAAGGGGATGACTGAAGGAAGCAGTGAGTCAACATTAAAGAGTGGCTGAACTAGGACCTTAACAAGATCATCCTATGTTGCTAAAACTGGAATGTTTGGAAGACCACAGTCACCTACATTACCCAGGATTGCCTTAGACAGGGAAGAGTTTTCTTAGAATACTTTTGCTGAGAGTTCACCTCTTACATTTTAGAGATTTCCAGAATCAAATCTGGATGGGTGTCACCGTGAGTGCTTTAGCCTGGACCTTAGTAATATGAAAGCAACAGCAAACTGATAGGATGAGGCAGTAGGGTGGACATTGAGGCTAGTGATTGAAGGCAGGTTTACACAGTAGCTTGTTGGGTCTGACGTCAATACTTCTGTTCCTTATAACGCATAGCAAAGCTGTAAAGGCACTAAACTTAAGGTTTCAGCACCTCTAATCATTTTTCTTGTTAGATTCACCAAAACCCAGCTAATTCTAGCTTTTGGAAGTTGGAAACAGAAACAGGCATTAAACCAGAGGTGTCAAACTTCCTTAAATAGATTTCAAATATTTAATTGTCTAGCAAAAGAAGATTAATCACCATTAAAACTGAAGTGGCCAAAATGTGCGACAGGTTGGATTTAGGTTTCAAATTTTTAATGTTTTAACTTCCCACTCAGTTCAAACTCACCCACTGTTAAGAGATAAAATTATGCACAAACATTTTCTGTTTTGAGGTGGAAGTCAAATTCACCATTAATGTCTGTATTCTGGAACTTAAGCCACAATCCCACTATTGACTATGTTGGAAGTTACCAAAAGATGATTCTTGGTCGTAGAAACTGAGTTACAGCTGACTTAACACTTAAACAAAATTATATTCACCTGGTAAATCAGTGATTCTTTTTTAGACTTATGATTGACATCAGCCGCCAAGATGATTAAATATTCTGCCATTGTGACATTGTTTTCTGAGCAAGCATTCTCAAGCATCTGATTTCTTATTCCACGATCAATGGCCAACTTGAACAAGCACTTGCAGAGGAGGTTCTGTAGCTAATAATTTCAAAGAAACAATGTAAAAAGAATTGCTAAAACCATCTGTAAAATAAAGCTTCTCAAATTTTTTTCTTGAAAGCCAGAAAGAAATGTAATATAACCTGCTTGTTTCTGCATTCTGTCATCTGATGAAAAATAAATCTGTCAATGCCCTCCTTGAAGAAAATTACAAAAGCAGATGGTATGGTTTCAAAATATATTAAGATTGCTTGGAAACCCTAAAAAAGAAATATGGTTGTTAAGTCACAATTTTGGAAACATTTCAACTGTATGTCAGATTATTTTAAAAATTCAGATTTAATTACGTTGCCCTTGAAATCTCAAGCTACATTTGCCGTGTTTGTCAAGGTTTTTGCAGTAATGCACTTGTTGAAAATCACAATTCTGATTAAACACTTGAAACATGTGAATAGCACAGGTGACAGCCAGAGCTGAGTTAGCATGTTAACCAAGCTTCCCTGACCTTCTTAAAAAAAATGTATATTAACATTAAAACAATGTTTTATGTTTAAAAAAAAATTAAATGTTCTAATGTTGCATTAATGACTGAATGCACAGCAAAAGTGAGCAAGGTTTTGAGGCAATATGCAATGTTGTGCCACAAGAGAAAGAAATAGAGGCTACAGAAATCAGGGAAATAAATATTGATGTTTTGAAACCAGTTCACATTCCAGAAGAGGAAGTGCTGGAGATCTTAGAAACTATAAAGATGGATAAATCTCCAGGACCTGATCTAGTGTATCCCAGGACTTTGTGGGAGGTTAGGGAGGAAATTTCAGGGTCCCTTGCAGAAATATCTGTATCATCTGTAACAACGGGTAGGGGACTGGATGACTGGACAGAGGCTAATGTTGTCCCTTTGTTTAAGAAGGGACGTAAGGAGATGCCTGGGAACTATAAACCTGAGAGTCTGACTTCAGTGGTAGTTAAATTGGTGGAAGCGATTCTGAAAGGTAGGATCGATATGCATTTGAAGAGGCAATGCATGGTTAGGGATAGTCAACATGATTTTGTGCGAGGAAAATCGTGTCGTCTCAGAAACTTGATTGAGCTTTTTGAGGAAGTAACCAAGAAAACTGACTAAGGCAGAGTATTAGACGTTGTTTACTTGAACCTCAGTAAAGCCTTCAACAAAGTTCCACATGGTAGACTAATTAGTAAAGTTAGATCACATGGGATTCAGGGTGAGTTTACCAATTGGATACAAAATTGGCTTAACGACATGAGACAGAGAGCGATGGTGGAGAGTTACTTTTCGGACTGGAGACCTGAGACCAGTGGTGTCCCACAGGGATCAGTGCTGTGTCCACTTTTGTTTGTCATTTATGTAAATGAATTAGATGAGAATATAGAAAGCACGGTTAACAAGTTTGCCGATAACACCAAGATTGGTAGTATAGTGGACAGTGAAAAAAGTTATCTAAGATTACAAATCAATTTTGATCAAGTGGGTCAATCGGCTGAAGAGTAGCAATTTGAGTTTAATTTGGATAAATGCGAGGTATTACATTTTGGAAAAACAAATGAAGACTTATACAATTAAAAGTAGGGCCTTTGGCAGAGACATAGAAACCTAGGGATTCAGGAATATAATTCTTTGAAGTTGGCATCACATAGGTAAGGTGGTTAGGAAGGCATTTAGCATGCTTGCCTTTATTGCTGAGACCTTTACATATAGGAATTGGGATGTTATGTTGAGGAAGTACAGGATGTTAGCGAGGCCTTTTCTGGAGCACTGTGTCCAGTTCTGGTCACCCAGTTATAGAAAGGATATTATTAAGCTGGAGAGGGTTCAGAAGAGATTTACCAGGATGTTGCCAGAAATGGAAGGTTTGAGTTACAAAAGGAGAGGTTGTATAGGTTGGGACTTTTTTCATTGGAGTGTAGAAGATTGAGAGGTGAACTTGGAGGTTTATAAATTAATGAGGGATACAGATAAGGTGAATGGCAGGTGACTTTTCCCTAGGGTGGGTATTTCAAGACTAAGTGGCATAATTTTAAGGACAGCGGAGAGAGATTTAAAAAAGACAGGAGAGGCAATGTGGAATGAACTTCCAGAAGTGGTGGATGTGGGTACAGTTACAACGTTTAAAAGACATTTAGATAAGTACAGGAATAAGAAATGTTTGAAGGGATATGGGCCAAGTGCAGGCAGATGGAACTAGTTCAGTTTGGTATTATAGTCGGCATGGACTGATTGGACCTAAGGGTCTGATTCCATGCTATATGACTATGACTCTGACTCTATAACACTTCAGTGCTAATCAAGTAACCATCTGTCTTTTTTGTGTTATATCATAGAATCCCTACAGTGTGGAAACAGACCATTCAGCCCAACAAGTCCACACCGCCCCTCCGAACAGCATCCCATCCTGACCCATTCCCCTACCCTTACATTTCCCTTATCTAACCCACCTAACCTAAACACCCCGGCACTATGGGCAATTCAACATGGCCAATCCACCTACCCTGCACATCTTTGGACTGTGGGAGAAAACCAGGGCTTCTGGAGGAAACCCACGCGTTGCTCACACAAAGATATAAATGATGAAGGCCTTTTAAATCACTCAACAAGTATGATCCCTAAAATAACTCCACAGAGGCCAGTATCCCGTCACCAAATTATTTACACATGAACATGGCCCATGTGCTTGTTTAGGACCACTGTCCTACCCAAACTTTATACATCACTGGTCCTGAGGACACACTGAGAATACCTCTGAGTCATGTGGGGCCATTTCCATGATTTTTGCATCAAACTTCGTCCTCTGTATTAAACTTTCTCAGGAGGTTTGGTTATTAAATTTGCAGATGAAACCAAAATAGGTGGTGTAACGGACAATGAAGAAAGTTATATCGGAGCACAACGGGGTCTTGATCAGATGGGCCAATGGGTCTAGGAGTGGCAGATGGAGTTTAACTTACATAAATGTGAGGTGATACATTTTAGAAAGGCAAATCAGGGAAGAACTTCTCCAGTAAAGGCCTGGGTAGAGCCCTGGAGACTGCTGTCGAACAAGGAAACCTGGGGGTGCGGGTGCATAGTTCCTCAAAAGTAGAGTTGCAGGTAGACAGGGCAGTGAAGAAAGTATTTGGCATGCTTACCTTCATTGGTCAGTGCATTGAATATAGGAATTAGCTGTACTGGACAGTGAAGCCACTTTTAGAATACTGCACTCAATTATGATCCCCCTGCTACAGGAAAGATGTTGTTCAACTTGAAAGGGTACAGAAATGATTGACAGGGATGTTATATGGATTGGAGGATATCAGCTATAGGGAAAGATTCAGCAGGCTGGGGCTTTATTCCCCTGGAGCTTCCTAGACTGTGGGGTAACTTACAAAGGTTTATAAAATCATGAAAGGCATAGATAGGGTGAATAGCAAAGGTCTTTTTCCTAGGTAGGGCATTCCAAAGCTAGAGGGCATAGGTTTAAAGTGAGAGGGGAAAGATTTAAAAGAGACTTAAGGGGCAACTTTTTCACAGAGGGTGGTTCATGTATGGAACGAACTGCCAGAGAAAGCGATGGAGGCAGTACAATTACAATATTTAAAAGGCATTTGGATGGATACATGATAGGAAGGGTTTAGAGGGATATGGGCCAAATGCTGGCAAATAGATCATTTTAGGGTATCTAATTAGCATGGACAAGTTGGACTGAAGAGTCTGTTTCCATGCTGTATAACTCTATGAATCTTGCTTGATGCGAGTCTGGTGTCTGGCGTTGGTGTTCTGGAATTGCCATTTCACCACCTCAGCAGGTCCAAGACCAGACTTTGCCTGGTGTGCAATCTTCTACCCATTAGCAACTCTGCCAGTGCGATCCCTGTAGTTGCATGTTGGATGGTCCTACGATCAAATAAGAACTGTGACAGCTTGGTATCTGGTGAGGCTGTAGGCTGTTGCTTTAAGTCAGCCTTCAAACTTAGGACTGCTCTATCTGCCCAGCCACTGGATTATGGGTGGCATGGCATATGATAGCCCATTATCTGTGGCCAACGCTTCCAGGAGTCCACATGTTGAAAAAGATGCACGCAGTTTTTCTATCATCTTTTCGTTGTTTGACGAATGGACCCTGTGTACGTCCAACCACTTTGAGTGGATATCTACAATGACTAAGAACATTGTTCTCATGAAAGGACTTGCATAGTTGACATGCAGCTGAGCTCAAGGTTTACCTGGCCATTCTCATGTGGGGGAGCTACTGGCAGTAATTTTTGCCTTTGTTGGTTTTTTTTGGCCTTGCCCCATCAACACGGTTACATCTGCATTTAGGCCTGGCTACCAAACACATCATCTCTCCAACTTCTTCATCTTGTAAACCCCCGGATGGCCCTGTTGGAATTCTTCCTCCCCCTGACAAAGGCATGATATGAGAAATGCTTATCCCAACTCAAAGACGACTGTTGCAAGCGAGTTTCTTCAGGATTGTATCCCACCCTCATCACCACTTAAATAACTCCAGAGGCTGGTATGCCATCACTAAGTCACCTTTTATTTACACATTAACAACCCTTGATTTTAGTACGGCCTCATTCAAAGTCAGCATCTTTGACACTCTCCCCTTTATCTGTCAGGCAGATTATCAGATCCAATCAGGGAACTCATTCTATGAAGTCCAGCTTGCTGACCTCATTACAATCACTACAGTCTCAGCCATTCATTAACCTGAAACCTGACTACAGTAATATTTATAGCATATATCCTGTCTATAGTTCAACTAATCCCACTTTACGGCTCTTTCCCCAAAGCTCTACAAATGTTTTCCTTTCGAATATTTGTCCAATTTCCTTTGAAAAATATCACTATTGAATTGACTTCCACAACCCTTTCAAGAAAATGCCAGAACATAGCTGTACGGTTCTGATTCCTTTGCCGATCACCTGACATTTTTGATACTGCAAACAGTTTGTCCTTATTTATTCTATCAAAATTGTTGATGATTTTGACTACCACTAGCAAATTTCCTCTATAACATCTCTGCTCTAAAGAGGACAACTTCAGTTTCTCCATACATAATAGCTGATCCTCATTCCTGGTACAATTTTATGCACTGTCTACAAGATTAGCATCCTTCCTCCAACGATTGAACAGAAACTCCAGTGGAGGCCCAACCAATCTCCTAAAGATTTAGCACAGCATCTTCACTTCTTCTTTCCACTCATTTGTATTTTATTGATGTTGGAGACCCGACTTCAAAACAAAGATGAGTTGAAACTGTTCAAAAATTCATTTAGGCTCATTTGTAATCGATAGAAAGACACATAGCCTACTGGTCTGAGCTGAATTCAAGATTACATTCAGAATTACAAGCGAATGGACTACCACTGTAAATAGTAGGTCTCCATAGACATCTTCAGTGGTAATGCTCACTTCTAAAAGTGGATCCAACACAGTTTTAGTGCCAAGTGCAGCTTAGTAAGTATGAATGATAACATAATCCAGAAGAAGGAACAATGTATCTCCTGAATGTATAAACGGATATCCTCACTTATCACAAATGTTTCCGCACCTTTTTCAACTTTTCATTCATATACTTTGAAACTTCACTTTCAGACATTGCTAAATACTGATCATAACTGCTCTTTTTCACAAAAACTGAACGTAAGGATTGGATTCACATAGTTGCTACAGTTGGGTCACATCAAAACAAGGGTAGTCAGGTCAGTTTGGGTCAAGGAGGTAGTTGGGTCTAAGGGGATTATTCAGATCAGAAGGGTAGTGGTCAAGTTGGGAAGGGGCAGTCAGTTTGGAGGTGAGGTACAGATCAGTTAGGGTACAGTGGCTACTCACGAGAGCTATACCAGATTCAGATCAGGTGTGGTCAAGTCAAGTCAGTGAATGTAGTCAAGTTGGTTTGGGAGTAGGATGCAGTCGGGTCAGCAGTTATTCAGGTTGGGTTCCAAGCTCAGCTCAGTTATGTTGATTATTCATAGAGTTATTCCCGAGATTAACCAATTTAACATTTCTAGGGTAAGCAGCATAGGGCTTACCTGGAATCTGTCCCAAGTCTCTGCATTGACAGCAGTGCAAAAAAAAAATTCATGCAATGTCTTCAGCAGCTTCAATCAGCCAACCAGAAGTTTCAACTTCCCAAATACAGAATGTGTGTCTCCATCAGGACTTTCAAAGGAAGCTAAGTATATTGTTGGATCTCAGAAGTTGGAGTCATTAAAACTTAACCTATCAATCGTTAACTCACCTTCATCACCATACCTAATTTTAACCAAAAACTAGGAACATGCCTAGAAGAAAACACCCAAAACATCATATGTAAAAATCCAACAATAACACTAGTCTTTCTTTAAGGTCCTATGCAATTACACTTTTATAATAACATACCTGTATTTGCATGTCTAGGTTGTCTACATATCTGCGTACCGTCCCTAACAGAAGTTTTGCCACCAAAGACAAGAATGTAGGACTTAAATAATTCTTTGGAACAAGTATCCCCATGAGTTTCAGACAGAGATACTGAATTTCTGAAACAAGACAGGGACAAACACATTAGATGATCCATTCACATGAGAAGTATCACATATTCATAAATGAACACCAATGCAATAGTTATTCCAAATATTCAGTTCTGTTAGCATACTAGAGCAACTACATATGCAGAAAACATCAAAATCAACTGTCTTCAGTTATCAATGCACCTTATAATAGAATGGTTGTACCATTACCTTACCATTCTCCTCCAAACATCTGTACAGTAGCTTTCAGGTTCACTATCTCCATACAGTTTCAGAGGAGGAAGATTATAATTATAATCTTTTAATCCAAGTCATACAATGCCCAGATCACTACATATATTATTTGCTATATTCTCATTCCACAAAGTAAAATTATGGTATTTCCTGTCCTGCAACAATGGTATAAGTAATGACATCGTTCAAGGAAAAGTCCCATGACCACTTTGTCAAGGCAAGTAGGAATGAGAAATAAACATAGCTTTATCAGTGTTGCTCAAATCCCAAAAGCAAATAAAAATAAATTATAAATGGTACAACTACAAGCCATGTGAAACGTTGCAATCCTTGGACCTGATGCACAGAATTCCTACTTTAGCTCAGGTTTTGCCTAAACAGAACGTTGTGTATTTGGCCTTTCCTCAGGAATGCTGCAGAAAATGATCCATGGTTGTATTGTTGCAAGATCCCCTGGTAGTAATAAGAAAAAAGAGCATGGGAGTTTCCCTTTTCATTCTTGCTGACAATTACCGTCGCCTTTTTACTTCATCTGCTGTACATAGGAGATTGCAGTGTGTACACAGCTGCTACAACTGCAGATAGTCCAACAATGGCTACATTTAAAATAAATTCGTTCATTAAGAGTGAAGTCCATCGGAGGATCCAAGCATCATGAAAAGTACTCTGTAAAGTTCAATCTTTACAGATTTTCTGTGTTGTAAAGCTTTAGGTCAGGTTTAAGGTCATAATGATGTTAGAACAAATCCCAAACAAACAGAAATAGCTTCTTATTAACTGTAATATTAAATCTATGCAGATCATCGATTATCTGAATTCTGATTAGTCATTCTTCCAATAACAGCCAACCAAATTACAGTGGATCAAAATATCTCTTATTTTATACCTAGTTTGTTACATGGTATTTATTCCTTTTATGAGTCAAACAAAATAATATTGCTTCCTCTGCTACTTGTACTTCTCTCCACATCAAGGCTAAAGAATGCAAAAATGCAAATATGTGAAAATTCTAATTTTGGGATGGTCAGTTATCCTAAGCAGATAGGGAGCTTTCCTCCATTGGATAACAACAAAAATGTTCATTCCCAAGATAAATCTCACATATAGAAAAGAAACTCAACTGTACGTTCAAAGAAATATACCTTTCCCACACTGTTGGTTTGACCCTACACTGCACATCCAACCTCACATACTGAGCAACAGCATTTGTTGCTTTCTCTCCTTTCCTACAGGAAGGCAGCCAATTGCAAGGACGAGACAGTTGGACCGAGCTCCCATGCTTCCTTATTCTGCCTCACTTGAGGCTAGTGAACAGCTATTTACCAAGAAAGCATCAATATGCGTCCTGTCAAGGCAAATTTTCTTTTCTGATAAGAAATTCTTTTAATAAACACAACAGATTAATGAAAAGAGAAACTTTCAGTATTTTTAAAAAGGTTACTAAAAGAATTGACGTCATTGCTTTTTCCTACCTTGCGTGTAAGGGTACATTTGTAAAGTATGGATCACAGTGTCTAAAGCTCCTTCCTTCATTAGTTCGAATGCACCTGAAGAATCAGCAATAGCGCACAGTAATCGGAGGCCACATTGTTGGATAGCTGGATTTCCAATATTCTGGAAACAAGTACAATCACAATGATTGACATCAAAAAGTTTAAGAATGAAAGAGTTGCATGAATGAGACTGGTATTCAACTTTAAAATATTCTCTTACAAGCAAAGGATTTTATCTGCCACAAAGTAGTTTTGTATTATTTCTACTCTAATGCCTTGGTGTCCAAAACAAAAACAGCTATCGTTCAAATGGACACATATATGATATTTACTATCTCTCTCACTAAAGCAACACATGCAAAGATATCAGACTACCTTTTCCACATCTTGCATCCACCTCCAACTGTGTGCGCTAGCTCTGATCACTTCTTTAATCCTTCTTTCAGTCCCTAACTCCAGAGGTAATTACAGTCAAACTATTAAGCAATCCTGTTTCATTATTGACCACCAATATTATAAAACACTTAGAGACAGATTGGGCGATCAGTGGAGAAACAAAGGTTGAATATACTGAATGACCAAGCTTCAACAGTCTTGTGTAGTAAAGAATTCTACAGATTCACTACCGTCTAAGGAAAGTAATTCCTCCTCTTCTCTGTAAGACATTGGCAAGTCCTTATTCTGAGATTATACCCCTGCTGGTCCTACACTTTCCCATATGGGGAAGCAACTTCTCTGCACATATCCTGTTAAGTATCATAAGAATCTTTTAAGTTTCAATAAAGTCACTCCTCAATCTTCTAAATTCTAATGGGTACAGTCCCTCCATACCTGGCATCAGCCCAGTGAACCTTCTCGGCTGCATCTAATGCCAATGTATCTTTCCTTAATTAAGAGTATGAAAACTGTTCACTGTACCCCAGTTGTGGTCTGACTGGTACCTCTTTACTCTTATACTCTATTTCCTTTGAAATAAAAGGCCAACATTACATTTGCCTTCCTCTCAACCGTTGAACTTGGATGCTAGCTTTTTGTGATTCAGACACAAGGATTCCTAAATCCCTCTGATTCATAAGCTTTCTGCAGTCTTTCTCCATTTAAGTAATATTCATCTCATCTATTCTTCCTGCTAAAGTGCATTAACTCTCATTTTCTCACATTATATTCCATCTGCCAAGATTCTGTCCACCTGCTTGACCTATCTGTATTCCTCGGCTGAATCTGCCATCCTCAATACTGGTCTTTCCACTCATTTTTGTGTTATCTGCAAACTTGGTTATATTCCATTCACTTTCATCATCCATGTCATTAATATACATTGTAAATACTTATGACTCAGCACTGACCCCTGCAGCACTCCCCTAATTACAGACTGCCATACTGAAAATGCACCCATTAGCCCAATTCTGTAATCTTTAGACAATCCTCTATCCTTAATAATGTAATACCTCCAATACAATGGGCTTTTATTTTATTAAGTAGTCTAGTGTGTGATATCCTATCAACGCCTTCTGAAGATCCAACCCTTTCAGGTCCACTGCTTCTCTGTATCTGTCATCCTTGTTACCTCCTCAAAGAATTCTAGTAAATTTACCAGGTATAACTTCCCCTGCTGTGAAGCCATGCTGGCTCTGCTTGATCATATTAATTATTTCTAAACGCTCTATTATCCCATTCATTATAACAGATTCTAACATTTTCCCAAGAACAGACAATAAGCTAACTGGCCTATAATTACCTGTTCTTTGTCTCCTTCTCTTTTTTAAGAAATGTGTTACATTGACAGTTTTCAAGTCCCCTGGGGATTTTCCAGAATCTTAGGATTCCTGGATAGACTGTTCAAATTAGTGCCGCCAATAAGCAGACTTCAAATTAAATGTTTTACCAACTTAAGACCTATAAGATTATAAATGCTGCATCCAATAAAAGTTCTTGGCAATTTTGGTCACTGACAAGGTTGTTTTTCCAAAGCAGCTCCATAATAGATCAAGCATATGGATCATAATATGTGCCCATATCAATGTTCCAAGAATAAGTCAAACATTACATTTATCAAGTAAATGATGAACAAATGGCCATGTTCCATTGCTATTTTCCTGACTATTATCTACATATGTCAAAGTATTCAAGAAGGGATGGAAATCTCCTCAGCAAACTGTGCAATACAGATTAAATTAATTTATCTTGACAGGGAAATACACAAAAATTACAAAAATATGGAACAATAATAAATACAAGACAGGTTAGCAGCTGAAGCTGGTGGATAGTATAATATTTTAAGTCAAAAGCCTCAGAATTAATTAATAGTTTGGTGAATAATAGTATAAACCTTCTGCACCTAATAGCGAACCTTCTGCAACTCAAAAAGATACACATTAGTTACTTACATTAAATTTTAAAGCTATAAACTTGAATTTATTTTCTTCAAGTTTGATTTTCGTCTTGGGCTTACAATTTTTTTTCCTCTTTGCCAAAAATTAATTCTCAAAGACGACAGCTTTTGCAAAGTCCACACCATTTTTTTCATAAGGCTTACTCATTTGTTCAAAGCTGTGCTTTTATTGTAATTGCAGGTTCTTCACTTAGAGATCATAAGACATAGGAGCTGAATTTGGCCATAAAAAGAGCAAAAGCAAAAGCAAATGGAAAAAGTGAACCACCAAGCTGTTTTGTTCTTACCATATTCAAAGCTTCAAGAACTAATCCAAGAAAACCATTGGACAAACACTGTTTTCGAATTGCTTTCTTCATTGTTTCCAACTTATCTGTATCTTCCTTTGCATCCAACATGTCCTCTGTGTGATTGACATTGGACACATAGTAATAAAACAACTATATATACACACGTTAGGAGGACTGAGAACAATTTTTAAAAAAAGCAGGATAAAGGCATTTGGCCTATCAAGTTCACTCTTCAAACAGCCATGACATCATTTACGATAATGATCTCACATCCTTTAATGTTCTGCTGAAAATGTTGCATAAATATTCCACAATCACTAATGATGATCCTGGCTCTCTCTCCAATCTCTCTCCTGCACTATTCAAAATTTGAATTTTACAGCTTTGATCCCAACTATTGTATCACAAAACCAGCAAGTCCCTTAAAACATTTGCCATTTGGGTGCATTCTTCAGAATAATTAGAACATCTTAAGTTCCTGCTTCATTCTGCTGTACCTACCTACCACAACTACCTTTTCCTTCTACATTGTTTTCATTCAAGGAAATCTCCTTCATTTAGCCAAAAAGATTTTGTTTACAATATTCTCCTTATTTCTCTCCCATTCTCCTAGAGCATGACCAGAGTCTATCCACCTTTACTTTGTCGAAGAAAATACAGTTAAAAAAATTAATACATTCTATTAACAGTAGTAAATAATACAATGTAATTTGTTTATTACATTGAAGTGGCAACAGCAGCACAAAATTATGCAAATCCAGGCCAGAAAACAGCCTGAACAGATAATCTAATTCACACAAGGCTGTGTGACCATGGCTCAAAACCAGATCTATTAATTTGCTGGCATTCTCGACTGGATGCAAACTGATCCTTTGAATTTCGCAAGACTCTTTAAAAGGTCAGATTCTCTATTTGTCAAAATATTTTTAGCATTTTTTTTTTGCATTGCCAAATTAAAATTGCATCCTTTCAACTGATAATGAGAGGGTTCTGCGAGTACATGCGTAGATAGAAATAAACTGTTGGTTTTTCTACTCTAAACATTTGTCAGCACACCACTCATTGTTATTAATAGCATTTTTAAGTCTTCTATTGGTGTTGATACTGTAATAGTTTCCATTCATGGGTCCAGTATATCACAAATGCATTATTTGATCGCCTTTGAATTAAAAATTAAGATCAATATTTTTCTGAATCTTACAACCATGGAAAGATGATAACTTTTTTTTAAATGCTGCATTATTATGTTAGTAACCTAACATTGCTAATAATTACAATATATCTTAACCCCAATTTTATCAATCTTGAAAGTTTGTTAATTTGTTGCGAGTTGCCAATTCGAAATGGCTTATCATTCTAGATTTAAAGCATCTTTCAAAAATGTAGGTCAAACCTTGGAAGATAACAAAGTACATTGTTGGAGAACCTTTAAAAACCTTTGAGGTAAACTGTAGGCCAGACCAAGAAAATTCACAATATGCTCAGCACATCAAAGTTATACCACACTTTTAAAAACAATGCTCTTATGGGAATTTATCACAGATATATTGCTTAATGAAATGCTGACATAAACTAAAGGCCCTCACCTATATACAGCACTCCATTCAATGTGTTATTTTCCTTCGGCAGCCAAAAATGGCACTGCTTAAAAGATATTATGATGTCTTTAGGTTCCCCGGGTCTTTGCCTTGTGTTCACTGTATAGAGGCAATTCCAAAAAAAGAAACTCAGAGTCTCATGACCCCCTGGTCTCTTAGCCTCTCTGATCTTTCCACTGAGGACTGCAAATGTGTCATGACCCACCCTAAATTTCTGAAGTGCCCTCAATTGTTCTAACCTACTTCTGGTTGGCTGTTCTTAGGGTGGTATGTCCTCCCTTTCAGAGGCCTGATTTATGGGAGGCCTGTCAATGTCCAGCTAAATGCATGATTGCCCAATAGTTGTGTCAGGCTTTCCACAAAGAAGTGGTATAGGTCTCCAATGGTTCTGTAACCATTAGGTCCATTGGACTCTTCAAATTCAACCCAGAATTTGGACTTCTGCCCTCATTTCAGTCTAACAGCATTGTTCAGTCATCCACAGAAAAAATACTGTCCCAACTGTCTAACACATTCTCATAGTTTCTCCTGGACCATTATATTGCCTTGGAAAATCAAGCCATTATTTCCAAGATTGGCACTGACATCAAATCCTTTGTAATTTTTACTACCAAGCCCCCAAACTCTCAGTTCACGTCACCTCCTATCAGAGCTAGAACAAGACTGCCCTGGTAAAACCCTAATTTCAGCCTGTAACTCACAACCAGATGTTTTTCTTCCTGTTTTTACTCGATTTGTCTTCTGTTGTTCACATCCAATCCTGCATCACTTCAACAGCTTCCAGTTTCCTTTCCTAACTCTTTTCTTTTCATCATAGACTTTAAATCCGGGAGGCCTTGGGGCTCTTAGCTTTTTCCTTGAACAGGAGCCCAAATGTGCCCTATCCATGATAACAAGGTGTAGAGCTGGATGAATACAGCAGGCCAAGCAGCATCACAGGAGCAGGAAAGCTTTACGTTTCAGGCCTAGACTCGTCATCAGAAAATCCTATCCATCATCATCCTACTCCACAGCAACCTTTTCTCACATTAAACAACTTCTCCTTTAACTCCACTCATTTCCCCAAGAAAAAAAATAACTATGAAAATCTCTACAGGTCTGAATTATGCTTACTTCTTAGGAGCTATTTGGAACTTACTTTGTACTAGACCTACCAAAGACCTGTCCATCAGCTATTTTTCTGTGATTGATGACTGTATCTGTAACATTTCTTGATTACACACTGAACTGGAAAATGTCAGAAATTTATTTCCAATTTCTACACTTTGCTTAACATAGCCTGCAGATGACTCTTGCTTTCCTTTCCTCAACCTCGGTGACTCCATTTCTGGCTGCCAGTATCCACTCTAAGCCCACTGGCTCCCAAAGCTACCTTGGCTAAATTTCCTCCCAACTTTTCCAATAAAGCACTAGGTCATCTTTGGTTCTGCTGCATCTGTTGTGACAGTCCACCTTCCACTCCAGACTGTCTGATACGTCTTTCTTTTTTCCTGCAACCAAGGACTACCTGACAATCAGCATGGTTGCCTTTGAATTTGTCAGATTCATGTTTAGCATTTCTGCAATCAACCTTTTCCCTTCCTCCCTCTCATAAACATGGGAAGGCTTCTTTTGGCTTTTCCTTCCATCCAACCAGCTTCCCCATTCAAAACATCTCTGCCATCCACAGAATGATGCCACATTGAAGCATGCTGCCCATCACTCCCCATCCTTCCCACATTCCAAAGGGGTTGTTTGTTCCCTGTCCAACATCTCAAATCACTTCCAACAAACCCAACCCCTCTCATGGCACCTTCCTATGCAAGCTCAGGAGACATAACACCTGCCCTTTCACTTCAACACTTCCTATTTTTCAAGCACCGAGATAGCTAATAAAGTAATTTACTCATACTTCTTTCAATTTACTATATTGTATTCACTGCTCATGATGTATTCTTATTTGCACGGAAAACAAAATAGATAGGAGGGCCAATTCACAGACCACCTCCATTCAGTCTATAGGTCTGATTATGAACCATCTGTTAACTTAATTCTTGAACCCACTTCCACTGATCTTTCTGTCCTTCACCTTCTGCAATGTTCCATGCAAGTAGGCTGAATGCATGGCTTCAGAAACAGAACATTGTCCTCCCATCAGACAGTTGAACAAACATTGGTTTCAACAATGTCAAATCATAGTCTCTTCCCATATCACCTTTTTTAAGATGGCATATAAATCAAGCAATACAGCACAATAATTTAAAAGAGAAACATTTTGTCAAAGCTTTTCATCTTGTACTTAGGACAATTCACAAGAATGCCAATGTAAAAGAGAACATTAGTTTTAAATCATATGAGTAGGGCACATTGATTTGTTGGGGTGTCACCATGAAGAATGTATAACAGTTAGATGATGACAGAAGATTAACTGCCAAGCTCGGTTTAAACTTGAACTAGGCAATTTGAGACTGAGTAACCGCTTCGCAGAACATCCACGTTCTGCTCACAAAAAAGACCCTGAGCTACCTGTTACGTGTTAATGCACCACCCTGTTCCCTGACCAACATCTGTCTCTGGCTTGCTGCTGTGTTCCAGTGAGGTCAGCGCAAGCTGGAATAACAACACCTCACTTTCTACTTGGGGACCCCGTAGCCCTCTAGACTCAATATCCAGTTCAATAATTTTAGGGCCTGAACTCTCCCATGTCCTAGTCCCCTACCCTACACACCAGACCTTGTTATCACATAGCGTGTAAGGGTAGGCTATCTATTGTTAGTCACTCACAGTTCCCATTAACTACTATTCACCCTCCTAGCCAGATTGTTATAAACTCTTTTGTCTATCCAAGTGCTCTTCTCTCTCTTCGGGCTCTATCCTATCGCTTACTCCCTACCCCATCCCCCTCCCCATTTCTGCATACAAGCCAACATTTTCCCAGCCTACCATCAGTTCTGAGGAACAGTCATCGGACCCGATCCGTTAACTCTTTTTTCCTTCACAGATGCTGCCAGACCTGCTGAGCTTCCAGCAATTTCTGTTTTTGTCCTGACTTACAGCATTCACACTTTTTTCAGTCTTTATTAGGCAATTTGAATCTGATCAGAGCCAGAGAATGGCCTTCATCTATTTTGTTCAGTCAAAACAGGCACAGGGTATGCACAATTCATTGTATCTTCAAATATCATGGTCCAGTGCATTAATATATGTAGCCTCTAATAATCACAAGTTTACTACTCCAAGAGCCCTATTGACAATCCTAAATTGATTGTCAGTGTGATTCTTCGGAAATTCAGCATTATTTAGCAAATGTTGATCGATCTTGAATTCATATTTAATATTGGACGCTGTGTTTTGCAAACACAGGATGGTCAGACAGAGTCAGTGCTTTGCTTGTTCCAAACAACTGAAAGAACATGCTATTTTATGTGTTCTGCCAATCTTTGTGACATGCAGCATATATATCTAACATCACATTTGAACTGAAGTTCATACATCTTATTTAAGAAAAAGATAGACATGGTTTTGGTTTAAAGACAGCATCCTGTTAGTGGCAAACACCATTTGCACGTTGCATAGCAGCAACGTGAAAAAGCTAACTCTAATTGTTGCTCAAATGTGCAGTCCCACATATTAAAAGATTGGCCTCATTCACAACTTCAAATATGACCATTTGCTCACTGTACAAGCTGCATGCTGTCCTGCAAGAAAATGGCTACCGAGATCAGACTATTGCTCACTATATGCCATACAAACAATAAACGGATCTAAAGCCTCCACCTGCGATCCTGAAAACTATGCAGTCTCTCTCAGATAATACTCAAAAGGTAAGATTTCTAAAAAACTTCAGCAAAGGATTAAGTGAGCTGTTTCACAGTGAATGAGTGGTGTTTGCCACTAGCACAATGCTGCCACAAGTCAGAAAGACATGTGTCTATCACACAATGAGTGATACAGTACATGAATTTCAATGCTGGTGTGATGGTGACATGCACAACCTACATTCCTATGACAAAAATGACCCTTCAGGTGTTTGCAATAGGTAAGGTACTTATGTGGACAACCATCCCATGTTCTAAAGTAGCGTCCAACATTAGATAGGAGTCGACTGGACAACATTTGCTAACTAATACCAAGCATGCGAAGAATTACACTGACATCTAATTTTGGATTGTCATTTGGACTCTTATAGTGGTTTACTTGCATGCACTTGAAGTTATGTATACTAATTCACAGGGGCCGATACATTGCAAACAGAAATAGCATGTATACATATTAAGCTTGTTTCAACTGACCAAAAGAGATGATAGCCATTTTCTGGTTCAGAGCAAAATTCAAATTGCCTGGTTCACATTTAAATTGTTTGGCATTTAACTTGTGCATTCTTCATGGTGACATCTCTCCAAATCAGAGTTGACTGGATAATTAAGCAGCATGTTCTGTTCAGACAGTATAAAAAAGTTTTTCACTTTCACATTCACATTCTTGTAAATTCTTCTGATGAGTACAAGACCAAATATTTTGAAAAAATGTCTATTTTCAGCTATGCGCAAGTTTTGTAATACCTAATGACTACGTATTTAAAATAATTAAGCTGAAATCAGATCATAAGGAATTCAAGTGTCTTAAAGTCAAAGAAATGATGAGACTTTAAAGTTCAATTGCCTTTGGTGGCTTTCACAAGTTGATGACATGTGGATTGTGTAAATCTCTGGTTGCCCACAGAATTCACATCTCCAGCCAGAACTAAAATTCCACCAAAATTCCCCAGTACTTAAAAAATAGTCAGAGGTGTCCATCAATCTAACTTTTTAAAAAGTCAGTTGGGATACAAAATACTAGTGAATAAATAAATATTTTTTGTATTAAAAAGCATTAATTCACAAACATATGCACAAAGTCTGTTTATTTTTTTTTCCCTCACTTACCAGGACAAATAATTTGTGACATGACTTTAAGGGCCTCAAGCTGTACAGAAGAGTTATGAGAACTATTCTTCAACATGTCCACTATTCTCCGTGACGTTAATCTCATGATATCCACACTCAGAGTACTGAAAAGACAGGAAATGAAGACAAAAATAAATAATTGCATAAAATCAAAATACAGCAGAGTGTAATTTTTCAGATTCATTTTATTTCATTCAAAGGTCTACAAAAGAAACAAAACCCAATCTATATTCATAATGTTACTGTGCAACTTAATGCATCAAAAGTCATCCTTGTAAATATCTGTACCTTTCCTGATATTTATTGATTTTAATTTTGAAACAAAGCAGAATATTTGTATATAATCTTCCACTCATTTACTGCTGTGAGAATCCATTGTGAATAGCTTTGGACAGTTGCATCTTGATTTCCAATGTACAAGACACCAATGCATAGGGGGCAACAAGGTGTAGAGCTGGATGAACACAGCAGGCCAAGCAGCATCTTTATTCTTTCCAGTCTAAAACCGTAACTTCATTCAAAGAAACCACAAGTGAAGCAGGTTTGCGAAGATGGGAAATCCACACTGTTGCCAATAGAAGTTAGACTTGTAACATTGGAGCCTACCCTTTAAAGGCCACTTTTGAAAAGAACATGAATTATAACTGAAGTAGGAATTATTGGCACTGAGCACAACATGCAAAACATCAAAAAGTGCCCCAAATCCACCTCAAGTTAGATGATGCCACTAACAAAGGCAAACATTTGCAAAATTCAGCTTTTTAAAAACATTCCAAATTCTATTTTTATTAGCATAACAAATATTTTATTAGAAGATATTCTGCTAATAGTATACCAGGTCTCATAAAGAGTGGTGTATATTTAAGGGCACAATGTCTAATGTCTGCAAATAGATCCTGAGGTAATCAGAGGATGACTGATTAGAAAAGGTTGCCTGCTTCATCAATTGAACAGCATGGACAGCATGCATAAATCCATGATCAGTAGAGCTCTTACAAAGCAACTTTCTTTTCTCTATGATTACCTTGCATCTTTAACAAAGCGCGATGGTGCATACAAGTGGCAAGCTCTCAGAATAGAGATATAAAAATATTAACTACTTCATTGCTTGAAGTCAGTGACATAATTAATGAAATGTCAACAAACACACCATCAACTTTCTCAGGATTCTACTTTCTACTGCACATCCCATTAAAAAAAATGCAGATCCAGTGTGGAATATGGCAAACTGGAACAAGGCATCATGACACTAGCAGTATTCTTGCGACAGCAGTAACAAAAAGTGATACCGTTTCATTTCTTCCCCACAACTAAGAGTTTACCACAAAGTGTTCATGAAATGCCAAGCTTTGCAATGTTTTTGCAACTGAACCACATTTGTGCAATAATTTCTTATCAGTGTACAATATTTCTTCAATTTAGCATGAGCACCAAGAAGAGAACTTCATCACCAACGCATTCATGATCTTAGTAATGCCAAAAGGGAAACAGTATAATGTGGTGACCAACAAACTGAGAAAGTAAACACAAGAACCTCACTACTCTAATCACTGCACAGTTTCTAACTGGGTAAGAATAATAAAATCATAAGGTTTCTGCCCCATCTTTTCCATTGGCCTCAAACAGAAGTAGAAAAACTGAACTTACAATAATAAAGTACAATTACCCAGGATTTTGGAATGGTAGAAAGTAGGCTTGTATTTATAATATCTCATACCAAGTTTTGAATTTCAGCAATGTTGCTATTGGAAGTTAAATTATTCCTCTAGAGGAGAATGGGAAAACAAAAAGATACCAAATAAAAGAAAAATAAAGCAGATATTGGAAATCTTAAATAGAAACGGAAATGCTGGAAGTACTCAGCAAGTCAGGCAGCATCTACTAAGAGATCAGCGGTTAACAATTAGAGACTGTTGGCAGACAGGAAACACAAAATAGGAATAAATGGGTATTTTTCCCGAATGGGGCAAACAATGACAAATGGTATACTGCAGAGATCAGTGATTGGACCCTAGCTATTCATAGGATACATTAATGATTTGGATGAGGGAGCTAAACGTAATATTGCAAGTTTGTAGACAACTCAAAGTTGGGTGAGCTATTGGGAGGATGCTGAGATGCTTCAGTGTGACTTGGACAAGTTAAGCAACTACATGGCAGGTGAAGTACAACATAGATAAATGTGACGTTATCCTCTATGGTGGCAAAAATAAGAAGGTGGATTATTATCCGAATGGTGATAGGTTGAGAAACGGGGAGATGCAACAAGACCTGGGTGTCCTTGTAAAGAGCTTCAGTGAGACCACACTTGAAGTACCATGCTCAGTTTTGGTCTCCTTATCAGGGGAAGGATGTCCTGGCTCAGGAGGGAGTGCAATGAAGGTTTACCAGCCTGATTTCTGGGATCGCTGGAATGACATTTGAAGAGAGTCTGGATCAGCAAAGACTATATTCACTGGAGTTTAGAAGACAGTTTAGACAGCTCCTAGAACCCTATCAAATTCTAACAGGATGAGACAGGGTAAATACTGAAGGGAGGTTCCCGATGACTGGAGAGTCCAGAACCAGGGGTTACAAATTCGTGCAGTAGGCCATTTAGGACTGAGATAAGGAGAAATTTCTTCATCCAGAGAATTGTCAGCCTGTGGAATTCTCTGCCACAGAATGCTGTTGAGGCCAAAACACTGAACGTTTTCAAGGGTGAGACATATACAGTTCTTATCGCCAAAGGAATCAAAGGGTATAGGGAAAAACTGAGAACAGAGTACCAAGTTGCATAATCAGCCATGATCATATTGTATGGCGGAGCAGACTCAAAGGGCCTACTTCTGCTCCTAATTGCTTTGTAAGTTGATGACATTTCAAAAAAAATTGTTATGACCGCTGTAGAGATTGATCATTTTTCAGAAAGTATTCTAAATGTCCAGGTGATAGTGAAACAGATGATGCAAGAAGATTTTCTGCTTTAAGAATTTTACTGTAACAGACTGAAAGCAAAATAGAACAATGACCAAACGCAATCTCTTTTTGCAAGTGACTCATTCTAAAGGCATAGATCGGATTTCTCGTTTTTATTTTTAAAAAATTTAAAAGTCCACTTCACAGATGTACTTTATGTTGTCCTCTACATACCAATTCATGTTTTTTGGACCTGGTCTGAAGTTATTCTCAGTTCCCAACAGTTTACTTTCATTCCTTTTGTTTCTCACTCTGGAAAATGGTAACCCCAAAACTGTCTTTCACATTCATTTTTCTTTCCTAGGGATACTCCCTCAAACACACAGAGGCAAGTTTTCCAGCCTTTTCAAATCTTTAGAATCTTATTTTCAATCAAGCATGAGCTGCCACCCACATTCCTCTGTGCTGAACCACAGAAACTTCCAGATTCTAGCAGGTTCCTCTCTTGGATCCCGGCCTATGCGGCAGAGTTTTCAGGGATATTTTAGAAACTCTTCTATAAACTACTTATCCATGATAACATGAATTATATGGGCTTTGTATCCAGGTATAAATGCTAAATGGCTATTCATTGGCCTCCGAATATATTCTATATATATTTTGGTATTAAGTATAACTCTTAGAACCTGACATTCTCAACCACTTCCTTGGACTTTGAAGACAACTAATATGATCACTGTAACTAAAGATGCTGCTGCCATTATTTTCTAATAAGGACACCTTACACCTTCTGCCCAGCAGAATAATCTGGGCTTTGCTTTATTCTTCCAACAGCTCTCATCAGATCCATCGTCAGACAGACTACAGAGCAGGTCATGTAGTCCCCTTCATTTTGTTCTAAATTATGCAGATTCTCAAAAATATAACAATGTTTTAAAACCTCACATTTATAACAGTGGCTCTGATTAAAAGTAATTGATTTGAAACATTGACTCTAATTCATAGGTGCTGCCTCACCAAATCAGTATCTCCAGCACTTTCTATTTTATAAGAATGTAGGAAGGGGAGTAGGCCATTCACCTCGGAGCCTGTTCCACCACTCATTGAGATCATGGCTGATGTGCGACCTAACTGCATATGCTTGTGAACCCAATATCTGGACACTGCAAGGTAAATCTGTGCTGAAATGTCAATAGTTCTAAAAAATATTTTGCTACCTGGAAAAAAAACCAAAGATAAACATTTACCTTCCGAGAAACAGTTTATTAAGGAATTTGCAGGCACTTTCCAGGACATCATAAGAGTCTGAATGTTTTTTCATAAGGTCTAGAATGTTGATATGTATCCCTTTTGCCAAGAGAAGCCTTCTGATTTGTACTGTTAAACAAAATTCAACAAAACATTGTCAAAAACAAAACTGCTTGCTTTATTATTTTCTTGGACAGTTTTTCATTTTTAACTCACCACTTTTGTCGGCCAAAGTTGCCAGAACATTTGCCGCTGCTAGAAACACTTCCTTCGAATTGGAATGTAATAACATCGCTGTCATCACCAGTCTGTGAACTGGATAGCTGCAGTACAACAAGATATTTCTTTCACACATTCTTGTCAGAATCATACAAGTAAGAATTAACATTTCAAAACACATTTAAGTTACATGTACACTGAAGTCACAGCTAAGCACATCTTAAAACAAACTAAATGTCAGTACCATGCTTCTTCATCTTCAAACTTTATATGAAGATCATTCTGATACAGAAGTAGATAGTATAGTGCCCAACAGGCTGCTTCCTGAAAGAAAAACATTGCATATCAAGTGATCACTTCCGTGTTGATCTTTGTTCTATATGCTTTGCAGACTAGTATCTTACATTTTCAATTCATTAGAACTATATACTTTCTCTCCAACAAAACTGGCAGCAACGTTGATTCTCATGATCCTGACTGTAATGACTCTCTGAACCATCTATGTCAGGTGCATCTCCATTAATATATTCTTGGAAATTTATAATATTGCCAATCTAATTTGACAACTTGTACCATTTTATACACACTACGATGGAAAACTAAATGTAAAGTTAGAAAACTAAATCTCTGTTGTACAATATACATGCTTGGGAACAGTAGTTAACATGAAACAAACCTTTCATTCACCGCTGCCATACATCGCGTTACTTATATTGTGTTGCACTTTGTAAATTATCCAGTTTTCCATGTATATCCTTCATCAGTATTATTTGAGAAATTCACATCTTAATACTTAAATTTGCAAATGAAAGAGTACTCAGAACACATCAGTATAGCACAACTATTCATGGTTATGCAGTGTAATTATGACTTCAGAAGCAATGATTGAGGATTCATAATTGTAACTGATTGGTATTGAAATGCCAACCTCATAACGCAAAAGATTTACGAATACCTGAAATTTTGACACATGGGTACCTGTGGAACCTCTGCAGCCAAAGTACTTTTTGGTGCATTTTGTGAGGAAGGGGAAAGAGAATGTCTATAACAAGACCTACACAAGCTCTTCTTTCAATTGCTTTGGAGAAAAAGAAATGCTTTTTTTTAAAACCCAAAGTTTAAAAAATGCACTGGAGAAGAATCTTGAAATTCCACAATGAATAATCAGTTTTTCTTGTCAAATACCCCCCATTTCCATTGTAATAGAAGAATACATTCCATAATAGTATAAGATGAGTAGACATCAAAATAAATATTCCATCTTGCAATTTTCTTGTATCCTACAAATGAGTCTGAATGAGCTAAAAAAAAAAGTTGCTGATTAAATAGAAATTAACTCTTCAGTTGGATAATGCGAAACAGGCAATACATCAGCCCACTGAAAAGCTAACCTAGCTTCAGCTTAATCACAATTTGCGCAAGATGATTTTGGTGGATCCATGGATAGGAAAAATTACAGCAAAAAAAAAAACTCTGAAATTCTTTTTTTCCAAAGTAATGGTGAAATGGACACTGTGTCCTTTGGGGTGATCCTACTTCTAACTGCAGTGCATTAGACTAAGTGCATGTCATCACATCTACTTGTTCCACTATTCTAAGTGGACACCTGATTGAAAAACTGATAAAAACAATCCTGATTAAATGCAACCCACAATTGAGGAAAAGTGGGTCATTTTAAAATAACACATTTGTGTTGTAAACCAATTATCACCAGTACATAAACGGTCATCACCTTTCGAGGTATTGCTGGTCAGTGAACTCAAATTCCATGTCTGCCTCAGAAATTAGAGATAAACATCACTGAAGAATTACTAGTGCATAATAAAACCATGTGAGAAATCACAAAGAGAAGACTAGGCCTGAAAACTTTAATAAAAGACACAGCGCATAAGAGTTATCAGAACCACAAGCCACGCAAAGTACGGATAAAAGATCAACAAACATAAGGAATGATCATAGCAAAAACACAACAACCAACATTGTAAGTTGAACAGATCACTGAACAGTAGTAAGGAATCATAATGTATTGATATCATTCAACGAGAAATCAGTAGAAAGGCAGAACTATTTCTCAGAACAGGTGGAACATGAAAGCTGTACAACTACCCTGAAGAGGAACACACTCACTGAAATAAGGAAGAGTGCAGAACATCCTGAACTAAGACTCGAACCAGACAAGGAAGGTTGATCAAAGCACCACAGCCTGGCCCTGTGAGGTCTGATACTTCGGGAAAGATGGTTACAGAGTGTATAAGACATGATTAATGACAGAAAATTAAATGGAAGCAGAAATTCTAACCTACTACTGGGAGAAATGATTTCATTTAATTGAAATACAATGTTCTTGTACAAAGTTCCATGGATTCTATCAGTGAGGCTAAACAGAGTCAGATCCCAAGCAAGCAACAAGAGAGCAAGTAAAGCAGTCTGAAAGAAGACAATGCTGCTGCTGCTTTGGTCTAGGTGCACACTGCAGATAACTGAGCCAGGATAACCAAAGAAAATATATGTATGTCAAGCCTACACTTTAAGGAGAGAAAATACTAGTTTCTCATCCATTATATGGAATATAGGTGGGGCTCTATCTGACTTTGTATTTTCATAGATAAAATTAACTGGACGATTTGCTCTAGCTTTTACATGGTGGAAGAAATCTACAGTGGTCCTCACAGAGCCTTGTGGCAGAAAACATAGCTTGGAAAGCTATAGGAAGTCAGTTGGGTATCTGCCAACAGCCTGAACAAGGTGCAGCAGCATCCATAAAGATGAATGGTCTCATAGCCAACTAAACTATTAAAAGAATCCCTATAATATTGTACCTCAAATGATAACTAAAACAATGGCAAGCATCAAAGTGAATTTGGAAGGGCTACGGCATACTTTGGGTTGTTCCTTAAGAAAGTGAATGAACCTTATTGAAAGTTATAAAGGAATTTGGGGGGTGGGTAATTAAAAAGTAAAACTAATTAAGATACTTGTAAATTGCTGTGTTAAGGTAGAAGCGTTTTCTTTGTTTAATTCTTTTCAATGTGTAAGCAAGTTTGCTTATGTGGAAAAGCACAAAATCTTTGTAGCTTTATTGGATAATGGCTGGACATTCCAATTTCATCTTTAAACATTAATATGATCATAAAAGGTTCAATACCTTACTTCTAATGCACCTCTCAGCTGAGTACCTACATGCTCCTCCTATTGTTTCTCACAGGCAAAATGAGATGGCATCCTTACTTTATAGAATTGACAGCGCATTTTTCAAAATGAGCTAAGATGACATTACAAAATTGACTCTGCTTCCGTGATAGGAAAAATTTCTTCAGCAGGTTTTCAATGCTTCAAGTGAATTTAAAACCTTTAGAAAAATCCAGGACTATTTCACAGTCAAATTTAGCAAACCAAAATATTGAAATTGGTTCACTTCCTAGCAGTTTAAAGTAACTGAATGTTTTTTTAAAAATGATATGAAAGTTAAGCATTTCATGTGAGTAAACAGTAATATCCCTCACCTGGACCTTTGCATTTCCTTTGAATGTTTGCAAAGCTCGACAGCAAGCCTCTGTCCAACACAGATCATCATCTTTTTCTTCAAGATCTTTATTCACAAATATCGTTTCAGCTTCATAAAGATACATTGAAGGAATTAGAATTTTCTTCATTCTAAAGGGACACTATTATTGCAGCACTGTCATTGGTCACTCAGAAATTGAAATTTAATTTATTAACTGTGGTACTCTAACAGGGAACAGCATAGCACGTGGTAAAAAAGGAAAATATTGTCAAGGTTATTCTGATGATGTCACGTTATGCTAAATCAGTCACTCGGAGTAGCAACCGGCCAATAACAGACATGTTTAATGCTGAGAGGAAAATAAACACCATGGAAAATATCAGGAATCCACAGGTCAATCAGATATTGCAAAGACAAAACATGCCTGATTTTTCTAGGACAAACCCTCAACAGATTCTAACTTCTGCATCCAAAGTGTTAATGCTACTTTTCTTATCACAAATGCTGCCAAACTTACAATATATTTCCTGAGATAAAAGGTACTGCAGATGCTGGAGAATCCGAGATAACAAGCATGGGGCTGGATGAACACAGCAGGTCAAGCAGCATCATAGGAGCAGGAAAACTTGACGTTTCGGGCCTAAACCCTTCATCAGAAAAATATATTTCCTGGTTTTGTTTTAATACAGCCATTGGATTCAATATTTGGCTACTTAATTTATGTTTATTCTGAAACAGTTTTTCTGCATCATAATTTTTGTTTATAATTATTTCACTCCTGTAAATTAAACCTCACTATTTGATCAGGCCCTCAACATTTGGTGCTCTGAGTTCCAAGATAGCAGACTTCCTCTTTTCCAAGGCCCCAGATGCAGCCACTTTACTAAAATATCAAGTGATGGCCTACTGTCACCAAATGAATCAAGCTTTTTTAACAGAATTGTCTGAAGGTGCAGTGGAGAAAGCAATAAGGGAAACTTCCACAAAAACATCTTCACGATTTCTAGGGGCTGTTTCAAAAAATCAGCTTTTTTATTGAACTCTTGCTTTCAAAGGTTGTTGAGGACCATTTGTAATGGAGGAAACTTTTGCTCCATAGCTGTGACTGAAGTTTTGGTGGTCTAACAAAGCATATATTTAAATGTATTTATTTAATTTGAAATGTTGCTTACTTAAAAGAGCCAGACTGCTGAGAGCAGCAGCCTGCAGGGTACCATTTTGTGGATATTTCAGAACTGCGTTAATGACAGCCTCAGGTGCTCCATGTAGTAATAAAATATTATAAAAATTATCTGGAAAACAAAATTAAGTTCCATTTATTTATTACCTCAATTGCGCTTCATTAATGTGCTTTCCAACAAGCATATCTTTTATCAGAACCATAATGTGATGACAATAAAGGAATTAAGCTTACCAAATGTAAACCTCTGAAGTAAACAGCAGCCAGTTTCATGTATTGCCTCATTGTCAGGAAATCTTTTCATTGCATCAATTACTAGACTGTAACATTTTTCATTTCCGGACATCAGAATTTCTACATTGTTTTCTGAAAGTAAAAATCTATTATTAATTTTGCATGTATGAAAACCAATTCTCACTTCCCTCAATCAAACTGTTTCAGCATGCATCTCAAAGTAATTGGCCATTAACTTGTCAAATGGTCTCAAATATCGCATTTCATAGCCAGTAACAGACACAGGTCTATAAGGATTCGCCTATCTTTTCTCATTTTACAACTGTTAGACATGAATTGTAAAATGGCAATCTCTTGAAAGCTCAAATTAGCTTGTTTTACAAACATAAAGCTGGAATATTTACTCTTGTATAATTACAACTTAAAAGATCACTTTACATGCAATTTGATACATGGTTCTGAAGAGTTTGCTAAGAAATTCAACTTACGTGGACCGGCCAAAGGAAGCAGAGCTTTCAGACCATGCAGTACCATATCTTCATGTTCACTGAATTTTTTTATGGCTTCCAAAATTACCCAGTGATCTTTCTCTTCTACAAATTCGACCATCTGCTCATCTGGAACTTCAATTATAACCGAACATTATGAATAAACCATCAAAAATAAATGGAGAACAAAAGCCAGGGAGCTGTAAAAAATGAATGGTTGTACCTCAACAGAGTTGGGATCAATGTCTTCACAAGAAGGTTAAATGCTATGGCTGCTATGTGAGGCACCAAGATGAAGCATTAAAGAAACAAAGCACTGAGAAACTGAAGACATAAACAATATGAAAATAAATACTTCAGAATTTGTTGGTCGGGGTGAAATCCGAGGCAGACTAAAGATGGACCTGGAGTGCATGTGGATGAATACTGAGGCTATGGTAAACTGCACAGACAAGTAGGCGTGTGATACTATGACTGTGTGGCAATAACAGAGCCCTGGCTCAAACAAGGGGAAGAATGGGCACCTAATATTCCTAGATACAATGCAGAAAAGACAGCAAAGGAACTAAAAGAGAGAGCGCCTGGCAGTATTAGTCAAAAATACTGCTACAGCACCAAAAAGGGTTGCAAGTTCAAAGATGGAATTAACTTGCTCAGAAATAAGGAACAGAAGAGGAGCAATAACATTATAGGGTACAGATAATAGGTGACCAAAATATGGGAAAGAGACAGAAGCGCAAATTTGCAGGTAAATTGCAGACATATGCAAGATCTGTAAAACAGCTTTATTGGGATATTCCTGTATAGATTGTGGCTATTCAAAAAAAATGTTTAAAAAAGCAAAAGGTCTGCAATTTCTTACCTGTATGCAAGAAAACTTACTTTGCCAGTATATTACTTTTCTTCAAATGCTTTGATATTATGTAAAAAGGAGAAACTTTTTTCAATTGGTCAACACGCACATCTCTTGAAAAGTACCCACAGTACAAGAATTACCAAGTCTTTCAATACAACCCTTCTCAAAAAATATCCTCATATTCCGACTAAATCTAGAGCACATATTCAACAGAATTACCTTTTTCTAAAAGTGCACACAATACTTGACACCCATACATCTGAATTCCACAATGGTCAGCAAGTTTCTTCATTCCATCAAGAACCAAAGAAAACACATCCATTTCTTCATCTCGAAGCAATAATGAAATTTCATCTGCAATGTAATTTCAAAAGCAGCATTTTCTTAAAAGAGGTCACACAGAACTTAACTGCCAACACTGCATCAATGTAACAAAATGGAAATACAATAACAGTTACAAAAATCAAATATTCAATTTTCTTTTTAACCATTGACTAAAAATGAATGATGCATGAAAGATTCATTGTGAAGTAAACCAATACAGCAAAGTATGGTGGGGATAATAGGTTCCGAAATAACAAGGTGTGGAGCTGGATGAACACAGCAGGCCAAGCAGCATCATAACGTCAAGCTTTCCTGCTCCTATGATGCTGCTTGGCCTGCTGTGTTCATCCAGCTCCACACCTTGTTATCTCAGCAAAGTATGGTCTTCTTTAAAAAACACATTCACAAATTCTATATGTATTAATAAATTATGAAAGTCCACACAAACACATTTGGCTTCATCTAACAAGGCTCAAGCTAAGCTGCTGATCAAACAGCGTAACCTGTTGTTTCACTAAAACTTTATGTGCAACACTACATTGCTGATGTAAATAACAAGCCATTCTTTTTTCCAATGTTCATAAATGCCTACAAGCTGCTATTAAAAGGTAAAGTAGTTCATGGTTATCCAATCCATGTACATTACATTTTAAACTCACTTTTAACCTTATTTAATAATCCATGGAAAACATTTCCTCATTTTTTATCAAGGCTAATGCTACGTGATTGAAACAAATGCCTTTATAACACAGTCCTTAAAAAGATGCACTATAGACAACAGACATTCAATTTAACAGTACAGAACATAATGACCAACTTGTTTAACAATCTTCTGAATTCCACCAACGACGCCTTGTGTCGTTCTTCTATATATAATGATGCATTTTTAAAACAAACAGAAGGAAAGCAGTACTTTTTATTTGAATTATCCAATTCTGAGCTGGTGGGAATTACATCTACCAGTGTACTCATATACCTGATGGACAATGAAAGATTAATAATGGGTACACAATCACCTGATTAGTGAATGAATCTGAATTGCTCATCAGGCAGTCATGGTTCAATAGGTTTACAAGTCAGGCTTGTGACTTGTCAAAGGATCACCTACTTTGATTATTACTTAGTTCAATTTTTCTGATCAATTAGGTTAAAAATGCTGATCTCACATTCTTATTTAGCATGATGAACAAACATTGTTTACTGAACCTCAAAATTTTGAAATGTGAATAGTAAATCAATTTAAATTTTCAATCTTACCGAATAATTCTGGTTATTTCAGGGAGTACGGCTGTGATCAAAGGCAGGTAATTAAATTCATATTTAGATCACCCATGATCTAGCTGAATTGCAGTATAGTTTCAAGGACTGCCCTGTTTTTATGAATTGCTGAAAGCTTTGCTAATTATAAATGAACTCATGAGATGTTGTGTTTACTCTTAAAACATATGTCGTCTGGTAATTATACAGATTTGATCAAAAACAGTTTGATCTGTGCTTTAACTATTACATAGTGTCAGATAAAAACAGATTCCCACCTCTTAAAATTACCAACAGGTTTATTGCTCAAGCTAAGGTATAAACACCCAATTCAAGAACAAATCTGCATACTATTTTATCATTATTCTAACTCTCAGATACAAATCAAAATCTGCAAATCATACCAGGCTACTTGCCTGACAGCTACCTAAAATTTCCATTATATTTTCCTGCAATAATTGCTATCCCAATTATACAGCAAATACATTGGAGTAAAATCAGATAATGCACTGTAGGCTTCTATTACATTAATTTTTCATGTACGGATTCTATCTCCACAAAGATTGGAAGATGTAGTGAAGGAAAAGTGACATTGCTAAGACATTTTTTGTTAAGAAGTTAACTAGATCTACTATACCTGATTGAACAAGGAGTGTTAATACCTTAAGGCCCAGAAGAAATATGGTGGGATGACAATTGTAAAACAACAACAATTTCAGGATCTGTCTAAAATATGAAGAGGAAGAAAAATTGTCAAATATTGCAAGAGAAATCATTTTAAAAGTTTAATTTAAATACAAAATGGTCTCTGACACTACTGCTTATTTGTTCTTAAATTGCTATTGTCATCAAAGATCCACCTGCCCTGATAGCAAAATAGTCTTCAGTCATGATACAATACTTAGCCAAAATAAAAACCACCAAAGTCTGTACGGAGGTAGCTGACTTCAGTCAAATAAGTTGTAGTGCTACAAATGTTCAACATCCACTATGGCTGGAAGATACAAAAGTCAGGCTGTCAACTCCAGAAGTTGCTGCTAAAATTCTGGCCAAACTTTAAGAAATAAAAGCAAAACAATGCAAATGCTAGAGATCGGAAATAAAAACAAAAAAGAGTGCTAAAGAAACTCAGAGGTCTGGCAGTATCTGTGGGGAGAGAAATAGAGTTCATGTTTCAAGACTAATATGACTTATCTCCACAGCAGTCTTAAGGTGAACCTAGGTGCGTGGACATGTCACTTTCTAGATTATAGTTTGATCAGTTTTGAAGTGGGAATGGTTTTTATTCCATTCAAGTTTAGCAACAGAATCAAACTTGGTTGTGACTTGCCCTTCAAAAGAATAGCGTAATGACATTCATCACACAAGTTCATATGAGGACAATCATCATATTGGAAGCCCACAAGAGATCTCTGCATCACATCCCATCAAAGGCCGCATATTCAGGAAAGCAAAGAAATGCGCTGGGAAAGAATAATACATAACATGAAATACCCTTAAGCAAATAGCAACAGTGATCATCAGTCACATAAACACACACAGACAAGAAGATGTAATCAGCTCAATCAACAGCTTTAAATTGCAACAATGTTCAAAAAAAATGAAAGACCAGTAAGAGTTTAAAAGCTTGCACTTTTTATAAAAACTAGTGAAAGCAATGAATGGAAATAAGTATCTGCGTACACATGTACAAAAGAACAGAAAGCTATTCATTACATATATATGCAGAAGGGGAAAGAGTTACTTAAGTCATCAAGAATTGAAAAAAGACAGTAAAAATAGTAAACTATCAAGATACATAAAAACACATTATAAATGTTTCTCAAAGCAAATAATCAGGAAGAGATCGGTGAAGGTCAATGCGGACCCATTTGAGATGGAGACAGGTAAAATTCAATGGGAATAAGGAAATGGCGGGCATGTTAAAACAAATACCTGTATCTACCTCCACATGGAAGATAAGATGCAATAAAAATGAGGAACTTGGAAGACAAAATGGGACCAACTGGTAACAAATCCACCATTCTAAATGATCAACAACCTACACAGTTTTAAAAGCGGTGGCCACAGAGATAATGGAGGTAGGAACAAATTATTGGTTTTGACCAATAGAAGCACTTATAAAACCTAAGTTCCCAAGGATTGCAACATAGCAAACACAACACTGCTATGAAAGGAGGAGAGAGAATATCGGGAATTATCGGCCAGTTAGCATAATGTGAATAGCAGGTCAAATCCATCATTAGACACGTGCTAACAAATTACTTAAAAATCACAACATGATTAGTCATAGCCAACACACACTTATGCAAAGGGAACTCATGCTTAGTAAGACTGTTACTGGTTACATCCTCAAAAATTTTTGAGAAGTATTCAATAAGTCTCAAATAAGTAGTACCGTGGCAAAATTAGAACTGGATTAGAACAAAAACTGGGTATAGTATACTCAAGTATTGAGGACTGGTTATCAGTCAGAGAACAGAGAGCAAGAATAAACTGCATTTTTGCAGTTTGGCAGACCCCTATAAGCATGGTGTCACAAGGATCAGATCTTTGGCTTCAGCTACTTACAATCCATGTAAAGACTTAAGAGGTTACGCGTTGTAATATCTCAACGCTTGTCAAGAATACAAAGTGAGGTGGGGTATCAAACTTTTGATACGACCCTAAGAATGAGCCTGCCATACTGTTGCGACTTCTCCAACACAGTTTTGCCAGATACAATCGGGTTGCCAAATGATAAAGACAAACTTGTGCAAGCAGGCAAGAACTTTGCAGATGAAATATAATGTGGTGAAGTTACCCACTTTATCAGGAAACATAAAAATGTAGCATAAATCTGAATGAAGAAGAGACTGAGAAACATTGGCATGGAAGAAAAGGAACTGTGGCAGCAGGGATACAAAGTTGGCTTAGCAACAGGAAATAGGCTATAATGGTAGCAGTTGTTTCTGGACTGCAGGAAGTCATAAAGTGGCATTCCACAGGGGTCAGTACAAGGAGTATTGCTGTTTTGAATATATATTAATGGCACAGATTTGGGTGTGCGGGACCACAGTTTCCGAATTTGCACATAGCACTAAACTTGGAAGTACTGCAAACTGTGACAAGGATAATGATAAACATCAAGCGTTTTGCTGAAATGGGCAGACATGTGGTGATACTATATTTTGGTGGGAGGAATGAGAAGCAGCAAAATAAATTACAGGCTACAATTCTAATGATGGTGCAGAAACAAAGAGATTGTGGCCCTAAGTGTGCACAAACCATTGAAGGTGGCAGGGCAGATTGAAAAAGTGACAATAAAAAGGGCCAAAGGAGCCCAGTGTTAACGAACAGAGGAATCTGACCGAGACATATGGGGATAAAATCCTCACTTACCTGACTGAAAACTGGGGACACACCCACCTTCAATTTGGCCTTTTGCAACTTAGTAACATTTGACTCACAATAGGATTTCTGCCCTTATCAGAAAGTCTTTACTCTGAGAGCTGCTGGTCATTTGATTGACTCTCTAGTTCCAGTAACATCACAAGGAAAGACAGCTGCTGCTAGAACTGTAGGAGGTCCCAGTTGGAAGCATGCTGTACTGCAGCCAGATTTCAAGGTAAGTCAAAGTATTCAGCAACAGAAGGAAGTTACAGCGAACCTTTATACACCACCGGATCACCATCAACAAGTGCAGAGTGTCCAATTCCAGACATCTTACTTTAGAATAGACGGATAGGCTTTATAGAGGGTGCAGAAACATAGAAAATAGGTGCAAGAGCAGGCCATTCAGTCCTTCGATCCTGCACCACCGTTCAATATGATCATGGCTGATCATGCAATCTCAGTATCCCATTCCAACTTTCTTTCCATTGGCCCTTGATCCCTTTAGCCATAAGGGCCACATTCAGTTCCCTCTTGAATATATCTAATGAACTGTCCCCAACTGCATCCTGCAGGAGAGAATTCCACAGGTTCACAACTCTGAGTGAAGAGATTCTTCCTCATCTCAGTCCTAAATGGCTTAGCCCTCATTCTTAGACTGTGACCTCTGTTCTAGACTTCCTCAACATCAGGAACATTCTTCCTCCATCTAGCTTGTCCAGTCCCATCAGGATTTTATACATTTCTAGGAGATCCCCCCTCATTCATCTAAATTCCAGCAAGTACAAGCCCAGTCTTTCCTCATATGCCGGTCCTGCCATCTCAGGAATCAGTCTGGTAAACCTGGACTCCCTCAATAGTAAGAACGTCCTTCCTCAGGCTAGGAGACCAAAACTGCAGACAATACTCAAGGTGTGGACTCACTGAGGCCCTGTATAACTGTAGCAAGACATCCTCACTCCGACACTCAAAAGCTTCTCACTATGAAGGCCACATGCCATTAGTTTTCCTCACCGCCTGGGGCAGCTGCATGCCAACCTTCAGTGACCGTTTCACCATGACACCAGATAATAATCTGTCTTCCAGTTTTTGACACCAAAGTGTATAACCTCACACTTATCCACATTATATATTTGCCAAGTATTTGCCCCCTCAGCCAGTATTTGTCGAAGTCACCCTGCAGCCTCTTAGCATCCTCCTCACAATACGCACTGCCACCCAGTTTAGTGTCATCTGAAAATTTGGAGATATTGCATTCAATTCCTTCGTTCAAATCATTAATGTATATTGCAAACAACTGAGGTCCCAGCACTGAACCCCGCAGCACCCCACTCGTCACTGCCTGCCACTCTGAAAAGGACCCATTTATTCCAACTCTCTGCTTCCTGTCTGCCAACCAGTTCTCGATCCATGCTAATCCATCACCACTGATACCATGAGCTTTAATTTTCCTTACCAATCTCTTGTATGGAACCTTGTCAAAAGCCTTTTGAAAGTCCATCTACTGATTCAACCTTGTCCACTCTACTGGTCACATTCTCGAAAAACAGGACCAATTCTGTCACCACTTCCCAAATGCATAGATATTACATCCTTAATAATTGACTCCAGCATTTTCCCCACCACTAATGTCAGGCTAACCAGCCTACAATTCCCCATTTTCTCTCTCCCTTTTTTAAAAGAGTGGAGTTACATTAGCTACCCTCCAGTCCATTGGAACCATTCCAGAATCTACAGAATGCTGAAAAATGAACACCAATGCATCTGCTACTTCTACGACCACTTCCTTAAGTACTCTGGGATGCAGAGCATCAGGCCATGGGGACTTATCAGGTTTTAATCCCATCAATTTCCCCAAAACCATTTCCTGACTAATAAAGACTACCTTCAGTTCCTCCTTCATGCTTAACCCTCTATCTCCTGGCGTTTCCTGAAGGTTATTTGTGTACTCCTTAGTGAAGGCATACCCAAAGTATTTGTTCAACTGGTCTGCCATCTCTAAAAGACTTATGAGAATAATACCAATGATTAGGAGGTTCAGGAACAAAGGTAAATTGAAGAAACTATGATTATTCTCCTTGGAGAAGGCTAAAAGATTTGATTTTATTTGATTAGATTTGATCTATTATTATTGCCACGTTTGGTTTGCATGAGTACAGGCAGATCATACCATACAAAGTGCATTGAGGTACTAGAACAGAGCAAAGAATACAACATTATGGTTGCAGAGAGAAGTTGCTCAGAGAACAAGATCAGCATTAAATTTAAAATTTGAGAAATCAAATACAAGACAAAATAATGAGGGGCCTGGATAGTGCAGATAGTGAGAAACTGTTCCAATTGATGGAGCAGTTAAAAACCAAAGGACAAACATTACATTTGCTAACAAACTAAAGGCAACATGGGAAAACATTTTTATGAACCAAATGGTTAAGATCTAGAATGCACCTCCTGAGAGGGTGGTGAATGCAGATTCAATTGTGTCTTTCAAAACGGAAGTGGATAAGCACCCAAAATTAAAAATACAGTTATTGGGACAGAGCAAGGGAGTAGGACCAGCTGAATTGGTATTGCGAAAAGTCAATGCAAGCTCAACTGAGCAAATAGCTTCCTTCTGTGTCATAGTCATTGCATGATTCTATGATTCATTCAAAAGTATGTGGGTGTTCTTGCATATGAACCACCGAAAATTAACACGGAATGATTAAGGCAGCAAATAACATTTAAATCCAAATTTGAATACAGTGTAGGCATAAATATTTACCACAATTATAAAGGGGACTGATGATGCCACATCTGAAGTATTGTGAGAAGTTTTAGTTTTCTTGCGTAAGCAAGGATATACTTCCCTGGAGGGAGAACGACAAAGGTTTACCGAGTAAGTTTCTTGAATGCGAAGATTGTCATGTGTGAAAACATTGGGAAATCTGTAGAGTTTAAGAAAATGTGACATGTTTGTGAAACACAAAGTTGGAGGGATGTTACATTAAGGGGATGCTTTTCTTCGCTGTTGAATCTCGAACATGGTGTTTATTATGACTGAGATGAGTAAAATTCTCATCACACAAACAGTTACGAACTTTGAGATTCGCTATGTCAGACAGCCATGCACACTCAGTCGTTCAGTAAATTTAAGACACAGCTCAACAGATTTTTCAGGATGAATTGAATTAGGGGAAGTTGGGAATAATGTGGGATGATGGAGTTGAGTTTGATCAGCCATGATCTGGTTGAATGGTAGTGTAGACTGCTATTTTTGTCAATTCCAAATTACTTTTAGAAAAAAAAATTAGTCTAATTATTTTAGAATTAATTCATATCATTTCATCACATCAAGTGAAATAAGAAAATACTTACTGATGCACTCCCAGGACATCCCAGTCCTTTCCCATATCCTGAGGTGTCGTCAATTTGTTAATAATGTTTGGACAGAGTTCCATCAGTTTACATAATAAAGACCAACCCGCCTGGTTGAAGTAAAGGAAAAAGCATATCCAATGAATCATATTACTAGAAAGGATACAAACATATTTGTTCATGCTTCTTTTCCGCTTCATTTCCGAAGAAAATTCAATTTTGTATTATATAGTACAAAGTAAGCAATAATTTAACAATATTTTTTGGAAAATGGAAAATTTCATAACAAACTTCTCAGCGTTTTGGTAAAATGCAAGTTAGAGTATGGAAAAGTTAATAAACCAAGACATTGTTTCTCACAGATATGTCACATTTTTAACAACTCAAAAGAAAGCAGAGCTGAATTCTTTATCAGGACAGCCTCTAACAAGAACGTATGAGTGACTTTTCAAAATTAAGCATTGAAATATACATCAAGGTGGTTTAAATACAAGTCACAAGAAAATATAACAAAAAAAAGCCTGTTCTGTTTTAACCTTGGTAATGACAGATATTAGCTTGACTCACTTCATTAAAAAATTGTAGTAATTTGTATTAGATACTGTTCCTTCATAAACTTTGATTTTCTATTTAAATCATAGACTTTGGACAGCTGACAGCTCCAGGGAACAAGGCAAGTCAGAGTGAACAACTTGGTAGGAAGATTGAGGATTGGAATTCCAGAATGTATTCTCTTGTCAATCTTCTTTCACTGCCACCTCCACCATCATGATTCCTGTTGCACAATTTGTACAACAGATCTGTAGTAGCTACAGAAGTTAACAAGCAAAGGAATTTTTTCCCTTCACTAATACTCCACTCTAGTAAAAAACTACTTGGCTTTTTATTTCTAAAATTCAAAAACAGTTGAGACAGCATATTTAATATATGGTAAATGTGGAAAGATATTTAAGGTTTTTTGCTTAATAGCAGCTACCTTTCAGGTTCGCAAAGGATTCTCCTTTTCAACTTTTCCACTGATCTGAGGCTAGGTGACCCTCAGGTTAAACAACCACCAGTCATGTCTCTCTAATGACAGAGCAGTTGTATGGACTGATAAAGACAATGGAGACTTTACCTTTACCTTTTACCTTTCAGACGACATATTACATTCAGAACATGCCTTGCAAAATCTGGTAGTTGTCAGGATGTACAACTTTCTTACCAGGCATCATATGGGTGCCAAAGTGTATATACTACATGATTCACTTGTGTCTTTGGCTTGATGACAGCATCTTGTTCAAAACACCATTCATAGTTCAAGTGCATAGCAGCAGAGTGAAATGGTGCTCAAATACTTGAGATTCATTATCCATCTCGGGTACTTTGAGTTAGACAGTCATATTTCAGGTCGCAAAGTGATAGCATTAGACCTACTCTCAAGTTTGTGCATTACACAGTGAGCAATGATCTGATAGAGTAGCTATTATTCCACAGGCTGGCTTGATGCATCCTACTTTGACCTCAAACTCGAACTGTGAGCAAATGGTTTAGGGTCCATATACAAGATTGCTGAATGGACCAATCTTACAGTGTATGGCAATGTAGAACTCCCAGCAGAAATTCCAGGACCTCCCATGGAGTGTTTGCAACAGACAGAGTGCTGCCCATACTCAACTAGCCTGTGCTTGCAGAAATCAGAAGATAATGTTTAATGCTGGATGTGGTCCAGTAATTGCTCAGTAAATGCTGTCCAATCTTGAGTGCATTAAGAATTATGCGAGCAACCAATTTAAAGATTATCAGTCAGTCTTAAAACGTGGCTCAGGTATGCTTGATAAAAGATACATATTCATTTGTATCCAAAAGACATCCAAGCATTTCCTTTTTTTTTAAATTCAAAAGTGTCAGGGAACAATATTTTCTGGATACATTGACCAATTAGAGTCGATGTACCCGCCAAAAGCAATTCTTTCATGTAAATGAAACAATATAAATTGTCATTCATTTTGAAATGGAGTGTTCTTGTCTTGCTGTCTTCGGGAGTGGCTCAAAAAGCTTTTGCAGCTTTTACTTTGTTTCAGCAATATTCAAGTCCTATACTAGGAAGGAACAATCTGAACTTCATATCTACCGGTATTTGCACACAGACATGATTGTAACATTAGCAGATTTATATAAAAACCCAGATGGGTCACTAAGTCCTTTCAGAAAAAGAAACCATTTGCAGTTTGGACAATATGTGGTTCCAGTCCCACAATAAGTCATTAAGTAAATCTCCACCAGTGCTTTTCCCATGCAAGGGTAGAAGTCGAGGACAAAGTTAGAGATAGCCTCAAATTATTATGTTCTCAACTAACCTTCTTTCTTTAAAAAAAAGTGACAATTTCTTGCACTTTTATTGTGTTCCTGTCAACTGAACCGCATCAAGCAGCCTGCGGACCAAGCCAACTGGGAAAAGTTTTACAGTGGTTAAGCCAATTTAACATTGCTATCTGTGTTGTCGCATATGCAGAGCTCTAACAAAGGCCTGCAAAAGGCCAATGTTGTGCTGGTCAAGTGTTGTCTGATATAGGGTACTTGCAATATAGCTGACAAGTCTATTTAGGTATTCTCAGATCCTGTCTCAGTGAAGGGGTAACAGTGACTTACGTACTTAAAATGTAAGTTGAGTCCAGAATATTTTAGTAAGGGGAAATTTCCACTGAGAGGCACATGATGTTCAGAGAAAGTATTTGGCAACTAACTTTTTAAACAAGTTGACGAGTGAGGAAGGGGCGTGCGTCACTTTTGTCCCAGCGGCATGCACAAGTGACAGCTATGACTCAGGTCGCTTAAGTTCTGGAAATCAATACATGCCAACCGTTTTTATGAAACTTTTCCTTCATTTAGACTGCAAAAACAAACCGTATGGATTCCTTTAACACTCCTACATTGAACTTGGCTGGTGAACAAGTCAGAACGAAAATAAAACTATTAATCTGCACTACTCGTTACAGTCATAGAACCAGACATAAATAAAGAGCCTACCTGTTGGATACTAGCAATTTCGGTGAACGATTCCAGAGCCACCAATAACGGCACGTGGACGTTCTTATTTCCGAATAAAATCGAAGCTGTTTAAGGTGTAAACAATCAGCACAGTACATCAAAATGTGTCCATTCTGGCTTCCTATAACGGATTTTTGAAACATATAATTTCTTAGACGATTACTTACCATTTTGAACAGTAGTAAGGAGAATCAAGTCGTCTAAAATCTGAAGCAAAGTTCTGATTTCTTTTCCTTGCTCGACATTTTGGAGACGAACGATTAGTTTTTTCAGGTTTTCCTCCAGTTGTTCCGAGTCCGCCATGGTTAATCGACAGTTCTAATTTTGACCGCTTTTCATGTTGGATCGTAGAAAAAAAACATCTGGTTGAATTTTGAGAACGGCCAGTCTTTAACCAGTCAGTTACTTCCGTCAGCGGTGGTCACGGTATAACTGCAATACTAGCCGCTCAAAGTGAAAATCTAAATGAGTTACGGAAGTTTCAGTCCGCGGGGACTTTCCAAAAGTAACGTTACTTCATCACCCGGGTGCTGCTGTCAGTAACATTGAGTATGCCCTTCTCTGACTTTTTTTCAGCGAAAGTTCAACCTCACTTGTTTCTAAAGATTAAGTCGGTGTTAATGTTTTTGAGAAGTCCGAAGCCGACCTCTAGGCCAGACCATCAAAAACTGCAGGGAAGGCACTCCCTTGGCCGCAGCCCCAAAGCACACTTGGCAATTTGCCATGTAGCCCGCTATCATGAGTCGACCCTAGTTTAACACTACTTGACGACAACTAGTTATATAAAGTTATTTTTGTTAATGCCTGACACGTGGAGGAACCGTCACGCTAAAAACTCAGTGGTCATTCTGTCGGGCTTCCGCTTCCACTACATTTATTCAAACAAAACATTTTTGATAAAGCTTCTGAAATGCACAAATCTTGGTTTGATCATATAATCCAGATTGAGGCTAAAATTCCAGAGGTGTAATCTTGCTATAATGAAACGTTTGACTTATGAAACCTCTCAGTTGCATCCAAAAGATCCCAGGGAATTATTTCAAAAACAGGGGGAGTTCTGCCCTATTGCCTGATCAGCGTTTATCCTTCTACTAACATTGCTCCTGAACAGATTACCAATATGTCATATATCCTCGTGACTATTTTTAAAAAAGTGTTTTGTTGACCAGAAAGCACTTTATGAAAACCTAAGGTCATGAAAGGCACTATACAAATGTAATTTCCTACTTTCTTTAATAATTCATTTATTGTCCAAGAAGTGAAATAAAGGTATAAATTCGTTGATAAAATAACTATATTGAGTAAGGAGTATAAAACTCAACTAATTGGAGCTAGGTGTCAGATACACATGCTAAAATCGCATATGATTGAAGAAAAACTACAAGCTTCCTACATAAATATCAAAATCCTCAAACATGAAAAAATGCAAAACAGTCATCCCAATCTATTCAATCCCTCCATCAACTCCACCAGCCCAGCCTGAATTAGCATATAACGCATACACGAATCTTTGCCAAAACTTTAAATACAATGCATAGTAACCCACCATCTGATTGTAAGTAATATGAAGAAGTGAAAATAGAATCTTGAAAGCGTGGTGGAAGTTTCAACATCAAACAGCACGTGTATTTGGGAGTGGATGGATTGCTAGAAACACTGAAAGTGACAACACAATAAGAAGCCATCACCGGTAAAAGGTACTGCAGATGCTGGAGAATCCGAGATAACAAGGTGTGGAGCTGGATGAACACAGCAGGCCAAGCAGCATCATGAC
>JAHRHZ010000091.1:783309-1139976 GCA_024137785.1 Ginglymostoma cirratum
AGAAGGGTCTAGGCCCGAAACGTCAAGCTTTCCTGCTCCTATGATGCTGCTTGGCCTGCTGTGTTCATCCAGCTCCACAGCTTGTTGTCTAAGAAGCCATCACCAACCGCTGGCTTTCACATTTAACCATGCTTGACCCTGTCTAAGCAATTATTATAGTAGTTCATTTTCTTTTGCCATATTTGGTAAAAGTCCCTGCTTATTTAAACATTCCTATGATTTGCTGCAATTCCACAGTATTTCAAAATGGTGGGAGAGCATTGATGGCTGTAACCTTCTGTGGGTCAGACTTAATGCCTGTTGCATGAAAAATATGAATCAAAATGTATTTAAGTATTGCTGTCGCTCTTCCATCATGTTCCGATGAGGTGGATCAGTGAATTAGAATGTCATCCCTATGACAGTTAACCCTTTTTAACACTTCTATGATGTCAATAATTTTCTGGATCAATCTCTGGAATGGATGTAATGCTAAAGGTAGATGATCAAAACAGTGTCTCACAATCTTTGTGATAAACTGATGAATATACGAACAAGCAGTAGGAGCAGGTTGTGTGCCCTTTTGAGCCTGTTCTGTAATTTATTAATGTCATAACTGAGCTGTTTTTAACCCCACATTCACATTACTGCCTAAGCCTGATAAACTTTCACCTCATTGCATACAAGAATTAATCCACCTCTGTCTTAAAAATATTTAAGGACTCTGAATTCATTGCCTTTTGGGGTAAAATGTCCAAACACTCACAACCCTCTTGAGAAATGTTTTTACCTCATCTCTATTTTAAAGGGTCAAGCCTTTATTTTTAAACAGTGACCCCCTTGGCCTAGATTCTCCTGTTTAAGGCAGCATCTTCTCCACATCTACTCTATCAAGACCCCCCAGAATCTTATATGTTCCAATTAAGTTGCCTCTTACTTGTCTAAACTCCAGTTGATGCAAGCCTAACTTGTCCAACCTTTACTCATAAAGACAACCTGCCTGCCTGTTCCAAGTATTAATATGGTAAACCTTTTTTGATCTGCTTCCAATGCATTCTACAGCGTTCCATAAATGAAGTAAGCAATTCTGTATACAGGACTCCAGATGTGGTTTCACCAATGTCGTGTGTAAGTGAATGGAATAAATTATAACATTCCATTAAATTTCTTAATTACTTGCTGTACCTGCATACTAACCTTCTGTAGTTCATGCAGTAGGACACGCAGATCCCTCTGCATATCAGAGCTCTGCAATCTCTCACTATTTAAATAACATGGGCTGATTTTGTTTTTGGCTATGTCAGGGCTCACAGGGTTATTTGCTGCAAAATGTAAGAAGTACCCTCATTGTATCTGAACAAACTCACCTTTTTAATTCCCTATTATGCTCTACGGCATCTCTTAGGTCCAATTTCAACCCCATCTTACCACACACCTTTCCTGGACCAACTCATCATGAATCAAAATGTACTTAAATATTGCTGTCACTCCTCCATCACATTCAGTTGCGGTGGATCGGTGAATTAGAATGTCATCCATATGGCGGAAGAACCAGCATTCCTTGTGAGCATGCCATTTTTGAAAGGCTGCAATGCAGCTAGTCAAAATTTGGCAAGTACCCCTCACTGGCACATATATAATGGCATAGCAGGCACAAAGTCATGCTGGCCATGGCACATAACCAGCATGGCTGATACACCCTCACACATACAACCCCATTCTCTCAACCTAGGTGCTGTTTAACCATCATGCCATACAATTTATCTGTCCTAAGATACATCTTGTCTGAACAACCTCTCTAAATCACTGCTATACTGTCTCTAATGCCCATTGTAGGCCTGCAACTCGTCATTGTCCAGAAGGGGAATATCACATAGGGGCAAGGAATCCCCTGATAATGAGGCATCTTGTCATTAATTTGCTGCTTTCTGACTCCCTCCCTTTTTGAAATAAACAATTATATATGTTATCTTCTAATCTAATAGGACCTTCCCTGAATCTAGAGAGTTTTAGAAAATTGAAACCAATGCATCAATTATCTCACTAGCCACTTTTTTAGGACCGTACGATAAAATCTATAAGGATCCAGGAACTTGTCAGCCTGCAATTCCAAAACTTTAATTGTAATCATAATTTTACTGAATTCCTCCCTCTCTTGCATTTCTTGATTTATAAATGCTTCCAGAATATTACTTGCATCCGCTACAGCGAACATTCATTATAAAATACCTGTTCAATTCATCTGCCATCTCTTTATTTTTCATTATCAATTCCCCAAACTCACTTTCTATAGAAACAAATTTGTTAATTTTTTTTTGAAGCAAGAAATAATACTTAACAAGGTTATTCAAAAATGAATAATAATAAAAGGAGAGCTGTAAATCATGTCCATGATTTCTAGGCAACATGGTGTGCAATAGCTTTCTGTACATTGTAGATAGTTTCTAACCAACCTGTTAGAGGTATTATTACATACCTGTGGAACAAGCGTTATTGTTTCCTTTACCTGTATAATGATGTGTAATAGTAACCAAATAAAACAATACTAAAATGGAAATGCTTGTGATCAATTTGAAATGCCAATCATGTATAAACAAAAACCTTCAATAAAATCATGAAAAGTCACTAGGGGATGTTATTAAAATTGAGAAGTAGGAAAGGAATCAATGACTGTACTATTTCCGTGGCTTAAATATCTTAACATTAAGTGACTCAAATTTTACCCAGTTCTTTAATGTTTCGTGTGAGTTCATGTATATCACAAATTAAACATTTAAGTAAGAAGTGCAGACTAAGTTATGGTAGAGCAACTTCTGTGTCTGCACTTCATGGGAAGTCTTGGGACTTCATGGAAAGAAGGACTGCCCCGCATGAATATATCTGCAGAAGATATTTCTGCCTTGGATTTGCCCAGAGTCAAAGTCATTGAGTGCATTTGAAACAATGCTGATGTTGAAAATAGGAAACCTGTCCTTAGGAATCAACTGGTGAGAGATAATTTGAAATGTAGGTCAGTACCCATGGATTAGAACTAACAGTGCATACAAACATGTGTAAGAAAAAATGCTTTTAGATTGGTCAGGGTTAAGATTTACAGCATTAATAAAGTGGTCATGTAGATATTTGTGAACAAGAGTTTAAAAACTAAAACTAGGTGTTTAGTGAGAGTGGAATTCCGTGGTGAGTGAATCTATCTCAAGCTGAAGTTCCAGGCCAAGAGGTGGCGGGCCCCGAAGCCACATGTGAAATTAATTAAGCAGGTTGGTGGAACCCTTCTCGAATTTTCACAAATTAAGTTCTGGGTGGGAAAACCCAAATTTGACCTTCCCATCCCATCACTATTATAACCAAGGCTGAAGGACGACACTGTCGTTGTGGTCCCGCTACCCAGTCTGAACATAAATGAAATTCTCAGTTACTGAGATGGCCAATTAAACTTATCCATTTTAGGATTTAAATAAAAAGATCCATTAGTTTCTTGAATAAGTGAAAAATTACTGGTTTATCAGAAAAACAAACTTATTCAATAATGATGCCATAACTGATTAACATACACGATCAATAGCTTGGCATTACACATGTCCATCCATTCAAATAAACAGAAAACATACATACAGATCTCTTCTCTCTTCAGAAGAGGAGAAAAAAATGAATCTGTATCTGCAGAGATTCACTTTAAATAAAAACCCATTAGGATTATTCTTGAATGCGTAAAAGGATAAATTACAGAGTGTTCCAAAGTCTGATGCACTGATGTTCGACCAAATATGGTCAAGTCAATAATCAGACATGTTTGTCTCTGAAGTCTTAACAGACACAGCTTGCTCAAGAAGTTCCTTGAATTACTCTTTCAGAAGATCTAATAGGTTTCAGTATGAACGCAACAAGAAGGTCCTTGCAGAAATAGGAGAGATCAGCTGGGCAGCACTTCCTCACAGACATTTTTTTGCTAAACTAAGTCCAGCTATCAAAGTACTCCACAATCAGCCCCAGCAGGTGTCTGCAACAATACAACCAGATGTCAGTCATGTGATTTCTCACAGATTTATTTTAAAAGTATCCAATAAAGATTTAGGAGCAGAAGTAGGCCATGCAACCCATCAATGAAATTATGGCTGATCCGATAATTCTCAATTCCACCTTTCTGCTTTTCCTTATAACCCTTGATTCCCTTAGTAGTTAAAAATCTGACCATTAAGGCTTTGAATACACTTAATGACCTAGCATCAACAGCCCTCTGTGGTAAAGAATTCAACAGATTCACTAGCATTTGAGAGAAGAAGTTCCTCCTCATCTTGGTCTTAAATATGCAACCCCTTATTCTGGGGTTGTCCCTTCTGGTCCTAGACTTTGTTACAAGTAGTAATCTTTCCAATTATGCCATATCAAGTCCTTTAAGAATTTTGTATGTTTCAATAAAATCACCTCTCATTCTTCTAAATTCTTATAAGTAAAGGCCCAACCTACTAAACATCTCAGCATAAGACAATCTGGCAGACCCAGTGTCTGCACTGCCTCCAATGGTAATATAGCTTTCCTCAGATAACGGGCACAAAACTGTTCAAAGCACTCCAGCTATTGTCTGACCAGTACCATCACAGTTTCAGCAAAACCTCCCTATTTTTATACTCGACTCCCTTGGAAATAAAGGCCAACATTCCATTTACCTTCCCTATTATTTGCTAAATTTGGATGCTAGGTTTTTATAATTCATGCATGAGGACTCCTAAGTCCCTCTGTAGCTTTCTGCAGTCTTTCTCCATTTAAGTAATATTCATCTCCTCTTGTTCCTGCCCTCACATTTTCCCACATTATATTCCATGTGTCAAATTTTTGGCCACTCAATTAACATGTCTATATCCTTCTGCAGGCTCTTTGTGTTGTCTTCACCACTTGCTTTCCCACCTATGTTTGTGTCATCTGTAAACTTGCTACAGCACATTTACTGTCCTCTTCCATTTCCACAGCAATTTTTCAAATAATCTTCTAAAGAAACCACTCCAGGTGTTACCAGAAACTTGAAATAAATCAATTTTGTCACAATCCTTAAAATATTAAGTTTCCAAGAAAAATTAAATATGAAGAGTCTTCAGAACACTGCCATCTGGGAACTAAGAAGTTAATCTGCAATTATTTCAGTCCCAAATGAGCAGTGAAGAGTTGCTAACTTGACTGGTTAACCAACAAGGCAAGCTGTCAGTGCATAGTCTCTCAATCTGCACTAATTTTTGCATGATTGTGACAATGGACTGAGGGCGGAAGCTGGCCATTGACTGTCACTCTCCATGCACGAGCTTCTGACCACAATTCTCCCCTCACCCTGTGACCTCCAACCTCAAAAAATCCCCCAAACTGCATTTGCCTTTCTGTCAGTGATCTTCCCTTCTTGGGACTCCTGAGTGGTGGGGGAGTGGGGTTGGAAAGTTGTGTGTTGTCCCAACAGCCACAGCTTCCATAGTGGCATTGCTGAGTTTTGCAGCTGATGGCTTCTGATTAGTCCAACAACTTCATGTGGGTAGGACTTCCTCATCTGAAGTCTTAATTCAGTTCTCGTTATATGGTCCGATTGCCAGCAGATCCAACAGGCTTTCTCACTTTAATGACCCACGATCTCCTCTCTCACTTTAAAGTGAAGATCCCTGCCTCAGTCTTCATCTTCTTAAGTTCTCTGTTCAAAGGCAGGTCTAATTCAAATGGCTGCAATCTCAAAAAAATGTTAAGGCAAGGAGGCAGGTTTTTAATCCACCCCTGTCAGATGAGTGACTGAACCCCATACTGTTGTCACCAATCTGATTAACACTGGCCATCCAGCTAACGGAGCCAACCCCCATGCTGAGACCCAACCACTCTCCACCTCAGTTTCTCATTTTGAATTTGACTTTGAATTTTTAATAGCAACATCCAGAAGAAATTATAAGATCATCAACAGTGGCAAATACCTTCTAATCATGTGCAATTGCCTGTAAATCACTGAGAACAGGAAGCTGAGTGAGCACTTATATGTCACTCAAAATGACGGATAAAAGTAAATAGTATTTGCTGTTGAATAGGCTGAATGCCTTGTCAAGAGAGTAAAGACATTAGGAAGCCACTGAAGAAAGGTCACTGGACCCGAAATATTACCTCTGTTTTTCCTCCACAGATGCTGCCTGACATGCTGGGTTTTCCCAGCAATTTCTGGTTTTGCTTCTGATTTCCAGCATCTAAAGTTGAATTTTTTATAAAAGTTTACAATGTCGCCTCTTATGGTGCCATCTTAGGTACAAAATACCTGGGTACAAATCTTAGATACAAAAAGAGAAATAAAAAGAAAACAATTTGCATTGGATAAGTTTAGAAATAAGACATAGTTAAAAGGATAAACATTACAGACCTGTCCTTGTGTATTCTTCAAAGAGAAAAACAAAAAACGCAACTTGGAACATTGATGACTGTATCGGCACCGCCTCGTGCTCCCACGCGGAGCTCAAACAGTTCATCCACTTCACCAACACCTTCCACCCCAACTTGAAGTTCACCTGGACCATCTCTAACACATCTCTCACCTTCCTGGACCTCTCTGTCTCCATCTCGGGTAACCACCTCGAGACCGGTATCCATTTCAAGCCCACCGACTCCCACAGCTACCTAGAGTACACCTCCTCCCACCCACCTTCCTGCAAAAATGCCATCCCCTATTCCCAATTCCTTCTCCTCCGCCGCATGTGCTCCCAGGATGAGGCATTCCACTCCCGTACATCTCAGATGTCCTCGTTCTTCAAGGACCACGACCTCCCCCCGGCAGTGATCGAGAATGCCCTTGACCATGTCTCCCGCACTTCCCGCAACTCATCCCTCACACCCCATCCCCGCAATAACAACCAAAAAAGAATCCCCCTCGTCCTCACGTACCACCCCACCAACTTCTGGATCCAACGCATCATCCTCCGACACTTCAGCCATCTGCAATCCGACCCCACCACCAAAGACATTTTTCCCTCCCCACCCTTGTCTGCTTTCCAGAGGGACCACTCTCTCCGTGATTCCTTTGTCCGCTCCACACTCCCCTCCAGCCCCACCACACCCGGCACTTTTCCCTGCAACGGCAGGAAGTGCTACACCTGCCCCTACACCTCCTCCCTCACCCCAGTCCCAGGCCCCAAGAAGACTTTCCATTTCAAGCAGATGTTCACTTGCACATCTGCCAATGTGGTATACTGCATCCGCTGTACCCGTTGTGGCCTCCTCTACATCGGGGAAACCAAGCGGAGGCTTGGGGACCGCTTTGCAGAACACCTGCGCTCAGTTCGTAACAAACAACTGCACCTCCCAGTCGCGAACCATTTCAACTCCCCCTCCCATTCCTCAGACGACATGTCCATCCTGGGCCTCCTGCAATGCCACAATGATGCCACCCGAAGGCTGCAGGAACAGCAAATCATATTCAGCCTGGGAACCCCGCAGCCCAATGGTATCAATGTGGATTTCACAAGCTTCAAAATCTCCCCTCCCCCAACTGCATCCCAAAACCAGCCCAGCTCGTCCCCGCCTCCCTAACCTGTTCTTCCTCTCACCTATCCCCTCCTCCCACCTCAAGCCGCACCCCCATCTCCTACCTACTAACCTCATCCCGCCCCCTTGACCTGTCCGTCCTCCCTGGACTGACCTATCTCGTCCCTACCTCCCCACCTACACTCACCTTTACTGGCTCCATCCCTGCCTCTTTGACTTGTCTGTCTCCTCTCCACCTATTCTCTCCTCTATCCATCTTCTATCCGCCTCCCCCTCTCTCCCTATTTATTTCAGAACCCTCTTCCCCTCCCCCATTTCTGATGAAGCGTCTAGGCCCGAAACGTCAAGCTTTCCTGCTCCTAAGATGCTGCTTGGCCTGCTGTGTTCATCCAGCTCCACACCTTGTTATCTCGGATTCTCCAGCATCTGCAGTACCTATTATCTTTGGAACATAATCTGTTAGGGTAACATGCTATTGAGCAGGGATTCACTAGCCCCTCACTATCTTTGTCATCACAAGAGGTTGCAGTCCAGTCTACTTTGACTTAGTTCTTCTGCCCTTTAAAAGGTTGTTTAGTGTTTCCTTCACAGCTCCAGGTTGGCATTCAGTGGGTCTCTCTCTCCAGACAGCCACTTAATTTACATCAAGAACCTTTTATAGTTGTATTAGCACTCTTTAGAAAAAAACCCTTTGGAATTACAAATGAAAATGTCCATTGTAACATGGAGTTCCAACCCATGGTTATGACAAACATGAGGAGGAACATTTTTCATACAGCAAATGGTTCTAACCTGGAACCTTACACCCAAGACCAAAAGAATCCAAAAGGCTCTGTACAGATGACTAAAATGTTAATTCTGTGACCAGGCTTAAATCCTACCTGACACTCTGGATGGAAGATTGCATTGATACGGTGGGTAAAGTCACCTAGATTACCAAAATGGATTTAATCAGAGGATACTGGCAGATTTCCTTGTCTATCTGTGCAAAGGAAATCTCTGCTTTTGCAACACTAGATCAGTTATACCAGTTTTGAGTCACAGCATTTGAATCCCAAAACTCCCCAGTTACCTTTCAAATACTGATAAATTACTAATTGTGCAGGGTTACTAAATGACTGTCAGTGACATTACAGCGGGATCTTGATCAGATGCGGAAGTGGGCTGAGGATTGGCAAATGCAATTCATTACAGATAAGTGTGAGGCGTTGCACTTTGGAAAGTCAAACCAAGATAGGACTTATACAGTAATGATAAGATCCTGAGGAGTGTTCTGAAACAGAAGGACCTAGGAGTACTAGTACATAATTCGTTGAAAGCGATGTTTGGTAGACAGGGTGGTGAAGAAGGCATTCAGCATGCTGGCCTTCATTGGTTGAGGCATTGAGTGTAGGAGTTGGGATGTTATGCTACAATTGTACAAGTCGTTGGTGAGGCCACACTTGGAGTATTGTGTACAGTTTTGGTCACCCTGTTACAGTAAAGACATAGTTAAACTGAAAAGTGTGCAAAGAAGATTTACGAGGATGTTGTCAGGACTACTAGGCCTGAGTTATAGGGAGAGGTTGGCCAGGATAGGGCTTTATTCTTTGGAATGTAGGAAAATGAGGGGTGATCTTATTGAGGTGTATAAAATCATGAGAGGCAAAGATAGGATGAATGTATAGAGTCGTTTTCCCAGAGATGGGAAATTGAAAACTTTAACCATAGGTTTAAGGTGAGGAGGAAAGATTTAAGAAGGACATGAGGGGCAACTTCTTCTCGCAGAGAGTGGTGCATTTATGAAATGGGCCGCCAGAGAATGTGATTGAGGCAGGTACAACAGCAACATTTAAAAAGAACATTTGGAATGGTACATGGATGGAAAGGGTTTAGAGGGATATAGACCAAATGTGGGCAATTGGAACTAGCTGAGTTGGCACCATGGTCAGCATGGACCAGTTTGGGCTGAAAGGCCTGTTTCCATGCTGTATTACGGTATGACTCTGTGACATATAGGAAATGCACTTAAAGGAACTAGAGACCATTTTCTGAAAAATACAGTCAGCTGACCTAGCAGTCACTCTTACAAACAGTGAATTTACTAATGCCTAAATGATCTATTGAGAGTACGTAGTGAGCCAAGGACAAATAGTGCCCAGTGCTGCAAAGGTAGAAGCAGTAGCACAGCTCCCTATTCCCTCAATAACATGGGAGATCATGAGTTGTTTGGAAATGTGTGGGTTCTACTGAAAGTTTATCCAAACTTCAGTGTAGTATCTATGCCACACAAACCTACTAGAGATAAAGGCAAATATATTGTGGACTGGAAAAAATCAAACATCTTAACAGGTGAACCTGTATTTGCAGCTCCAAACTTTAAACAAATAAAAAATAACCATTAATGCGAATGACATCAGGATAAGGGCAGTTCTTTTTTGGGAACATGAATCTGGAATATGGAAACTAATAATTCAGGAAACCTGACTGGAAAGAAACATCACTTATTTTCGAAAGAGAGCCATTTCTCATGGCGTACAAAGACTAGTCACAGGCTGGGACTGAAGAAGGGTCAGAAATCTGAAGAAGGGTCTAGACCCGAAACGTCAGATTTCCTGCTCCTCTGATGCTGCTTGGCCTGCTGTGTTCATCCAGCTCTACACCTTGTTATATCAGATTCTCCAGCATCGGCAGTTCCTACTATCTCAGACAGTTTTAATGTTTATTTTTAGTAAATTCCTGGGTCAACTTTTTAAACATATTTTCCAATCAACCTGTTCAGAGATGTTATTGCACAACTCTGGAGCAGGTGGGAATTGAACTGTTTTTTAAATATATTTTTATATATCCAGAAGAGCTGTTACACACAACCAAATGGCCTACCCACAACCTCTGTGACTTTTTTTTTGTTTTCGACTATTAACCAACACTGGTAATTTACCCATATAGCCAAGTAAATACTTACATGCAAAGCCCATTTACAGGCAATGCAAACTATCAAAGTGAGGCAATGGTAGAAAGAGCAGCGTCCTTTTTTTTATATTTTATATTATTTATTATTTATTCAGAGCCTGTTATTACACACCTCTGGAGCAGATGGGACTTGAATCCAGGCCTTCTACTACAGAGGTAGAAGCACTACCATTGCATAAGAACAGCCTTATTGTGTCCTTTTTTTCCTATCCAGAAGTGCTCTTACACACAACTGAATGGCTTTCCCACCATAAAATCATCATGATCCTTTTTTCCCCTGTTTTCAACTATCAATTGCTACCAGTAAAACACCTGTGCAACCAAATAAATATTCACATGCAAAGCCCATTACCGGCAATGCAAACCATAAAAGTGAGTGAGGGATAGTGAACAGGAAGGGATAAAATCAAAGTGGAATCAGAAGGAGAAATAAAACACTAAATCTCCCACTGTGTCTATCTCTGTCTAAAGGCAATGAGAGCATTGGTGGATACCACATGCTCCCTCTCCAACAACACGCAGGCATGAAGGTAACCACGGAAGAGGGCAGACATTTGGCAGATGCAACACCGTCCAGAGACCACTGCCTGAACTGTTAACAGCCACCCTGGCCAGGCCCAGGAGCAGACCCACAAGTTGGATTTGTTTTCTACACCCCCAAACCAGAAGTAAACCTGGCAGGGACACTGCCACTGCACTTCAACAGACCCAAATACCAAGTATTAACGTCTCAGCTGGAAGATGGCATGATGGCTCAGTGGTTAGCACTGCAGTCACCTAGCACCAGGGACCTGGGTTTGATTCCAGCCTTGGGCAACTGTCTGTGTGGAGTTTGCACATTCTCCTTGTGTCTGCATGGGTTTCCTGCGGGTGCTCCGGTTTCCTCCCACAGTCCAAAGATGGCTTGGCCGTACTAAATTGCCCATAGCGTCCAGAGATATGTGGGTTATCCATGGAAAATGTAGGGTTCCTGGGTTAGGGTAGGGGGTGGGGCTGAATGTGGGTGGGATGTTCTGTGGAGGGTCGGTGTGGAGTCAGTGGGCTGAATGGCCTGCTTCTGCAGGGATTCTATTCTATGATAATATTCCTGGGAGCTTGTATGTACGTGCTTGTAGCAGCAATGGGAACATGGAAATAGCAGAGGATGGTTTTGATCCAGCAATCTCTTTATTCATTCACGTGACGTGGGTATCGCTGGCCATGCAGCACTTATTGCCCATCCAGCAATTAAGAGTCAACCACAGTGCTGTGCGTCTGGAGTCACAGGTAGGCCAGATGTTGGATGGCAGTCTCCTTCCCTACAGGGTATTAGTGAACTAAATGGGTTTTCCCCCTGACAATCGATTTATGATCATCATTAGACTCTTAATTCCAGATATTTATTGAATTCAAATTCCACCATCTGCCATGGCAGGATTCAAACCCTGGCCCCCGGAACATCATCTGGGTCTCTGGATTAACAGTCCAGTGATAATACCACTAGGTCATCGCCTCCCCTGGGTTATGGGCCCAGGATGCTGCTGCTGCATCACTCTGCTACCAGTGTGTCTACTTCTCTTTTTTTATATCCAGAATTTTCACACACAACTGAATGTCTTTCCCAACATCAAAATCACCGTGACTCTTTACTTTTGTTTTGTTTTTCACTAACCACCACCAGTAAAACACCCGTTTATCCAATTAAATATTTAAATACAAAGCCCATTAAGAGCAATGCAAACCATCAAAAGTGAAGGGAAAGTAGAGAGAGAGGGGGAAGGATCAGGTCAGCCTTTTTTTCTTTCTCTTATTCAATACTGCTATCAGAGACAACTGAGCAACTTTCTCATCAACAAAACACTGTCACTATTTTTGACTTTTTTTAAAACTAATAACCGTCACCCATATAGCCAATTAAATATTTACAAGCAATGTGAACCATCAAAAATAAAAGTAAGGGAGGATAGGGAGAGCAGGAAGGGACTCATGTCTTCTTTATAAAGATCTCAGTTGATGAGTTCCAAGCAGGCAGGCAATTACCTGTTACCAAGGGAACTTATACTCAATGAGCTCCATTGGAGATTATTTAGTGATTCCCTATAGGCCTTAAAGGGGTTGTCACAAAGACCAATGAGGTACTTCTCCAAAAAACTAGACACACATCTGACTAGCCACGATTTAATTACCACTCTTCATGAATAACAGGCGACAAAGCAAAGTTGAACAGAATCGCGGGAACAGTACATCACTACCCAATAAGCTCAATGCATTCTATGCTCACTTTGAACAGAAGGGCAGTGAAATAATATCACCCATCCCCTCGGATACACTTGTACCCTCAGTCACTGCTGCAAACGTGAGAGCGGCCTTCTTAAGAGTGAACCCATGGAAAGCGACCGGCCTGGATGGATCCCTGGCCATTACCTCAGATCCTGCACTGACCAGTTCGGACTATTCACAGACATCTTCTACCTGTCCTTACTACTATCTGCTTCAAGAGGACCACTATCATCCCAGTGCCAAAGAAAGGTCATGCAATGTGCCTCAATGACTGCCACCTGGTGGCTCTGACATCCAGAATCATGAAGTGCTTTGAGAGGTTAGTCATGGCTGAAATCAACTCCAGCCTTTCAGATTGCCTTGATTCTTTACAATTCACCTACCAGTGCAACAGGTCCATGGCAGATGCCATCTCCCTGGCACTATACTCATCCCTTGAACATCTGAACAACAAGGATACCTAAGTCAGGCTCCTACCTATTGACTTCAACTCCGCTTCAGCACCGTAATTCCAAACAAACGCATCTCCAAACTCCAGGACCAAAGTCTTCGCTTCCCTCTCTGTAACTGGACTCTCGACATATTGACCAACAGACCATAGTCAGTAAGAACAGACAACAACACATCCTCCACAGTAATCCTCAACACTGGCGCCCTACAGGCTGCATACTCAGCACCCTACTACACTCCTTGTACACACATGACTGCGTGGTCAAATTCTGAACCAACTCCATTTACAAATTTGCTGACAACACCACCATTGTAGGTCAGATCTCAAACAACAACGAGACAGAGGACAGGAAGGAGATAGAGTGCTTAGTGGCATGGTATAAAGACAACAATCGTTCCATCAATGTCAACAAAACAAGGGAGCTGGTCATTAACTTCAGGAAGCAGAGTGGAGGGCATATCTGTGTTAATGTTGCTGAGGTGGAGACGGTCAAGAGTGTCAAGCTCCTGGGGGCGATCATCACCAACAATCTATCCTGGTCAACCCACATTGACACTATGGTCAAGAAAGCACAGCAACGCCTCTACTTCTTCAGGATGAGAACCTCTTCTGTTGGGTTGTAAATGCAAAACTGCTTGAATATAAAGGCACAGATTCAAGAACAGCTTCTTCCCCCTTGTTATCAGACTTTTGAATGGACCTTAATAAAAACTGAAAGGACTGCGGGTGCTGGAAATCAGAAACAAAAACAAGTTTCTGGAAAAACTCAGTAGGTCTGGCAGCATCTTGTGGAGAGAAATTAGAGTTAACGTTTCAGGTTCAGGGACCCTTCCTCAGAAACAATGGCAGCTAGGAAAATGTTGGTTTTCATGCAGAAGATTGGTGGGGGGAGGGGTAAGGAGTAAACAATAAATGGAGATAGAGCCCAAAGAGAGAGAAGAATAGTTGAACAGACAAAGGTAATAGTCAGGCTAGGAGGGTTAATAGCTGTTTAATGGGGACTGTTAGTGGCTAACAATGGGTTGTATGTAATAGCTCAAGCTCAAAAATTGTTGAACTCAATTTTGAGTCTAGAAGGCTGTAGGGTTTCCAATTGGAAAATGAGCTGCTGTTCTTTCAGCTTGTGCTGAGCTTTGCTGGTGCACTGCAGCAAGCCTCAGACAGAGATGTTGGCCAGGAAACAAGGTGGTGTGTTGACGTGGCAGGCAGCTGGAACCTCAGGGTCTTTTGTGTGGATAGAACATATGTGTTCTGTGAAGCAGTCACTCAGTCTAGACTTTGTTTCCCCAATGTAGAGGAGACCATGTTATGAGCAGAGAATGCAGTAAACTAGATTGACTGATGTAGAGGTAAAGCACTACTAAACCTGGAAGGAGTGTTTGAGCCCTTGGATACTGAGGAGGGAGAAAGTAAATGGTTAGGTGTTACACCTTCGGCAGTTGCAGGGAAAAGTGCGATGGGGCTGTGGGGGGGATGTTGGGAATGAAGGAGGAGTGGACGAGTACGTCTAAGAGGGAATAGTCCCTGTGGAAGGCTGAAAAAAAGATGGAAGGGGAGCATGTGTCTGATGGTGGCATCTTGCTGGAGGTGGTGGAAATGGTGGCTAATGACCCTCTAGGCGTGAATGCTGCTTGAATACTAGATAAGGACAAGGGGGAACTGTCTTGGATCACAGAGTCTACCCAAGCAGTTCTTTTTCAGATTCGGTTAAATGTAGTTAAGAGAAGGCTCGACAACAGCAATTTAGCATAAATATGAACATTTATTGAGTAATAATAAAACACGAATAAATAAAGGAACATTTAGCAAGTAAATAAAAGGAATGAAAAAGAGAGGGAAAAACAAAAGCCTCCTGCCCTTCTGCCCATTGGGGTCCCCTCGATCGACAGCTGATATGGAGTCTGAGGTTGTTCCTGGCACCATTCGTGATACCGATCCAAGGTGAAATCCAGCGACTTGGAACAAACTCTCTCTCTCTTATACAGTGTAACAAACAGCCAGGCAGAGAAAAATAATTACAAAATATAACGTTGATTGTGCTGTCTTTGGCATGTACAGGAATGTTCACAGGACTCATTCAAGGTCATGCAGCTGTCGAATATCATCAACAATTTTAGCCTTTCAGTCCATCTGATACAATCCACCCCAATGATATTTAGCAGCACATGTTACGATTGCAGATACAGATGCAAATCAGTGACAGCCGCGCAAGAACGTTTAATAAGAGTATGTATCCTACACTAGAAGATAAGACTGCAATGGAAATAACTATCATCAAAAGAAATAGTATAACAATGGGGTGTATCATCAAATTAATGATCACAGTGGCCTTTTGGGACCAACCCTTAAGTATATCTCCCAACCCTGATGTAAGGTCACGGCTGTAATGGAACCAGCGAGTTGTGCCACCTGACTGAAGCAACCAGAATATCGTAACTCTTTTTTAGTTAATCTATTTACATAACTTGCTCTAAAATGCAGTATATTCCAGATTCAGGTTCTTAATTTGTGTGTGTTCTTTTTAGCTTCCAGTTCCCTATCCGCAGATTGCCTCACCCAATAACAGTAAAATAACATCATACATGTACTGAAAATTTCTCCAGCTCTCTTCGTCTGTATCTGCCTTGAAGAGAATTCTTCAATATGTTTCCCTCCTTGCCAATTTTATGAATGATTGTATCTTTGAGTGGTAACTACCTCCAAATGCAGGTATCCCCTTTTGAGCTACAATATACATGGTGTCAAACAATACAGCTGTACATCACTTTTGCACACTTACATTGGTATCCCAAGACCATGTCACACATTCCTAACTCCCACCTGACCTTATCAAATGATCCATGAGTTTTTATTTATCTCTCCACGTCTGGTCTCAATGCTTCAGATAGTGAAGATCACCATTCAATCTTTCTTAAAAAGAAAGACAACGACACAAACATCACCAAGAGAAAGCTATCAGTTTGGTACTCTCATCTAAACTTCCTTTTCACTAAAATGCATTTTAACCTCAATTGCTGCTTCAACCCATTATTCTAACTATTTTTGTTTTGTGCCACCAGTCTCTACCCTTAATTACTTCATCTTATCCAATTTTGCAACTTAACTATTACCATGATATCTAATTCCAGAGATCTTGTACAGATTTGTAGTCCATGGAACATAATCTTTTAATACTTTAAAACAGAAGTCAAACATCTCTGTTTGATTCAGGCACAACATACTTTGTTTTTTTGAAGTTACTTGATCACCCATTCTAGATATTTGATAGATAACTTCAGTATTCTGTTTATTCCCTTAGAATTACTAACCATTTTTGTACACATTGAAACCATTGAGACTGTGTGCATGCACTTTATCATTTCCCAGAATCTCTTTAAATTTTCAGGTAACTATTCCATTTAAATGTTTTAGAATATCAGGGTATGTGAGTCTTAATATAGTTTTTGTCATGATGTGCTTAAGTGTACAGAGGCTCAGTGGTTTTGTGATTCCTGACACTCACTACAATTAATATTTCCACAGTACTTCCCCAACACTAAAATGTGGTATTGATGAATGGCTTGCTGAGTTGAGGATGCCTTATCCATCACTGTATTGCGATGTTGAAATTCTACAAATGGTTTCAGCCTTCAGTGTCTCCAATTTCTAAAACAAAACAAACAAGCTCCATCCATTCTACATCAAGCAGAATGGATTCATTAGTATTAATTAGGATTCAAAAAGGGGGTGGGTGTAAACTCCCGAATGTAATTACGTCATCCGTCTTTCCTCCTCCTTGAATAAAAGAAAAACTCCTTTGTTAAATTTGCCTTTCCGAAACTCCACGCATACAGGGAGTTGCATTTTCAACATTTCAATGTCCCTATCACTCGGATATTAACAATGAGTCAATATTATCATCAAGAATTAAAGATTCACTCATGTGTTAAAACAGTGTTTGGAAGTTCACTTTGGCCGGAAAACGAAATTCCAAACATGGTAATTTCTGGAATTAAAATTTACCCAAGTCCAAACACAACACAGATCCAATTCCAAAAGGTAATTTTTTTACCAAGCTTTACAAAACAAATTTTTGAATCAACAATTTGCAGAATTTTTGCTTTACACAACAATTGATGGTTTATTAAAAGAACATCACATTAACCATACATGTCCCACACAGATACAAGCACACAACACAGGATCAAAACACCGCACATTCACAAAATGCAAACTAAAACTTCAAAGCATCCCCAGGTCTCAAGTTCCAGGGAACAAAAAGACATAAATTGTATAGGACGACATTTAGGAACCAACAAAAGTGCATTCAAACCAGACCACAAAGAAGTTAACACTTCTACAAGGTTCAGTGCACTTGCACAGTGCAGAAACCTGGCCACCTGTTCTCTTTTTCCAGTTATAACTGCCCCCCCATCCTTTCGGGGGTCCTAATTGTGCTAACTAGTTACTATAGACCTGAATCCAGAGTCTGCTGCATTCCACCCTGGAATACGGAAGATCTCCAGGGCATCAGGTTGCTTTTCCCTTCTCTTACACATTTTCCCAAATCCCATCCCTCATCACCAAAGATGTCTTGGATCACAGGATATATCCAAGCGGTTCTTTTCGGATCCGGTTAAACATAGTTAAGAGAAGGCTTGAAAACAGCAATTTGCTTAAATATGAACATTCATTGAGTAATAATAAGAGACTTAAAAAACTGAATATTTATTAAATAAATAAATAAGAATGAAAAATAGAGGGAAACAACAACAAGCCTCACGCTCTTCTGCCTATTGGGGTCCCCTAGATTGATGGCTGGTCTGGAGGCTGAGGTTGTTCCTGGCACTGTTCGCAATCCTGGTCAGAGGGGAAGTTCAGCGAATTGGAATGAAACTCTCTCCCTCCTATACAGTGTAACAAACAGCCAGGCACAGAAAAATAATTTCAGTAAAACACGTTGATTGTGCTGCCTTCGGCATGTACAGGCACGTTCACAAGACTCATTCAAAGTCATGCAGCTGTCAAATATCATTAACAATTTTAGCCTTTGAGCCCATCCTATACAGGAACTCTAACATTGTTGTGAGGGGAAAGAGAGGCGGTGAGGCTCCCTGGGAGATGGGTCAGACCTGGCTGAGGGCACTGTAGTTGACAAGGAATCAGAAAGTGAGAATAAATGAGTCTTTTTTTTCCAGGTGACCGATGGCAACAAGTGGTGAACCACAGAGGTCAATGCTGGGGACCTAGTTATTTAAAATATACATACATATAAATGTCTTAGACGAAGGAAGCAAATGCAATATTCCCAAATTTGCTAAAGACACAAAACTAGGAACTGACAGTTGTGACTTTAGGGCAACCCACAAATTGAATGTGTGGGCAAGCACACAGCAGATGCAGTGTAACACAGATAAATGTGAAGTTGTACACTGTATGCAAATTGGAAAGGCATAGCATTATTTAAATTGTGATATATTGGTAAATGTGGATATACAAAGGAATCTGAATGTCCTTGTTCAACGGTCAATGAAAGTAAGCAGGCAGGAGCAATTAGCAATTAGGAAGACAAATGGTACATTACTGCAAAAGGATTTGAGTTCAGAAGTAGGAATGTCTTACTGCAGTTATGCAGGGCTTTGATTAGGCTGCACCTGGAATATTGAGTACAGTTTTGGTGTCCCTGCGTAAGAGAGGATATACCTGGCATTAAGAGAATGCACTGAAGGATCGGTAGGTGGATACTGGGAATCACAGACTGTTGTATGATGAGACATTGATTTGGCTGGGCTTCTATTCACATCACTTTGGTTGAGAAGAATGAGACAGGATCAGATTGAAAAATACAAAATTCTAAAAGGTCTAGACCAACTAGACGCAGGGAGAATTTTTTTCCCTAGTTGGGGAGTCTATAGCCAGGAGTCACGGTCTCAGGATCTGGGGTAGGTCATTTAGGACCAAGATAAGGAAGCATTTCTTCATTCAATTGATAGTCAACCTATGGATTCATTACTACAGAAGGCTGCAGAGACCAGGTCATTGAGTATATTCAAGAAAGAGATTTCTTTTTAAGATATTAAAAGCATCAATGGGTCTGGAAAAATAAAGTGGAAATATGCAGAGGTAACAGATCAACTGTGGCCACATTGAATAGTGAACAGGCTTGAAGGCCTAATTCTGCTCCTAATTTCTAACTCATCTCATTTTTGGCGACCTAACCTGAATGCAATATTTGAGGTGCAGTCCTGAACTTTGAGGACTGAATGACAACGTCCTCTGATCTACTGTATATAACTGTGTAAAAGTTGAATTCTTGAGACTTTTTAGGCAAAAATTAAAGAGTAAAATCTTCAAAATGATTAAATGTGTGTTTGATTGGGCTCACACATCATCCCATTGATAACCTGGCTATCTAGAGGAGTCCGCTATTTGATTTGCTGCCCCAAGTCAGTTGTTACGATACAGAAGAATGTACCCTGTTAAGGTTTAGAGCATCATAGTTGGATACATTGTGCTCTTTAGTCCAGATTCCTGGTGTGGCTGGGTGAAATAAATAACGTGTTTGATTGTGGTGCGCGTTCTTGGGGAGCGGGTTACTTATGCTGCTCATGATGGTGATGTTAGTACAGCATTTTAGGTCAACAATGCCTAATAACTATCATGTAGTCGTGAAAAGGCAGGCCAGGGAACAGAGTGGAGCATGGGTTTGGGGGGCAGGGTGGGTGGGCAGCAGATGATCTTTGATCTTGAAAAACTAAATTCAACTTTCGCACGTTGTATACGAAAAAGGTATTAATTTTAAAGTGAAAAAACGTCATGGGTATTTGACTTTGACGTAGGATTAACTTTTGCACAGACATATACATTGTCTTTTTGGCTCTGTAGTTAAACACTGTTTTGGCTTTGTTCATTGCTGCTTTGTTTTGGCTGGATATGATTGATATTGCCTATTATTTCTGCTAGGTTGTTTCAGTTTCATCCTTAAATAGTTTAACACTATTCACAAACCTTGCTTGCCATGCATTTCCCATGTGCGCAATGCTTTTGACTTGTCTGTAAAAAATGACAATAAGTTGCTCATGACTTATGTAAGCTGTCGAACTTATTCTATAACTTCTGATCTGCCTTTTCTAATTTAACTGCCCTTCCCAGTTTGGAATTAACTGCAAATTTGACACTTTACACTCAGTTACTGAATCCAGGCCATTTGGGTAAATTGAAAACTGAAGAGCTCTTAGCTTATATCCTAAAACACTGCGCTCTGAGTTGGATTAACACATGAATATATCAAATATATTTTAAAAGTTTCTGTACAACACAACATTAAATTTACCAAACAAAAACAGAAATTACTGGAGACACTCAGCAGGTCTGGCAGCATCAATGAGGATAACACAGAGTTAATATTTCAAGTCTAGACTGAAAAAGTTAACGCCTTTTTTCTCCCCACAGACGCTGCCAGACCTGCTGAGTTTCTCCAGCAATTTCTGTTTTTGTTTCAGATCTCCACCATCTGCAGTTCTTTGTTTTATTAAATTTACTTCAGTTGAATTGGGTTATAATTTCATCAGTCATCAGGATTTTCGTCTGATGGGACCTTGCCTTTATGAATTCATGATCTCTACTGTTAACTACATAATCATTGTAGAGATAGTCAATTCCATCATTTTACGTGGATTGGAAACATATTAATGAATAAGTGGTTGCCTTTCTTTTGTCGCTACTCTTTGAACACAGGCACCACCATTAGTCTGTTTCTAATCTGACTGGTACCACCTCACTGTCCACCAACTGATAATGATTTATCTGTACTTAATAAATCTCCTTTTACATTTATTTCAACATTTTGCAATAAATACCATAAATCCTAAAGTCATGTTATATGTCTCAACAAGATCATATCTTATCTTTCTAAACTCCAATTGATACAGGCCGATCTTGCTTCACGACAACCCCACTTCCCAAGACAGCTGTCACAGGTAACAGTTGAGTGAATGTGATTTCCAATTTCCATAACAAATATTATTGTGGTTACTTCTACTGATTGACCACAGGAGTCTTGAGTACGGGTCTTTGATCATTTATTCAAGCATACACAGGGACAATGCACTCCGGACTAGAATGAAACTCTGCTGAATACAATAAATTCATCAATCTATACACCTTTAGTCACATCCACAAATTCCAACCATGTCAGAATATAATCATGCAATAAACAGCTGTCTCCAGTCCTAGATATGTATCTTTATTCATCCAAACAGAGACTGCTTAATCTTATCGTAGCTTGACTCTGTTTGCTGCATGCCTTATTAATTTTTATTTGTTCCCTCTGTCTGCTAATCCCTTATAATTCCCAAGACCTTTCTGGAAGATTCTGCTGATACTGGCACGGATTACTCTATTTTCCAGCACTTTTCCTATAACCCTTACTGATTAAAATCTCAGCCTTAAATATACTTAATGACCAAATCTTGACAGCCCAATATGGTAAAGAATTCCACAAAGTCACTATCCTCTCAGAGAAGAAATCCATCCTCGTCACTGTCTTAAATGTACAACCCATCGTTCTGAGGTTATACCTTTCCCACAAAGGGAAAAGTCCTTTCCGAATCTCCACTGTCAAGCCCCTTAAGAATCTTGCATGTTTCAATAAGGTCACCCCTCATTCTTCTAAATTCCAATGAATACAATAATAAAACAGTCTTTTCATGTGGTATCAGCCTCATCAATCTTCTATTGACTGCCTCTAATGTCAGTATATCTTTCCTTAGATAAGGACCCCAAATTGTTCACAGTATTTTAGCTGTGGTCTAACCACCGCCTTGTATAGTTTTGGCAGAACCTCCTACTTTTATACTCAACTCTCTTTGAAATAAAGGCCAACATTTTATTTGCCTTCCCGCTGAATTTACTGAACTTGGATGCTATCTTTTTGTGATTCATGCATGAGGATTCCCAAATCTCTCCGTTCGTTTTTTTTGCAGTCTTTCTCCCTTTAAATAATATTCTGCTCCTCTACTCTTCCTGCCAAAGAGCATAACCTCACATTTTCTCACATTATATTCCGTCTGGAAAGTTTTTGCCCACTGGCTAAACCTGTCCATATTCCTCTGTAGACTCTGTCATCCTCACCACTTGCTTTTGCACATTGACAACACTGCATTCACTGCAAGCATGCTGCTTCATTTAGTCTGAGTTGTTTGTTCCAATCCCCAGAGATGATTTTCAGCAGATATTTTATTTTCCCAACTCCACCAATGACACCTTGCTACAGGATCTCATCCAGACCATCTAGGAGAGATGGGTGTATCCTTTCTCCCAGTGAAGGCAATAGGAAGCCTTCTTATCAGACTAAACTGGCCTGAACTAAGATTACAACTCATGTTAGTGCTTTTTAGCCTCTCATGGGAACCTAGTTCTAGCTCAGGAAGATATTGAATTATTTCCTGTACACCACAAGATCAAGTGACACTATCTAATACCATAAACTGACACTCATAATGACATTATTCGTTCTAAATGCACCAGTGCAGAATGATGTTATTGTCTGCAAGCCTGAGTGCTGAATGCCTGATAGCCACCTCACAGTCTCAATGATCTGACAGTTGCATGACAGTAACAAAGCAAGTCACTTACTGGGGACCCACAGAATCAGACATAACTCATGCAGTCATTGAAATCATGTCTTATTCTTCTCTTTGTCTGCAGGACAAGATCACTTTTCACAGGAAGGAGGGGCCCCAACTGGTGGAAGTATGCTATTCATTTGCATCCTCACCCCTTTCAAAGAGCTTATTGGGTCAGACCATGGCCATACCTGCACTAAAGGAGAGTCAAGACTGTACTAATGAAGCCAGCGAGGAAGCCTTCAGTATGCTGTTCTCAGATGTGCAGATAGTGTGAGACATTTGTTTACTTTGCATATCTAATAACTGCTTCTATTTTTTTCTCCACTATGGTTACATGTTGCAAACTGAAGATAAGGAAGAATGAGACATCATGTCCCTCACCTCGCAGCATCATAAACTGAGGTGTTCATCTTCAAAATCTCAGAGAATGTACCTGCCCAACGTTCACCAAAACTCTTCACTAGTATGGATACATTTACCTCACAAAGGGTCCACTATCTAACATAGGTTTAAAAGCAGGCAAGGTGAGAACCCCTAGAGAGGCACTCAGCATCACCTACAGGAGCAGGTAGGAAAAGGACTCTGGAACAGACAGGTAATTAGAGACAATACTACATTCATTAGTGCCAAGTCAACTTGGTCCTTACCGTACTGCAGAGAAAGGAGCTAGTTATTTGATCAGGTCTCAGCTTCCCACAGTTAGCTCTTACATTGATACGTGGTACGAAGCTGATTGGTGGGTATAAGGAGTCCCCGGTTGCAAATGGATTCCATTCTTGAATTTGGTTGCAAGTCAATTAGTATGCAAGTCAGAACACAGTGCAATACAATATAAAAGAGCCATTTGTAAGTACAAAGAAATATTTGTATGTTAGATCTTTAAAATTACATGCCATTACACCATTGGGTGGCACGGTGGCTCAGTGGTTAGTACTGCCACCTCACAGTGCCAGGGACCCGGGTATGATCCCACCCTTGGACAACTGGCTGTGTGAAGTTTGCACATTCACCCTGTGTCTGTGTGGGTTACCTCCCACAGTTGAAAGATGTACAGGTTAGGTTGTTTGGCCATGTTAAATTGCCCATAAATTGCTCAGTGGATTAGCTCTGGGAAGTGCAGAGTTACAGGTAGTTGGGTGGGTCTAAGTGGGATACTCTTCAGAGGGGCAGTGTAGACTCAATGGGCTGAATGGCCTGCTTCCACACAATGGGGATTCTGTGTATGGGCTTGTGTTCTGAAATGCATAATTAGGGGACCACTTGTGCTGCTAATTTTTTTTTACTCTTATAATTGTAATAATTTTTAAAGTTATAGGATTTCACTTGACTTGAGTCCAGATGCCATCAGTTGCTCACAGGAAGTACATGCCAGTTTGGCACTGCAGGGGATTCATGTCAAGACACTCTATGTATCCTGCCTCTCAATTTGTGTTTGTGCGCAAAATCGTTAACTACAATAGGTCAAGCTGAGGAGACCGCACCTGCAGCTGGGCAGGAGACTCTCAGCAGACAGGGCTCACCAGTTTCTGAGCCTAGAGGATGTCTGCCCCGTTCATCAGTCTAGGGCGGCATGGTGGCTCAGTGGTTAGCACTGCTGCCTCACAGTGCCAGGGACCTGGGTTTGATTCCATCCTCGGGTGACTGCGTGGAATTTGCACATTCTTCCCGTGTCTGCGTGGGTTTCCTCCGGGTGCTCCTGTTTCCTCCCACGATGCAAAGATATGCAGGCTAGGTGAATTGGCTATGCTAAATTGCCCATAGTGGTCAGGGATGTGTAGATTAGGTGGGTTTATAGGGGAATGGGTCTGGGTGGGATGCTCTGTGTGGATTTGTTGGGCCGAAGGGCCTGTTTCCACACTGTAGGGATTCTATGATCTACGATCATACTGCCTCCAAATGAACGGTGAATGTTAGCACTTAGATGTAGTAGTAGGATAAGAAAGAAGGCCTTTTGAGAGTATTCGGGCATGCATGCCATTCAAGAATATAGTTTGCACATTAGTAAATTTATCTTCAACTTGCACTGCTTTACATTTGTCGCAATCTCATTCTGCTCAGTACTCTCATGGTTTTCCAAAGTGAAAGGAATAGAGTTCTTTCCCCACTGGAGAGTAATGCTGTGCTTCCATTAGCACATTGTCTCACATCATCAGCAATGTGTGTGCCCTAATGTTGTTTTCATGACCAAATGACACATAGACCTAGAAGTGAGATTGATTTCAGGGACAGGTGTCTTGTTTGATGAAGACAAAGTGAGAAAGTGAGGAGACTGGCCCTGGGATTGCTACAAATTAAAGTGTAGATGTAGAAATTAATAGCTAGTTAGTTACAGGGGTGATACATAGCTATAGGTATCAAAAGGGGTTTATACATACTTCACTAACTCAAAACCAAGACCTGCTAAAAATTCCAAAGGAAGACAGGATCATTACATTACATTACATTACAAAAGCAGGGAGCCTTTTAATCCTATGGAGAAATGATTAATGCAATCAGACAAAAGTGGAACCCTGTTGTAACCTCAAAGGGGATTTGATAACTCGAATCCATGTAGGGCAGAGACATTTATAAAGTTGTAAAGAAATGGAATGAAGAATATCTTTCCCACAACTCAATGGAACACTGATTTAAAACCATATTACCACAGGACCACTGCTGTGCGTACATACTAGTCCAGAAACAGGTCAAGGTCATCACGTAAATGCCTCTTAAATATGGTCAGGTATCTCAAAAGGATGAATTTTTTTTGCAGGGATAGAACATAATTTGGATCTGAAATTTTGACTTGTGTACAAGTATGTCCCCTCACCTGCACTTCATCTTGCCTCTTCTAGGACTAGAAGATTCTGCACAGTTGATTTTAAGTCGGAAGTGATTTGGCTATTCAATTAGAAATGGGAGAGGGATAGGGGGTTCTGAAATAAATTGGGAAAGAGGGGGAGGCGGATGGAAGATGGATAAAGAAGATAGGTGAAGAGGAGACAGACAGGCTAGAGGCGGGGGTGGAGCCAGTAAAGGTGAGCGTAGGTGGGGAGTTAGGGAGGGGATAGGTCAGTCCAGGGAGCAGGACGAGGCTAGTAGGTAAGAGATGGGGGTGGGGCTTGAGGTGGGAGGAGGGGATAGGTAGGAGGAAGGACAGGTTAGGGAAGCAGGGACAAGCTGGGCTGGTTTTGGGATGCCGTTGGGGGAGGGGAGATTTTGAAGCTTGTGAAATCCACATTGATACCATTGGGCTGCAGGGTTCCCAAGCGAACGTAGCATCGTTGTGGCACGGCAGGAGGCCCAGGGTGGAGATGTCGTCTAAGGAATGGGAGGGGGAATTGAAATGGTTTGCGACTGAGAGGTGCAGTTGTTTACTGCGCACTACGATTCCGACAATGTCTGGCTATTCAATTGTTGCGTTTCAAGAATGAACTTGTAGGAAGTGTGTTCTTACTCCATCTATGAGTATTTCTTTCTTATATGCATGTATTTTGCCAATGTACGCATTGGTAGTGATGCGTGTAGTGTGTACCTTTAAATACAGTAATTGTTGTTAACATCAAAATGGCCACCCGCACAAGCGCAGACGGGCCTTTGACATCAGCTGGATATGACAGACTTCACGGTTTGTTTGCATTTGCACTGCTGATATCGCCGGTATGCGCATGCTATCGCATTTTTATTTGGTGGTAATTAATTTTTAAAAGCCGCGCCGATTCCCTTATGCTGCCGCGGTCACTTCTCATGTTCCCTTCTTGCTCCTTGCACTGATTCAATCCAGGGCAGGATTTGGGGGAAAGAGAGAGAAAATCACTATTCAAAAGGAAGGCCCAATGTGTGTGATTATATAGTCAGCGTCATATCTGTGACAGGCAACTGCTGTTGCCACTCCTTCACTGCGCAGTGACATTTGCAGCGGTGTTCCTGCCCATGTGCACTCTTTGCTCCACCCAGTGGTGGCATTCACAACGTGCACAATGATCCATAAAATACGCTCTTGGAAAAATGAAACGTTAGTTTCTTTTGTTTGCAATGCGTGAATACGTGCATTATGGCAAGATAAGGCTGAACACTGTCCTAAGACAAAGAACCTTAACAAAAAAGGTGTCGACAATTCAGCCTAATTCTGCAAAATATATATCCACGTACCTTGGCTACACCAAAGCAGCACCGTGAAGACAAAAGAGTCCATTCATAGAGTGCAGCTGGTTGCAATGAGAAACCACAAATAGGGACTACGAAATATTTTTAGCTTTAATACAGCATTTATTTGGAATAAATCTTAACATGAGCATCTCACAGTGCGCACCTTTAAACTGTTTCTTGCAGCTTCCAGCATAAAACTTTTTCATGACTTGCAGGTAATTTGAGGTACCACTGTACTGATAGGAAGGAGGGGTATCTGGGAATATGGTGTATGAAAGGATTAACAGTCAATCTTGAGTGGGTTGAGTCAAATCAAATCAGCTTCTGAAAGGGAAATGAGAGGAAAAAAAATGGAATGAAGATAGATGAAAAAAAACAGAAAAGGAAACATACAGAAATTAGACTCAACACTTGACATCCTTCCCATCCTGCCTTAGTGAAAAAAATGGTAATTGCATTAACAATAATTTTTTTTAAAAGAAGGTGCTAACACTCAAGCCCTATTTCTAAAGCATGTGATTAATGGGCAATTAATGTACAATCCAACTTATCTTAAAAATAAATGGGGAAATTAAGAAGGAGAGATTTCATTGGTCTGAGTAAACCTAGAGCACCTAGCAGCTTAAAACTGGGTATCGATGAGGCATTGTGGGCCATCAGCAGCAGCAGATTTGTGCCTTTCATATCTGGCATACCCCTCCACATCCTGATCGGAACCAAGGCCACCCTAGCTATTGCACAAATGCCATACTTGATTAAATGCTACACCTCCACTTTTACTTAGCTTCCTATTTTCTCAATGTTCAAGACCCCAATCCTTGTCATTCTATAGCCATGCCCCTAAAATTGCTATCAGATTACTTAATTCAATGTGCACTACCAATTTGTTTACTTTGTTATGAATGCTATGTGTGTTCTGATAAAGCCTTTCGTTTTGTCTTTATTATTATATCCATATCGTCTCATTTTGATTAGAGATACTCCTAGGTTTTTTTCCTCTCTGCCCCCTTCCCGTCATTCTCACTCATTTCATACATTACTATTTTCCTCTCACTCCTTTCTTTGATGTACCACTTCTTTCCATGTGATCCTTTGACCCCATTATTAAAACTACAACCTTTCTACTTACTTAGTTACGTGGTTCACAATAACACTGACTGTAACATGGTTCAAATGCACAGTCCCCAGTGATACGGCCCATAGTTTCCTTTACACGAACATCACAGTAGTAGACCAAGGTAGACAAAGTTGAAAATCACACAACACCAGATTATAGTCCACCAGGTTTATTTGAAACCACAAACTTTTGGGGCACTGCTCCTTCATCAGGTGATGTGGTCTTCACCTGATAAAAGGTGCAGGACTCAAAGCTTGTGATTTCAAATAAACCTGTTGGACCATTAACCAGTGTCATCTGACTTCCGACAATTTTCTTAGCATTCATGCAAATGGCCTACAAACCAGAACCCAGTTCATCCCCAATCTTTGAGTCACGTTACCATTGGAACCTGCCTCTTCCTTTGCAGCTCTGAGCAGAAATCCTGAACCCTGACACCAGGCAGGCAATACAGCCATCTGAACTCACTCTTTGCTGCACAAGATAGTGTCATTTCCTCTCTAACTATCAGCTACTAATTCAGCACTCCTTGTTGCTTTCTCAATGGTATGTTTACCTGTACCATGGTGACATGGTCAGTTTTTGCTCATTAACCCTGCAGCTCCCCCTCTCATTCGAAATGTTTGGGCAATGGCCTAGGCTGACATTCCTGTATCCATCCTGAGTTCTATTACCTATTTCACTTGCGGTCACCACCAACTCCACTACACCCTACCCAACCCTGACTATTCAAATTCTAAATTGTGTATCCTGCTACAAAGAATTCAGGTAACTTTTCCCCTCCTTTGATGCACTGCAGTTCAGCCTCCAGCTCTCAAACTGAGCTAAAGCTGCTCAAACTTCAAATCCTTACTGCAGATGTGCTTACCTTGGGCAACATTGTCTGAACTGCCACTCTGAGTTTTAGTTATTTAATTTTAATTATCCACTTATGGTGCCTTTTATTTATTTTTTGATTTTAACAGATTTGTATACTATGTCGTTATTTCATGAAATATCATGAAAAAGCCCTAGCCCCTTCACAAATGCATCAAACAGCAAGCTCCTTTATCTGCAGGAGAGCAAACAATAATTCCACTCATAGATAAAAGGTACTGCAGTTCCTGGAGAATCTGAGATAACAAGCATGGGGCTGGATGAACACAGCAAGTCAAGCAGCATCATAGGAGCAGGAAAACTTGATGTTTCGGGCCTAAACCCTTCATCAGAAGTCAAGTTTTCCTGCTCCTACGATGCTGCTTGACCTGCTGTGTTCATCCAGCTGCATGCTTGTTATCAATAATTCCACTCATCTCCAGTTAATTTCAACTGTCATAATGCCTCGCCTCAAAACAACAAAAAAAAACACCTCTTACATCTCCATCCTCCCTTCAACGGTCTCATGAATGGTTGATTTGGACTGTTGACACCGTTTCTATCTTCAGATCCTGCTTGTTTCCAACATTTTGTTTTATATTTCAGATATCCAACAACTGAAGTATTTTGCTTTTGTACTCAAATACATTGGCATCTCCTTAATCCCTTTCTAAGGGGTTGATTGATGAAGCTGAAGATGCTGTATATGGAAGAACGGCTCTTGTGATAGTGGTACTGTCCCTATCTTTGAACTAAGAGTCCCATGTCCAAATCCTATCTACTCAGCAGTGTGTAATAACATTGCTGTATAGGTTGATTGGATTATATCTACAATTCCCAATTACTTAGCTGCACAAACAATTCCAATAGGTTTGAGAGACAGGACACTTGTTACTTCAGGCCTCTTACGGTGCGGTCATTGTGTGTCTGCCCTAAACCAGGAAATCAGAGTTCAAGTTCCACCTGCTCCAGGGTGTGCTATAACATCTTCTGAACAGGTTGCTATAGAAGCATTGAAAGTGATCTTCACTCTTGTGGAAAATCCTGGTGCTCTGGGAAGTTTCAGCTGAAGTTGAGCCGCATGTAGTCCAGCAGATAAAAAGTGAAGATGATCAAATACTGGGCGACATGAACATAAAAATGGGAGACAGCCCACGTTGAGCAACTCAGTAGCAGAAGCATAGCAAGTACTGTATTGAATGAACAGGAGAGATTTCTTCAGGGTCTGTATGGAAAGAGGTTGGGTTTTAAAGAGCATGGGTTATTGGAAATACAAGGAAATGGTTAGGAGGCATAGCTACGAAGAGACGAATGTAGTACTTGGCTGTCAAAAAAGGTCCTGTGGTTAGTACTACATTGTACCCTGCTTCAGAAGTATTTTTGACTAAAGACTAAAACTAGTTATCCAGTTCATAAAAAAAAACTTCATTTTTGTTTAATCTGTTCAAAAATCTTATTGTTTAACGTGACAGTTTTGTTTTCTACTCAATTATGAATCTAGTGCCTATTTTAAGTGATCCACAACTACAATGAATTGTTTTATTTCTTTGTTTGGAGTTTTTTTTAAAAACAATAGCATACCAGGAAAGCCACCTACGGTCCAGTAAGACACTGGAACTTTACCTGGAAAGCAGGGTCATTTTGTTTTCAATTAAGAATCTTAAATTCTGGGAAAATAGTGTGTTAACAGAAGAATATTCACATTTGGTTGTAATGTACGAATCCGGTTGGGCCTGAACTTTAACAGGTGAAATTTGAAACATTTCTTTCCTGTAGTGGTTTATAAATTAATAAATCATTTCTAGTTGAACATTTTCATTACAAATCAGAGTTTGACTCCTGGGCCTGTTTTTGTTTTTAGGCTAAGCTTTGAATCTAGCATACTCCAATACGTTGCAAGATCAAGGCTGCAAATGTTGCTGCTTCAGCTGAGACCACCCAAGGAGAGAAGAGACAATTCGACTGTCATTTAATAATCATTCTCAAAGTGACAACTTGTAATATTAGTTAACAATACAAGTAAGAAAAGGAAGACAATCATTTAAAATGTAAGCTTAACATTCAATTACATTAGTCTGTTCAAGCTCTTTGATAGAGTTAAGTCTTAGAGCAAAATTGTAAAGCACCGATAGTTTGTTTTCAAATTAAGAACCAGAAGAAATAAAACAACGGTGTAATCAGAGAAGGCTTTGCAATTGTTGGTTGATGTGCCTCTGTGTGGGGCTATACTTTCTTACATGAACTGTTCAATGCTCACTTTCAGAAATGGCTCAAAAAAATACAAATCTTCTCAAAAACTTGAAATATACTTTCTGTTCAAAGATTCTTCACAGTGTACCCATATATCAATTCCATGACAAATTTGAAATTAGTGTAACTACATCAAAAAAACTGTTCATGTTCATCCTATATGTCATATTTTAATAAAATGTCATTCGTTAATGCAGAAACTGGGAACTAAAATAAAACGCATACTGACTGATATCTAGATAGACAAACATCTTCGTTGGTTTCACCAACAAAAACAGATTTTCCCGAGTGGAGTATCTATTTTCAGACTGTGTCTACTTTCAGCTCAATCCAATAGTTCTCCACTCGACTTAAATCATAAAACGTGACTATTACACATATAAAAAATGTCATAGATATTAGCTGTTTGCGGCCATCAACTGAGTGATGATGTCAACTACTGATGTACACATTATCGATTAGACTTTCCCATTTTGCTGCGACGCACAACCTAGGAGAACCTTCAAGGGTACGTGGCATTCAGTAACATTAAATCAAAGTGCAGCTAAACAGCCACATTTACGAACGGTAACAGAATTCCACCCAGGAATTCAAATATCACAAATTACCTATTCAATTGTTAATCACTTTATAGAAAGCAAAATACGTACGTTAGGAACAGAAGGAGAGGCCGAAATAAATTTCAAAAACTAAATCGTATATGTTACTGAAAAATGACATTGGAGTCAAGTAGCATCAATTTTTTTCTCATAGTTACAGTTCAACAGTAACCTCAGCTATGATTTCACACCATTTAAACAAAAAAGGTTCATCTTATCTGGATAAGTTTCGCGCTTTCAGTTGTCTTTTGCAGCAAGATCAGTGCGTCGAAATTTGAATTTCAGCTCGAAACACGGTATTTGTCTACTGACTGCATCTGCCAAGAGACCAGGCTCTGGAGGGGGTGCCCGACAGCAAGTTCCAGGTGGCAACCGCCAACGTAAGATGTCGCAGCGAATGCGAAACTCGCGGCCCCTTTCGAATAACACATCGGTTGTCGCCGCCGCTGCTTCCCACCCCAAACCGGGTAGGCTGCATACGAGCTGCACGTGACGGAGGCGCGTCTGGATCACTGCCTGCATCTCACTGCCCTGCCCCCATCCCTCCCCCCACACAATCAATCGGAGTGCAGCCGCTGGGAGAGCAGCATTGATCGCGCACTGTTTAGGTACGGTCTAAGTAAGCTCGAGCGCTCTTCCCCACGTCACGCGGCGGGGGTCGAGAACCTTCCAGCAGGTAAGGAGCCGACTCCCGGGCTCCTTATGTCCCGCCAAGACAGTGACGCCGAGTACAGCTTAAGGGACCTGAGCGGGGAGAGGTGGATCAGGCCTGACGGACGACGGGAGACGCTCGGCGAGCGGACTCTAATCAAACCGGCCGGTGGCGGTAACAACAACAATAACAACCACCACCGCCAGCACTCGCGGTTGACGGCCATGGCAACCGGAGCCGAGGGAAAGCTGGTCGCCCACAGGCACTTTCAAGGAGGTGGCGGCGGCAGCAGCAACAGGAACAACAATCCCCGCTTCGTCTACGTCTTGGCTACGTTCGCGGCCCTAGGCGGCTTCCTGTTCGGCTACGACACCGGCGTCGTGTCGGGCGCCCTGCTGCTACTCAAGAAGGAGTTCGCCCTCAACGAGCTGTGGCAGGAGCTGGTGGTATCGGCCACGGTGGGAGCAGCAGCCATTTCGGCGCTGGCTGGAGGCCTCCTCAACGGCTGTTGGGGCCGAAGACCCTGCATCCTGCTGGCCAGCTTCCTCTTCACGTTAGGGGCGGTGGTGATGACGGCTGGGAGCGACCGTAACGCCTTGTTGGCCGGACGCGTCGTTGTGGGATTAGGCATCGGTAAGTCCCGGAGTGGAATACGGTGGATCGCCCAGAAAAATAGGGGGAGGGGGAGGGGGTGGAGAATCGCGTGTACGGGAGAAACCATTTTGACGGGTCTCCGAAAAAAAACTGACCGATGAGGTGCCGCGAGGATCGTCCACCACCCCTCACCGATGAGGAATTCTGTATCTTCCCGGTAACACAGGTTCAGGACGGTGGGACCAGGTTCACTCATTCCTCCGACCCAGCCGCTGGGCGGAGTCAGCCTCGCAGCGACCCCGCGTGGCGTCACCGCGTTGTAGCGCTCCTTTTGAAACTCGAGAACTGCTCGGCCGACTGTGTATAAAAATGCAAAAGAACCCCATTTAAGTTTAAGCCGAAAATATTGCGGATGCTGTAAATCAGGAACAAAAGCAAAGTTGCTGGAAAAGCTCAGCAGGTCTTGCACCATCTGTGAAGGAGAAAACAGGAGTTAACGTTTCGGGTCCGGTGATCCTCAGAACAGTTCTAAGGGTCCCCGGACCCGAAACGTTAACTCTTGTTTTCTCCTTCACAGATGCTGCCAGATGCAGCTTTTCCAGCAACTTTGTTTTCGTCCTTGTTTAAGTTATTTTTTTCTTGTGCCTTCATTTGTTATGTGGCCTATATCGGTAATTTTAAGCTTACTCCTGATATTGCAAATACGTGCCGTAAGTCACGTGAGGAAGAGTTTGAATTCGCAACAGAGCCATCCACCGAAACTCTGTCAGTATTCGGGACATTTTCATTGAGACTAGCAGAGAACCTGGCGGATCACGGCTTAAAAACATAACGATGATGATACATGAGCGAACCGTGGCAGAAGCTGTAATGATCAGAGTAGATATACAGGCACGGTTGGAGTCCATTATTACTTTTTGATAGTTGTTTGTTTCTACATATTTTAGAATCCCTAAAATATTTGAATAAATTATCCCTCTTGTACAACCTTAACTGTTAGCTAACTACAAAGGGTAGAGAACTCGTTTTTTCTTCTACATCTCGCCATTGTCGTTCAGCTGAGTGCGAATTGAATTGCCTGATTCTGTTCTTACTATCTAGTTGTCTTAGTAATCCAACTGTCTTTACTCTGTCCTGTAAACCTACTCAGTCATCCTTATTGTCAGCTTTTAAAATGCTCAACTGCGAGAAATTTTGGGTCATTTGAATGAGCAACTATAAACCATGTACTGTGATGAAATGTCTCCCCTGCCATAAGTTTTTTTAAGTAGCAAAATTATCTTGATAGAAGATATCCACAAGCATATTATAGTAGAAACAACTATAAGTTTATTAATATCAGCACCCACTATATAAATACAGAGCAGGTCAGAGGCAAGTAACTCACCTTCTGACTCCCCAAAGCCATTCAACTCATTTATCTAGTGTACGCCTTACAGGTATTTTGGCTATTTTCCAATGGTAAAGCCCCCAAGATCCCTAAAAGTCTCTTACTTTTCTAAATAGTGTTTTCATTCAGCTTCTAGGCACCTATTCAAATGCTACATAGTGTTTTATTTCCATATTTCCTTTTATTTGTATGATGCTGTTTGATGGCATCATCCAAAAATTACCAAGGAGGGTATTTTTCAATACCCTGGCAACACGTAACTCTATTTTGCCAGTACTTTTCTTAACACTTCCACTGTCTCTGAATTGTCAGACTGCTTCTCTGACATTTGTTACTGGCTGAGCAGAACTTCATTTGTATCAAGTGTTGTGGATGAATCCCTAATATGAACTAATACCAAACTGCTCATCAGGAACTCCAGCTTGTCAACACGTGCTGAAGGAACAAGAACATTGGTGCGGTTAGAAGAGAATACAGTGCTTTGCTTCCTTGTCTTCAGATGTGGGAGCTTCTAAGTAAGTAAATGACGAGGAGACAAATGTCATTGTCTTTCAACCCCACTTGAAATTTCGTTTTATCATCACCACTCTTCTCCCTTGAAGCTACGGCTGAACTAGACAACTTGCCACCTTGGTATTACAAATGATTCAGAGATAAACTTCTGACCAAATATTCATGTCATTGTTGTGATTGCCTGTCTCTGCCCCAGTCTTAGTTTAGTTCTCTGCTGGAGCTCACGTTTATATCTTTATTTCTAGACTTGATTATAGTAAAACACTACAGGCTTTCTACCCTTCTGAAACTTGAGCTAGTTGGAACTTTTACCCATTATTTTACCTTTAGTTAAGTCCTGTTCACCTGTTGCTTATTCTTCATCCATGTTTTCAGATCCCATAAGATTTTAAAATTTTCCCATAAAATCCAATAGATTTTTCTCTGCCATCTGGTATCAGTCTAATGTAACTATTCTTATTTGGTTCTATTTTCCATCTAGTTTTAGACAGAGCTTTTCTAGTAATTTCTTTTACTGCCCAAACAAATGTTATCTTCAGCCACTTGCCTTTCTGATCTACATGTTATCTCTTGCTGATATTACTTGAAGATGAGAGATCTGTTTCCAAATATCAGGTAACCAGCACCCAAGATTTAATCATCACCTCCAATTTCTTCACCATTGTCACAAAAAAATGGACGATCATTTTGAGCAGATACTGTTTTGGATACAGTTTAGGTACGTCCCAGCAACAGGAAAATGTAGGGGAGCTGGGATTCTTTGGATGATGAGAGGTAGAGAATATGATGCCACCAAAAAAGGTGCATAAGACCATAAGACATAGGAGTGGAAGTAAGGCCATTTGGCCCATCGAGTCCACTCCGCCATTTAATCATGGCTGATGGGCATCTCAGCTCCACTTACCCGCACTCTCCCCGTAGCCCTTGATTCCTTGCGAGATCAAGAATTTATCAATCTCTGCCTTGAAGACATTCAACGTCCTGGCCTCCACTGTGCTCCACTGTGGCAATGAATTCCACAGGCCCACCACTCTCTGGCTGAAGAAATGTCTCCTCATTTCCATTCTAAATCGACCCCCTCTAATTCTAAGGCTGTGCCCATGGGTCCTAGTATCCCCACCTAACGGAAACAACTTCCCACGTCCACCCTTTCTAAGCCATGCATTATCTTGTAAGTTTCTATTAGATCTCCCCTCAACGTTCTAAACTCAATGTGTATGGGACACATCAGCTAAATTCATCAAGCATGGATTAGATCAAATTGAATAAGCTAACAGGAAATGAAGCACTACTGTCCAAGAACAACAATTAATAAAGTTGAAGTCGAAATGAATGTACAAATCAACCCAAAAATATTCTGATAAGTAATGGCGTATAAACAGTACACAGCTAGTAAGAGATTTTAGGCCCTATTATGGGAAATGAAAGTGATGTATGTTGATGGATGCAGGCCAAAGCTAGAATACATGATGAGTACTTGAGCTGATACATACTAAGGAAATAGACGCTTACAAAATATCAGTAGAAATGGAGATAGGAATAGAAGATGGAGTGAAAAAATAGACAAGCTGTAGTGGGTGGGGAGGAACTAACAGATATGTCGAAGATCGAGGATAGCTAGCGTGTGATTCGTAATAGTTTTACAATCCCTGATGAAACCACTAAAACTTGTTGGGACATAACTGGGAAGAGTGCACTGATAATCAAGCCTCATTTTTCTAGAAACTATCTAAAATGTGTAAATATTAAGTTAAGCCACCAATGTGGGTAATTCACCTGACTGAGTAACTGCTATTCTGGACAGAAGCAATTCGCATCTGGTTTTGTATTTAACAGGAAAATAATTAATTTATTGTAAACATTGCAGAGAAAGAGGAGTACATATCTTCTACTACATGACTTAAACGATACCCCTTTAAATCTCAATTACACAGACACTCAATCATAAATAAGATAGTATTTGTGTCCAACCATACATCTTTTGATTATGTTTGAGGGGGAAAAAATAGACTGAAAATCTTGATTGTGAGGGTAGGTCTCTTGGTTCTTTTGATTTTAGCAATGATGATATGGTGTTGTCTGTCATCTTGGTAGATCAGGTGATCCTAGTTCTTTTGTATTAGATATTTTTTACGGTTCATAGTTTTTCTGTCTTTCGCGCTGTCAAAAAAGGAAGAACTTTTTTTTTGTCTTTGGCTCAGAATGGTTCTGCTAAAGGTTCCTGCTTGAGTCTGAAGCAAGGCAAATTTGTGTTATATTGATACAAGTATTGAATATGAAAGTAAAAAAATTGCTGAAGTTTTGTAAAGCTTTGGTTAGGCCACAATTAGTGTTACACAGTTCTGGCTTCCACACTTGAGAAATGACTTGAAAGCTACTTCAAAGGATCATTACCGTATGAGGAAGAATGATCCACTGGTTTCTTTTTATCCCATTTTCGACTGGTCTGAACATTTTAAAAAATTTTTTGGCTTTATCATATAGCTATCACACTTCAATTAGACTCTTTACCACATTTAAAATGAAGGTCAACTAATTGGGTGCTCAGTCCTTAAAATTATTGAACTCAATATTAAGTCCAGAAGGCTTAGGGTTCCCAGTTGGAAAATGAGGTGTTGTTCATCCAGCTTGTGCTGAGCTTCACTGGAGCACTGCTGCAAACTTGATACAGAGATGTTGGCCAGGAAAAGTGGTGGTGTGTTGAAATGGCAGGGTCATTTTTGCGGACAGAATGTAGGTGTTCTGCACAGCAGACAGCCGATCTCTACTTTGTCTCTGCAATGTAGAGACCACATTGTAAGCTGCGAATGCAGCAGACTAGATTGAAGTACAGGCAAACCTGTAAGTTGTGTCTGAGCCTTGGATCCTGGGGTGGGAGGGTATTGATGGCTAGCCTATCCCCAGAAATGCAAACTGCTGTTGATGAAGGGAAGGGAGAAGTCAGATGGAGCAGGTGAAGATGAGAGTGGAGCGGATATTGAAAACAAAATGGATCAACTTTTCCGACACCTGGTTGTTTACTTCCTCATTACCCATGGCCCTAGACAAACCTTCCAGGTAGACCAGTGATCTGCCTATCCTTCGCTCAATCTAGTCTACTGTATTCACTGCTCACAATGCGGTCTCCTCTACATTAGGGAGACAAAGTGCAAATGGATTGACTTCTTTGCAGAGCACCTACATTCAGTCCACAAAAATGACCCTGAGCTTCTGGTTGCCTGCCATTTCAACACACCACCATGTTCCCTGGCCAATATCTTGGTCTCAGGCTTGCGGCAGTGCTCAAGCAAAGCTCAGTGCAAGCTGGAAGATCAACACCTCATTTTCAGCTTGGGAGCCCTGCAGCTTTCCAGACACAATATTGAGTTAAATAATTTTAGGGCCTGAGCACCTTGGCCCATGTCCTTACCCCAAATCCCACAACACCAGGCTTTGGCATTCACATGGGCTGCTGCCTCAACAACCTGTTGTTAGCTACTCATGGTCCCCATCACTCCCAGGGTGACTTTTACCCATTCCTTTGTCTGCTCAACTGTGCTTTTCTCTGGGCTCCATCTCCACATATTGTTTACTCCTTTCCAACCCACCTCACCCCTCCTTCAGTTCTACCAAGCTTTTTCTACCCACAATCAGTTCTGAAGAAGGCTCACTGGATCCAAAGCATTAACTCTACTTTCTCCCCTCAGACCTGAGTTTTTCCAGCAATTTCTGTTTGTCTTTCTGATTTCCACCATCCACAGTTCTTTCTTTTCCATGTCCTGTGATTTAGTTGCTCGGTTTCCTAAAGTGTGGTGAAACGTGCAGATAACCTTGATTTCTTAGTGAACAGTTTTTTCCAGGTTGGTTTTTCACCAGTATTGGTTTCTCAGGTTGAGAGGCAAAGGTTTCAATATCCTTGCTATTTTGTTTTCTCTCTGCTTTGTGTATCAAACTGCTGTTGACATACCATTCATTTGCAGTTCTGGTTCTGTCATTATTTTTCCAAGCTGAACAGTTGTGAACAACCTTTTATGTCCATGTTTAAACTATCAGACAAGTGAGATTAAAACTAGAGATGCAGATCTCTTGACATCTCGTAGAGTTTGTGCTTCTCGATTTAAAACTAATTCTCTTCTTGGTTTTATATCTTCTGTGTTGCCTGAGCTTGACAGCTAATTATAGTAGCCATTTTAAGTCAGCAAGTAAAGTGCAGGCCCTGGAAGTCTCTGGTATTAAAATCAAATGATGTAAGTTGAATGCTGATTGTCCACTTTCACTACAAACAGAGCATAACATAGAAGAGATTTTTCTGTGGAATTGTAAGGGGTGGGTGAAGACAAAGCTTTTAAGCAAGGCTGGAACTCCCTGTGGGTGTTGGAAGCACAGATTAGTAATTGCAATTTCCTATCAAGTAGCCATTTGAGGAGTGTACTTGCAGATAAATGAGTTTGGATTGGTAGAATAGGTCTGACTGGGTTGCTGTACAGAGCTGACAAACTTAATGAGCTGATTGCCACCTCCTGTGATATTGATGGTTGTATTTCTTGTCTGATATTCACTCTTAAATGAGCTTTTTTTTAAAATTAACTAGTGGGAAGGCCAACGTTCATGCTGTAGGTTGTTACATGGCATAAATTCTGTCTCTTTTGATAATTGAAAATAGGCTACTTTTTTTTCCAATGTTGTTTGTCTCACTGGCAGTTAATTTGTTTCTCTCTCATTCGTGTAGTATCAGGGGAAAAAAAATGATGTCTCTTTGCTCTGACTTGAATTTAACTTGGTAGCAATTGTTGAAAGTTGATGGGAAGTTGTCCTCTCTTTCATCTCCCTCCCCTACCACTCGTTGTTGGGTTTAGCACAGAGGTAGCAATAGACAATCCATGTTGTAGCATTTGAGATGCGCACATTTTGTTTTTCTGTGTTGATAGATTTTTAGAGTTTGGATTGAAGATACATTTTTAAAAATTTAGTTCACTTAATTTGGTAATATTTAGTTTTTAAATTGTGTATCAAGATTGTGACTTTTTTTTTCTATTGTACTGTCAAGCAGGCATTGTTAGTTCTGAGGAAGGATCACCAGACCCAAAACAGTAACTGTTTTCTCCTTTCACAGATGCTACCAGACCTGCTGAATTTTCCCAGCAACTTTGTTATTGTTAGTTAGGCGTTAGGGTGAGTCTTAGTGGTTGTAAGGAATGAAGTATAAGTAGTGTACACTGTTTCTGTTTGCAGATAATTGCATTAGATGCAAAGAGCACTTAAAAAGATATAATCTCTTGTAAAAGTGATGTTATTGAGATTCTGTAACAAATAATCATTCATTCAGTATGGTTCATCATCTTAAAGACTGCACTGTGTAACTAGAAATTGTTGAGTGGTAGTTTTTTTTTTGAATCGTCTTATTAATGCATACTGCAGAGCATTGTTTGAATACCTGATTATCAGATGGATAAAATGTGGTCTTTGACTACCAGTAGGATATGTGTGATGAATTTATGTTTATGATCCAGTGGGCTTTTTTAACGTTGATAACAATAACCTCGTTCAACATTGAAAAAATTGCAAGAAGTCTTGTAAAATTTGTACATCTGTATAAATCAAATTTTGAGATTTAGGTGTTCTTAAATCCAGCGCGTTCTGGATAGTCTTGAGCTCAGGTGTAACTTGCTTTAAGTTGTGTAAAAATATTTCATATTGATTAATTTCCACTGTCCAATATCTGCATGTATGAAAAGCTGTAGAATGATGTAGCATACACCTGTGGATTCTGTGTATATTTGTCTTTCACACCAATTTCATATATCTCCCTAATGGAAGCCACATTGGCACCTATTGATGCACAACTCGTCGCCAACTAAAATAGTTCAAAATCGTAACTATTCATAAGCATGCTGTGGCAGGTTTGTTATGCAGTTAGGTCCCACAAGACCAGTCAAACAGTCTTTTTGGAGATGCTTATTCAAAGTGTTAGCCAGCACAGCTCCATTTTTAGTTAGTGTTATGAAATCTTTGATATTACTTAAACTAGTGGAAGTGGCTTTGTCTCAGCGTTTCAGTGAAAACAGGACAGCTCCATCAATGTGCTACACTCTTTAATATGATGCTAAAGTGTCAGTTCCAATTATTTGCTCAAGTTCTTGTGGTAGGGCTTGTGACAGTGGTGTGAGAACTGAAGCCGAACACGGTGTGATACTAGTGTTGTCATATTCACGTTTTTGGAGAGTTCTGGTTCACATAATGTTGAAGAATTCAATGAACTTTTATCATTGTATGTAAATGTATGTATTATACTCACAGGCACTTGAATTTCAGGCTTAAGATAAGCAATTCACATGCTGTTATGTGCTTTCCTTGGTATGCCAATCCGCCAGAGGATAGTGCTCAGTAAAATGGAGACTGAAACCTTGATACTATTAGGTCACACTTGTGCCATAATATGGTATTAATATCATGAGAATGTCCCATAAAAGATCTATTGTATAACTGCTGCAAGACATGATGCTGTAGCTTAAACTGAAACTTTCCAAACACATTTTAAGCTAAATTGATTTCCCAAACATCATCCTGCGGCAAGAAACTAACTTTTTGAAAATTTATATCTTAACCATTGAAACACGTTGTCACGCCAAATGCAACATTGTGCTGTTAAGAATGGTGAATGAAAACTGATTTATTGTCGCTTAAATACATCACTTATGAAAACTGCAATTGGTAGTTTGTAGTCAGTAGTCTCGCTAATATTGCAACCCTCCATCAGTTCAGGCATTAATTTTTTAAGTTGTAGGTTTGTGTATTTGCTTTATTTAACAATGATTGTGCCCTTTTGAGGGATATATTGCATTTTGAGATTCTTCGCCATCCTATGTAAGATTGAAAATCCTTGCTTAAGTTGAATTCTCTATTTGCTCTACATGACCTCGAGCCATTACAGTGAGTGTGTGCATATTGGAGCTATACATTTGTCCATGTTAGCTAGCTGAAAATGCCATGACCTTTTTTTTGCGCTTCTAGTGCATTTTAGAAACATAGATGAAGCAATTGCAATCTTTCTGTGGTTCTGTTTTTTGCTTACTACTCAAACACTTTCTTTATACTAGTTTGCTTCCCTTATGTTTGAGTTCACTGTTGGGTTCCCATCCCTACCACTTAATGAGCATTTGTAGGTGCCTCACACATAAGGGATAAAGGAATGTCTGAAGCAGTTGAATTCTTCTGTCCGCATCAAATTTGAAAACTAATGATTGAGCTTGCAGTAGTATATAGTAAATGTTGGACTACATTTTATAGTCTGAGACTATTGTTGTTTTGAAGTAGACTGCTGATTGGGTTGCTAGGGCAGAAAAGACCAGGCCAAATTTTAAATAGGACCGTAATTGGAAAGGATGTATGTTGTTTATCAGCCCCATAATGAAGTTGAGTCTGTGCATTTGAAGGAGTGAAATGGATCAATGATCTTTCGTCTTCACACGAGGAAGTGCTGGATGCAAGTACAATTAGAATGTTTAAAAGACATTTGGATAGGTACGTGAATAGGAAGGGTTTGGAGGGATACAGGCCAGGAGTAGGCAGGTGGGACTGGTTTAGTCTGGGACCATGTTCAGTACGGCCTGTTTCGACCAAAGGGTCTGTTTCCATGTTGTATGACTCCGTCACCATGATGATTTTCATCTTGGCAAAGTAGGATTTTTTTTTTTAATCCATTCACTTACGGGATGGTATTGCTAGCTGAGCCATTTATTGCCTGTCCCTTATGCCCTTGAGATGTGATGGTTAGTTACCTTCTTGAATTGCTGCAATCCATTTAGTGTAGGTATACCCACAATGACATTAGGGAGGGAGTTCCAAGACTTTGAGGGCTGGATTTGCCATTGTTGCTTCCGATGTCTTAGTCACAATCAGGTAGTCTGTCAGGTTTCATCGCTTTTTTATTTCTTTCCTAGTGATTGATACAACTAAGTGGCTTGCTAGGCCACTTTAGAGGGGCATTTAAGTGTCAACCACATTGCTACGGATCTAGAGTCACAGGGAGAGCAGACCAGTTAAGGATGGCAATTTACTGCCCTAAAACATATTAGTGAACCAAATGGATTTTCCCACAATCAACAATGATTTCATGTCGTCATTTTCACTATTTCAAAATGAATCAAAATGCCATCATCTGCTGTGGGGTCGGGGGAGTTCAGACCTGGGTGCCTCTATTACTATTCTAGCAACGATACCACTAGGCCATCCCTTCCACAATTACCTTCAGTAATGAATTTACTAGCTGAAATAGGAGGCAACGTGTCTTGTAAAGTTGATTTTATTGCTAGTTCTGTTTTTGGTTGGTTAAAATCCAAGAATATTGCTGATTTATCAAATGTGATCTATGAAAGACTTTCAAATCCAACTTCCTTCTATTTATAATCCAGTTGGTTCTGGTTCTAATGGTGGCAAGCACCTGCCACCTCTTAGGAAATCATCTCTTAGGAAACAGGTATAGATACTATGGAGGCTGCAAGTCTTCATTTCAGTACCTTCTGTTTTTTCCAAATTCAGGTTAAGAAAAATGAGGCTTTAATCCGTTAATCTGTAATTACAATTTTTTGGCAATGCTTGTGTGTCAGGCAAAATATACCCTGATCACTGTCTCTCATCTCTCATCTCCCATTATCAGTAGAAGGTAACCAATATTGGAAAATCTATTTTATGATTAGAGCAAAAAATTTTATTTGATTTTTGGTTGATTTAAACAAATTATTCACTAATCAATTATTTTTGTGCTTGTGAAAAATCGACTCCATCTATTGAAAATTGCTTATGAGCTGAGCAACTACATTTGAAGAATGAAATTTCAATAACATGCATTTTATTTTAGTCACACCTTTTATTTTGTAATTAACTCATTTGAGAACTGTGAATGATGTTCTGTTGTAAAATATCAGAACATTTATGAATGTCAGATTTTATTAATGTGGAGGTGGAGAAGGCAAATAGAAAACTGTATAATTTGGTTATTATTATCTGGAAGGGAGTCTAATGTTGCTTTAAAGTGTCATCATGTCCCTCTTTGTGCCTCCCCTTGTCCCTCTCTGGGACTGTCACTAAATGTGCCACATCAGTGCCATGGAGTGACCAATGTTACTGGTCACTGCACCCAAGCCTGGATGTTGTCCAGGTCTTGGGTATGTAGACACAGTGCTTTGGTTTCTGAAGAATTGCCCACTGTGCGATTATCAGTGTCTAGCCCCCGCTTCTGCTCTTCAGACAGAGAGAAAGTTGATGCAGCAACTGAAGATGCCTGTGGTCAGATGTTGCTTTGATGTCAAGAGCAGTCACTATCAGCTCATCTCTGGAGTTCTCTGCTTTGGTACATGTTTGAATCAATGCTGTGAGGAGATCTGAAACTCTCTGCTCCTGGCAGAATTTCAACAGAACATTGGTGAGCATGTTATTGCAATGTAAGTTCTGTTTTGTGGTTCTATATCATCACCTTGCTGATGTTCATGTGTAGACCAACAAAATGATAATTAGGTGGGTTGGATTTTTCCTGCTTTTTTTAGGGGAGGACATACCTGGACAAATTTCCACATTAGAGCAACAACTCCTGGTGTTTACCCAGCAATGGTGTAGGGGAATATACTAGTACTGGACCACAAGCCCTGAATACTTTTGGGAATTCATAATCTGTTTAAAAATTATGTGAAGGAAGAGGGAAGGATTTGAACACCACCTGTGTTGAACTGGATTTACCATTTTTATGCGTGCCTGCTCACAAGTTATTTTCTGGGTATCTGTGACAGTTGCACAAAGGGCTGTTAGGAAGTTTATCCTATTGTTCATCTCTTAAAAATATATTTACTGTAGAGTTGTATTGTCTGTGTGCTTATATTAAGATAATATTGTTTAATTATGCATTGTAGCTTGGTTGATACCACTTGTTTGTTTATAAACAAGCCATTTTTAAAGTTTATTGAAGAAACCTGGTTTAAAAATCTCCTGTTAGAAATAACAATGATCGAGAGAAACAAATGGACCATTTCACTGATTTTAAATGAAAAATTCACACTTTAGATACATCCCATGGAGCAGTGGGACTTGATTACCAATGCATTTCTCCCAATACTGCGTGAACACTACTGGCATATTGACAGAGCCCATAGCATTTACTTTACATACATTTTAATCAAGAGCTCAAGAGGAAGCAGAAGATTTTAAATCAATAAGCAAATATTACAGAACTAAAAACAAGAAATCTATTTACCTTTACCATGAGGACCCAAGTTTCCAGTTAATATATTACAAACCATTGTACGTGACATATGTTTATGTCATCTTAAATGCACTTTCTTCAGCGATCTAAATGCGACACCTTGGCTCTGAACATTGCTTCTAAAGCAAGTGTCACAGAAGCCTTTGATCTCCTTGTTAACATCATTACCTGAGAGGGGGACTGCAAGGATGTCTGCATCACTTGTGCCATGACAGGAGCTGGTGGCTGCTGGACATAATCATTGCCTTATCTGGTCTATCTACATGAACCTGGCCTTGACTGGCTGCTGCAGCAGAAGCGCTGCAGCAAGCAGTACATATTGACAGACCCAAGTGCTGTGCATTAAATCAATGTTGCCTAGTTGGATGAGTAGATCTATGAACTGGAGCTGCAGAATGTTGATGGTATCTTGTCAGCTCATACACCATTATAGCAACTACGAGGGGGGTACTCTTGTTCCTCAATCACAAAACTTCAAGACTGGTTGGTTTGACGATAACCAGGAGAACTAACTTGTAGGATAAAATGTTCCTAAGCTGGAAGCACCATCATAGAACTCTGAAAGAAAGCAGGTATGCAGGAAAATGAAGTGTGAATTCTACCAAAATACTCATGACCTAAAGGAAAAGATGGTCAGTGGAAAAAAATGCCAGAAATCCAAAACTTAAGACCGTTCGCATGTTTGTGGATTCCCCAACACAATCTACAGCCCAAGGATCTTTACCCAAAACCTGAGAATGGCATAGGAGGACAGAGGGGCAGTTTGTACTCAGAAGGATCATTTCAAGGAGGAGTTCAAGTTGTGATGCTGTGAATGCCCTCAACATCACTCACCGTATGATTTAGGCCACTGTCTGTGCACCCCAAAACTTTGTTTGAAAATCAATAAAACTGTAGTTATGTATGGAATCCCCAATAAAATATTAAAAATGGTGGAGATGGACTCTTGACTTGAATATGTGACTTCACTTGAAAGGAGGTAAACATGTCGGGGAATCTCAGATGTCATAAATCTGTCCGTTGTCAAGAAAGGAGGTAAGACCAGTCCCTGTAACTATAGGGGGATGGTCAGAATCCTCCTCACTTGACTTCTCCCCACAGCTAAAGAGCTCCCGCTGGACTGAGTGCAGATTCTGGATTTGGACATGGATTTGTCTTTGTGTGAAGGTACCAAGACTAGAGAATGCTTCTGTCTAAACACTGCACCTTTGACTTCACAAAGCCTTTGACTATTGTCAACCATGAAGGATTAGTTATGAAGATGATGGTCCTCCTCAAATTTGATTGCCAGCAGCAATTCATTGCAACCTTGAACGTGCTGCATGATTATATGCAAGTCACACCGGCCTGTTCCTTGCTGTACTTTTTCGTTTGTTCATTTCACACTCCATGTGAATTGACCCGAAGGTCATGCAAAACTGTAATTACACTCCGTCTCTGCTTCTCTGAAGGATGAATAGGAAAATGCCCTGGGTGAAAATTGACACACATTGAACAAGGATGCGGGGGGTGCTTGGGTGTTAGTGTAATCAGGCCAAGCTTGCTTGCTTGATTGATTATTTATTTTTTGTCATGTGTACTGAAATACACTGAAAAGCTTTGTCTACAAGCAATACAGGCAGATCACAGCAAGCAAAGGATGTACAGATCAAAAGACTTGGAGGCATGCAAGTTACATTATTTGAGGCTAGGGTCCATTCAACAGTCTGACAACGGCTAGAAAGAAGCTGTTCCTGAACCTGCTTGTGTGTTTGGGTTTTGTACCTTCTGCCTGATGAAAGAGGTTGTAGGAGGTCATTACCAGGCTGTGATGGGTTCTTGATGTTGGCACCTTTCCTTTGGCAGCAAGCCATGTAAATAGAGTCCATGGTTTTAAGGTTAGCTTCCGTGATGTTGGTGCTGTGCACACCATCTTCTGTAGTTTTTTACAGTCCTGGGCAAAACAGTTGCTATACCAGGCTGTTATGCACCCAGACAGTATGTTTTCAATAGTGCATATGTAGAAGTTGTTGAGCGACCTTATGGACATGCCAACCAAGCTTCAACCCAATCGTGCATTCACAAAGGTATACAAAATAAGCATTTGGTTAAATATTCAAAAGAAAAAGCTGCATAACACCCTTTCTCCCTAGGAAAAAATCTATAAAGACCCACTTCTCATCCATTGAGAGCCTCTACTCAGTGACAGCAGTCATGGACAATGAAACTCAACATCACATGGCAATCTGGAGAGAGAGAGGCTTTTTTTTTGTGAAGATTTAAAATTTGGCAAGAAGCTAGTAGTCTACAGGCCCCCAGCGCTATGTGGTACAGACATTGGACATCAATCCCTAGAGAGATCTCCTCAATAATGCTTTTGAAAATTCTGCAAATCCTCTAGCAGGCTATGCCAGTATTAGTGTCCTATCTAAGAGCAAAATCCTCAACATTGGTAGTGACCAGTGACTCATTCACTACTGTTGGGTGAGGCGTATTATTTGCATGCCTGATACAGGACTTCCAAAATGACCTCTGTACTGAGTTTCATCATGTCAAGTGGTTACCAGAAGGGCAGAAGAAACCCATCAAGAATATCCTCGAAGCATCCACCAAAAAAGGCAGTATTCTCACTGACTCATAAAAATCTCTTGTCAAAGAGATAAAAACCAAACTAGAGAAGTATTTGCAAAGGTGTCAGCCACTTCAGGCATTTACAGTGCAAGCATGATAACCCGAGCATTCCATATGACTTATAGCATCTTCCCCACCTGTGGATTATGTGGAACCGGTATTAGACTGTCAGAAGGCTCATGATCCACAACCCCAAAAGTGGAAGAAAGTCATTCGCACTTGTGAAGGACTGCTTAACATTTTTTGTTGTCCACTAATTATTTTGATAGTCAATCCAAATGTTCCCCTCTTCACTACCCTGTTTGTTGTGCATTTCTTAATGTTAGTTGAAGTGTAATTTCTTCCCTCCATTTTGTTTTATCATCTTGACTAAGTTACATGATTTTTCTCATCTATACTTTTTGAAATATTCACTTCTTTAATTACCTCCATTTTCCTTTTACCTGCTGAGAAATTGCACCTTTATTTTGATCTTATGCACTCAAGAATAGCTTTACAATTCTCATTTCTCTGTCAGAACCCCAGATTTTCTCCCTTGGCTGAGTTCATAACACATACTTGCGATGGAAGGTTGTGGGTTCAAGCTCAGTAAAGGCCTTGTACGCTCTCTAGGACAGAAAAATCAGAGATTGTCAACAAAATATTTGGTTGAGGAAAGAAGTCATGTGAGGGAGGCCTTTTGGTATGTTAAAGATAGAGGTGCAAAGCAGTGATATGGGTCACGACAGTCAGAGTGTACTATACGGGATAAAGCACGTACCTAAATGTTCAGAAACAAATGGGGTCCAAACAGGGAAGAATGGCTTTTTAAAAAAGAACAGAACTTAAAGATTCTTTCTGCTTTCAGATAGTAGAACAAATAATACACTAACATAAATAGGGTAGCTATTACAGTGAAAATAGAAAGGTAATCGAGGCTGGAAACTAAATATTCAGACAGATATTTATTTCTGTAGGATAGAAAGGAAAGGAAAGAAATGGAAATTGGGGTAATGCTGTTAAAGGTTGAGATCAGTACAATAGTGAGAAATGGTCTAGGCTTGTAAGATCAAGATGTAAAGTCCATTTGGTTACAGATTAGAAATAGCAAGATTTTTTTTAAAAGTATCACTGATAGGGATCACAGACACCTAATAGATGTGCTGCAGAACAGTATAAATCAAGAAACAATGTAAACTATATATAATCTTTGAAGATTGGACAAATGAAAGTAATAAAGGTGAATTCGTAGCGTGCATCTGGAAGTTTCTTTGAACAGTGTGCTGTGAAACTAACAAGGAAATATTTAGACCTGACTCTCTAAATGAACTGGTATTAATGATCACATTGTAAAGGATCCTGTAGTGAAGAGTGATTGTAAACAAAAAACAAGATGTTATTAGGTTGAGGGGAGAGGAATATTGGTCTGAAACTTAACATGAAACATAAACATCAAAGGCAATGATTAAGGTGTCATGGCAGAGTTGGCTAAAAGTGGACTGGAAATTGTTTAAAAATGTTAATTGAAAGTAAAATGGTAGAAAAGCTTGAAAGGCATTTGAAGAGAGAGTTTGTAACTTGACAGAGGTGTATTGAATCGCGATGAGAAGAACCCTAAGCTAAGGTGGTTAAGGATTGACCAAAGTTGAAGAAAAAGCATATAATTTTAAGATTATTGATAGGTCAGATGATTGAGGGAGTTTTCGATACCAGCAAAAGATGACAAATAAGGGAGAGATTCTAATAAAAGAATTAGCAAGCAGTCGAAAAGTACACACAGCCTGTGCATATACTGTGACAGAAGTGCACTGATAATTGAGCTTAACTAGCTAGAAGTGTGTCAAAATGTTTTAAAGCCCAATGAGATGAATAAAAATGACCATTTGGCCCGACTGACGACTGCTCAAGATAAAAGCAATTCTCATTAGGTTTGTTCAGTAAAAGCTAATACATTTTTCTTGGCGTACAACGGCTTGGGAAAGAAAGAACAACAGGAGGATTTTTTTTAAGCTGCTACTATGCAAAATAAACTACCCCTTTCAGAATCCCCAAGTATGTGCTAACCTAATCATTATTAAGACTGTCAAAATAGATATGGTTTAACATCTATTATGTAAGTGAGCAAAGAACATAAACAAAGGAAACAAATTCCTGCTCCGAAGTCCAGACCCTAATTGTAGAAAATTACTTTCTAACTACTTGGACTTTTCCAATGATGAAGCACTGCTCCCTCCGTGTGTGTGTGTGTGTGTGGTGTGATCTGTCTTTTGTTGCATAGTTGACTAAATGGACCCAAGTCTTGTTTTAGAATTTGTTCCCTTAAGATTTCTAGGTTTTTCTGTCTTTTTCCCAAATGGGGGTGTGAAGGAAAGGCAAGAGGGCTGATGCCACATAGAATTTCCTGAACCCCAGGGCCCAAGTGGAAAGGATTAAAAAGGTGGTCACATAGATTTCAAACTGACAAATGAGGGAAGGTCTCAGGTGGAAATGCAGTATTAATTTGAGAATGAATGACATCACTGAAGATGTGTCGGCGCAGGCTTGGAGGGCCAAAGGGTCGGTTTCTGTGCTGTATTGTTTTTTGTTCTTTGAAGCCTCCATTATCAACATCCTGGGGGTTACCACTGACCAGAAACTGAACTGGACTAGCCATATAAACACTGGCGACAAGAGCAAGTAAGAGGGTAGGAATCCTGCAACCACTAACATCTAGAAGCATGGTCTCCACATGCAGATGGTGATCATCTGGTTGATTTGCCTCCAACAGCTGATCCCACCCAGGTTTCCTTCCATTCTATGCATTGATCACTTCCAGAAGCTCTGCAGCAAGAGAAAAGTACATACTCTCGACAGGCTTTTGCCAATTTGTTGCATTGTGTCTGTTTGATCTAGACGGATGATCATTGTCTGGTAAAGTAAGTCTTGTGGTGAATAGGAAATATACTAGGAACTGTTGTGTGAAGCCAGTATATTACAATATAAGATACATAGGAAGCGATTCAGCCCATCATGTCCTTGCAGACTCTGCAAGAGAACTTCGCTAATCCTGCTCTTGCGCATTGTTCTCCATTGACCCACAATCCACTAATAGGTCAGCGCCAGATGAATAAAAATTGCAGGGAAAGTTTCCATGCCCCACTCCAATAATCAAGCACTAAGCTGACCAGGGGCTCCAGAAACATATCATGACCTCCAGTACCCCCATGCTTGAACGCAGCCAGCAACATTCTAGATGTCCAAAAGCCTACCTGCAGTGTGACGAGCAGCAGAGTGACTGAACAAACTGCCAGGTGAAGCAATAGCAAGTGATGAACCTGGACCATGTAAAACAATATCAGTGTATTATGTAAGCATAGAATGAGAAAATGAATTTCAGTTCAAAACTGAAAGGGAAAAGCGTTTGCGTTGTATGTTGCCAAAGTATATATTGATAGGTAAGAAGTGGAATTTGGAACAACACATGCACGGTAAATTCAAGGATAGCTTTCCATTGAACAACGTGCGTTGGACAAAGAAATTTGGCGAGCTGAAGGCTGTTTCTTTTGGCAGAACAAGAAATCATTCACAGATGGCAAAGTAGTTAAAGCAGCAATGTCTGCTGACTCTTTATTTCTAGACTTTGCCAAGCAAAGAGGAAATAATACCGATCCAGAGCCTGACACTTGGTGCTTTCATGTTAACAGAAAAAGCAAAGGAACTGATAGGAAAGATACAATCTCTTTCTGCTGTTTGGGAAATTTTAAGGTGACCTAGCCCAAAATGAGAGCCATGTCTTTCGGGAGTGAAGTTAGGAAGCACGCTGATAAGCAAAAGACTGGCAAATGTTTGAAAATCTCTTTCCCAAACTAGGTTTGATGCTGGGTCAATAGTTTGGTTAAACCCGCAATTGATAACATTCTATTAATGTAAATGTTGGGCAATATGGAGTAAAAATGGCATTATGGAATTAGATCACTGGTAAGTTATTATCTCATTGAGTGAGTGACCAGGCTTGTAGGGTTAAATGACCTCATGTTCCTATCATGTGATTGAACTGGAACTGTCTTTTTTTTTTTGCACAAACTTGTTTGGTTAGATGTCATTCGTTTTTGTTTTGGGCAGTCTTGATTGTAGATTACTTACAACCGTTTGTAACAGCGCTACTGCAACGTGGAAATTTCAGAAGATTTCCATCTCCCCCACAGTTCAATTATATTTCAATTCTTGAAGAGTAAAATAAGGTTGGAGTAAATGTGCTGCTGAGTCCCGGAATTTAATCACTGGAGTCACATTTTTTGAGGCTAGAGAGATCTACTCTTGTCCTGCTATTTATTTGGATGCTATCCCTGTGTACTGGATGTTTTTTGCAGTTTGCACATGATGTTACATGATGTACTTTTTTTTTTGAAGCAAACCATGTTCTACTTGAGTCTTGCTTTCATTTCAGAGCAGGCCTGCGATTTTTATCTTCTTTCGCTCTATGACTTTGATCACCTTATTTGGATGGAAACGTGTGTGCACAAATGTTTGGAAGCTTTTTGATACAGTTCCTTGAAGCTTTTGAAATTTGAAAAGAATGCAATATATGGACAAGCAAATGTAGGTTGCCTTAAACTGCACCTCATTGCTGTCAGTCACTGCTGCCTGCGCAGGATTTGAGAGAATTCCATGATTTCAGCTGAACAGTCTAGAGTAAAACATGTGTATGATACTCTCTCTAGCTCTTTCTATATATAGCCTTATCCTCAAATAAGAAGTCATTATACTGTTTTACCAATCTGTGTGGTAGGTTGGGTATGTTTATGTTGAATAGAAAAGAGCGCAACTAATACAATACATTAGAATAAGACTAAGAACTGCAGATGCTGAAGATCTGAAATGAGAACAAATTGCTGGAGAATCTTAGCAGGTCGAGTAGCATCTGTGGAGAGAAAGCAGAGTTAATTTTGAGTCCAGTGATCCTTCAAGAAACCTACATTTCTTCATCAATTTCTGTCATTGTGTGTGAAGGATTAGAAACATAGAATACTGAACAAATTACATGATATACTACAGAAAGTTACCAGAGTTTCTTTAGCAGCACTTCCTGGAATCCTCACCAAGGACAAGGCACCTGGGAACACCGTCGCTTTTTTTCCCTCAAGCCATACAGCATTGTAACTTAGTCACATGTTGCTGCTCCTTCACAATTGCTGGATCAAATTCCTACAACTCTGTCAAAAAGCTTGGTGGAAACACCATCTCCACGTGGATTTTAGTAGTTAATGTAGAATTTTCAGCACCATCTTCACAAAGCCTATTAGGGATAGACAAGAAATGTTGGCATTAATGAGTTTTTAAACTCTATTGAACAGAAAATTAAGGTGTATGCATATTTTTAAAATGCTCCTTGAAATCTTCTGATTTAGCTGGATAGGCAGACTTTTTTCGAGGTCTATCAACATGTGTTACTGAAACATGGAATTTAAAGTCATGGACCTGAGCTGACTCTCCCTTCTTTTTAAGGAAGAGAGCTGATGCAAGTTTTTTTAAAGACTTTCTAACATTTATAGTTGAACGTGTACCCCTCACCTGCTTTTACTTGTGTTTCTCAACGACTTTATTGAAAACTTGAATCCAAATTCCTTGCTTAAATTGGAAGCTTTGTACGTGTAGCTGTTTGGATTTTGATATGCTTTTTTGTTTTCCAATTCCTGTAGGAGACCTTCAAGCATTCTTGTAAATATGCCTCTGAATTTTCCCCTCCTCTGTAGTGCATTCTCGAGTGATTGTCGAGTTGGAATAGGTTCTCTGGTAATAATACATAAGAGGCTGGATTTTGAAGCTGTAAACGCGGGTAACCATGGCAACTGTGAAGCCCTGGCTGTTTGCTGATAGTAAAGAGTTCTCCATACAAAGCTCGTGATTTTTTTTCAACTGAGGGTGTAGCCTAATCAATTGCTCAGTGAGGCGAAGTCCTGCATGTTTAAAAGATGTCTATTTTGCCTGCCATTTTTTCATCTGCCCCATGTGCATGATGGAGAGTGTAGGCGCATGAGCGGTTAAGGAGGAGAGGACGGAAATGTAGGTCACACTCAACTTCAACTGATGCTGCTATAACTGTAACACACATCTTTGTTCTGCTCAGTGATTGATGCTCATCTTCCCCATACACCTTTTGTATCAAGACTCTGTTTTACCTTGGGGTTGGGGGGAGATCATACAAAGTTTGAGCCATTAAAATGGATCACACCAGTAAAAGTTTTGGGGAGCACTGCTTCACAAGGCACCTGATTTAGGTATCTGCTGAAGTAGTACTTTTTTTAAAAAAAAAAAAAATTGTTGAGTAGAAGTGCAGAGTTTTAATTGCAAAGTGTCGGTTGGTTGCAAGTTTGATGGTTTTCTCTATTAAAAGTAAGCTTAAACAGGAATGGAGAAATACTAACTTTTTCTCCTAAGTATAATGCGTATCGAGAAGAAAGTACATCATCACATAACTCAATGTACGTCTGGTTTATCGGGTGATATGTTACAGCTTTAGCTAAAATGGAGTACCTTAGCAAATTCTTTCTCTACGTGTAACTGCTCATGGATGGTCGAAGAAATTGCTGTCAGATTTACATTAATACGTGCTTTTAGCCTTTCTATCATTTCTATCTGAAATTACTGCAGTTTAACTTGTTGATGAACAGTAAAGTGGTCATTGCTTGTGATGTCTTCAGTTCCGCGTGTTTATTTATTCCCTAGGACTGGCTTCCATGACCGTGACGGTATACATTGCAGAGGCTGCGCCTTCCCATCTCAGAGGACGATTAGTTACTGTCAATACCCTTTTCATTACTGGAGGACAATTTTTTGCAAGTGTCATTGATGGAGCATTTAGCTACCTTGAAACAAATGGCTGGAGGTACGTTGTGTAACATCAAGAATGTTGTTTTATGTTTAAAGGCTTATAATTAAGTGATATATGTCCCAGAGAAAAAAAATATTGCTCGAACCTCTGATTAAGGTTGAAATAGATCATCTATCAGCAATGATGTAAAAAGTGCCAACTTCTCAACGTGTTTTACGGCCATATGGGATGCATCCGTTGCAGCCTGCTTTCTCGGCCTGAACACACAGCGTAGGGTGGAGAAGAGAGACAAAGCCATAACTCTAATTGACCTGGAAACACTTCTTGACAGTAGAAAAAGGCAGAATGGAAATTTATAATGAAAGGTAAGTGAAATTAAACTTGTGTAGCATTATTTAGGTCTTGTGTAGCTTTTCTTTCTTGTTCCAATTTCATTTAAACATTTACTGTAAATTGCAGATTTAATATCACTGTTTAATAATTCGAGTTCTAATTTGTTTCTATTTATTTTAACACTGATTTCCAATAAATGTAGGGTGAGGCAAGGTAGGGTGATAGAGTGATAGGTTTGTGGGTGAAGACATAGTGTAGGTCAGGGTGAGGAAGGACAGGTGAGTGGGAGAGTGCTGATGGGCAGTTGGGTCCAATTGAGAGGTTTCTGATTGGGGAATGTTGGGTTTATTTAGATGTCCGTGGACAGTTGGGGTTATATTGGTTCGTGCAGGATCAGTTTAACAGTTATCTAGGAGCTAGTGCAGGTTTTAATCTCTAAATTTTGTAGGTAGTGAGTAAATTGAGTAATTCTGAACTCTTCGAAAGTATCTAATTCTAAGCTGGGGATTTTTTTTTTGTTGGAGGATTTCAGATGTTGACTGCTCGCCTATCAGAAGATTTAACTTACTAGATAATTCCCACAGCAGCAGCTACGTAATGACTTCCCCATGGTTCTAATGGTAACTCCAGTGTACACTGCTGCAGTGACTATCCTTTTAGTTTGAAGATCTGGGCCTGTGTATTTTGGTAGAAGATACATTCCAGAAGGTGAAGCTCTCCTTGCCTAAGGACGTAAATAACTATGAATTGCTGTATCTGGGATCATATATAAAATCAAAACAATTTATTATCCATCTTAGCAGGCAAATAACCTGTTCATTTTTTTTGTGAATGTTTCCACTGAGAACATTTTAGTTTTGAACTAACTGCTGAAGTCATCTGTATGGCTTTTCAATACATAATACGCTTTTTTTAGCATAACTGTTTGTTAATGGACAACATTGGAAGTTAGTTGATCTTGCTATGGACCAGACCAAACCCCTTTCAAAGTATATTAAAAAGATAGTCTAGACCCAACCTTTTTGTTTATTTTAAAGGTAATCAGAAGATGTTGCATCCCAGATGCAATTCAATTGGTCAAACTAATTGACTTGAAGCAAAATACACTTTGTATTTTAGCTGCAGTGTAAAAATAGACAAAATAAAAAGGAAATGGCTCAACTGCAACTATTGAAATATGTACAAAATAATATACAAACTACTACTACTAATTTAATGTTCCAATGTAGTAATATACCATAAACACACCTTGCAAAGACAAATTCTGTGATATAGATTATATCACGTGCAATTCTGACAGCAGGAAGAGAACCACAGCTTTTAATTGTAACAGGGAGAGGAATAAGAGCTTCCACATCCAGCTTCAAGACCCCAACAGCTGCAGAAAATGTAACTGAAATCCTGGTCTGTGGTAGCTTGATCCCATCCATTTAGGCTGCTTCAATTGTTCCAACATTTTTTTAAAAAAAAACTCTTAAGACCTCACCAGCTCTTTATTGGCTTTGCACAGACTGCTTGCAACCTCTGTCTCAACCTTCTGTCATTGAAAGGACCAGGACAAAATATGTCACCTTAAAGTCGTAGTGTTGTCACAATCTGATGGAATCAGCAGTGACAGACCAGTTAATTAAGCCTCTGGTGGGAAAACCTATTGAAGTGACAGACTAGGCCAAAATTGAGTGACGTTGAAAATTTTGGATTTGTTGAGAAAAAGGCAAATATTGTTTGAACTATGTTGTTTTGAGCTTTTTTGAAGTGGTAATGGATAAAGTGGTTCAGGGTAATGTCTGGCATATGTGGACTTCCTAAAAGTGTTTGACAAAATGTTACACAACTGACTTAGCAGCAAAACCCATGGAATATGTGTGAAAGAAACAGCATATCTTTAAAAGTTGCCTGAGTAACAGGAAACAGTATTAGAAAATGATTGTTTTGTAGATTGGAGGAATCATATTGCGGGGTTCTGTGAGAAACCATATTAGGACCTGTTGATCTGAATGTACAGGATTGGAGTATGCAGGATAAAATTTCAGCATTTGCAGTGGCACAAAACTTGGTGCTGTTGGCAATTGTGAGAAACATGGTCATGGACTTCAAGAAGGGGGAGGCTGCTGGAATCAGTTGGCACATTATAGGTGACTTTTATTTGCAGAGAATCTGAGCATGATATGGTTTAGTAGGAGTGATGAGGTGGGGCAACAAAAAGAAAGGAGACAAGTATAAAGCAGAAGGACCTGAGTTGGCATAAATTAACTAACTTTGAATTTGATGCAGTCTTTGCTCTTAAACACACTAAGATGGCCACAGTTGGGTCTAATAACTTACGGCATTTTGGAACATTGCATGAAAAATCTCAGCTTCTGTCTGTTTTAACTGTACTGATATCTCCGTGACACCCCCAACATTTTTGCTTCCTTTCCCATTACAAACTATCGGGTGGTCATTTACTTTTTCAAGGCAAAGTGGAAGTAAACACAATCTTTGAAATTTTATCATTGAACTGTAATGAGAAGTACAGATGGAAATAAATTGAGGGTAAGAATGCCACTCTTGGCCATAGGTCAATGCAAAACCTAGCCAATGTGTCTTTAATTTTTAGTATACAATTTTTTTGTATACCTCTTGATTCATGGCCCATGACTGAAGGCTTCCAAAGTTTTTAATTGTGTTTAATGGAAAAAAAACAATAAGCCTGACCGTCCAGCACTTCTCCAATTTTGACTGTTACTCACTAGAATTCCTATTCCGTATGCACTGATTACTAGCTAGTAATTATGTAAAGAGATAAAACGGGTGGCTGCTTTCTTGCTTGGTTTTAAAATCATTTTTAATAGGTTTTTTGAGAGGTGTGGAATTGCTTCTGAAAAATACATATTGGATGTGCTGATTTTGTGCTTTAAAACCAAAGTGCAGTTATTCCTGAAAACTGGATCTTTAGATGGATGGCTGGTTATATGTGGTCAAGTGAATTGACCTCGATGAGTAATAAGATGTGCACAAAGTTTGCCTTTTAAGTGAAGTTGGTGGGAGAGGTAAACTTACGAAATAGAAATTTTGCCCTTCTCAAGCTCTCTAACGTTATTAGCAACACTTCTCAGCGTAGCGTGTTGCTAGACAATGCTGGAACACAGTCTGCTCAAAACAGATTACCTGATGTCAACTGTACCATTGCAGAAATGCAAACAAAGTCCAGGTTTTTTCTGATTCTTTGATGGAGCTAGGGAGCTAAATTAGGTTAAGTGGGGTCTGAGGAGCTGCTTTGTCTGAGGCCTGAATATAGATAGCATAACTATTGGAAGGGCAAAGCAATGTGTGTGCATGTGAGTGAGTCTAAATTTAAAATTGTATTTAAAAATAAGTCTAAAACTTCTACCTTTATTGTTGCCTCTTCCGATTTGGCTTTAGGAAGTACACAATTTGTTGCTGAGTTCTACAAATGTGAAAAATCTCTAAGCTGACTGTGCTAGGTTTGCATGATCTCAATTAATCATGGGAATAAGTTTCTTTGTCCATAATTTGAAACATGACCAATCTGCTTTGCTCAATACAAGAATGAACATCAAATAAGAGTAGGATTGTCGCTTTCAATGTCCTGTCTTTGTATAACCAGTGTCGGAAGGTTATTCAAGTAGAGAATTCTTGAGATACTCAGGTCAGCTAGCTTTTATTGAATGAGAAGTAGAGTTGAAATTTCAGATCTTTTTAGATGGCGTTACCAGCCAATCAAGCTCAGTCTAGAGCAATGATATAAGAATGTCTAAAAGCTCATGTAGTGCAGTGGTAGTCTGTCTACCAGTAACCCAAAAGGTCTGTGGTTAAGTACCACATGCCCTAGAGGTGTATTATAACCTATACCAATAGATTGATTAAAAATAACAGAGACTCTTTTTTTTTTTCCACCTTGTGGAGCTGATAATCTTGACAACTCGAGAGAAAAATGAAAAGCAAAAAATCCTAATTGGGAGCCATTTTAGTTCTTCTGTAACATGTCAAGTGCACTTATTTTTCCTGAGGGCCAACCTTCGATTAGGACTTTATTTTTTAGATTCATAATGAAGGACTAGGGAATGTTGTGAAGGTTCAAGATTAACAATTTTGTAATGAGGTCAGCCAGGTGGACATCATGGAATATGAGTTCTCTGGGGCTGTTAATTTAGTCCAAATCAGGGAGCCCTGGCTGATTTTTAAAAACAGGATTGTCACAGGCTCTCATTACCAAGAGGTGTTTCTGAGGAAGCTGGATCAGTGTCAAGGACTTTCCACGTGTAAATAAGGGGTAACTTGGTGATGGAAGATCAGCCTCTCTGGAGTTATTTCAGTGGAAACTAGAGTGGGGTTAGTGGTGTAACCGTACAAAAGTGTTTACCAGCTGAAGCCCAACTGTCTTTCAGTGGAAAATGTGGCAAGAGGAGCATATGAGTTGCAGGGTATTCTGATGGAAGTGGACAGCCTCACCTGTCCAACTGAGCTTGGGGACCATCACTTGAGTGAAGGCACTTGCATAGCCTCACTCAGGACATTCCTTGAACAGAGGAACTTGGGTCAGCCCACTGCGAAATCCCAAAACAAAACAAAACAAAGCTAAGCCTCAGCCAAAAGGTTTAAAATTTTATTCAGGATCCAGGCCAGCAAGCCATTGTAGTTGCTGCCAGTGTGCAGACTCAACACAGCGAAAGATTCCCACTAGACCTAAATGGCTCAAGATAACTCGGGCCAATATCCTGGAAAGTCCATTAACAGTTGGTTTGGAACAGTTAAATTCCAAGTTGGAACTAATCAAAATAAACATCTGGTTAAATGGTCACCCAGTTCTAATGGGGGAACAATATCAGCTTGGGCATTTCAGTGATTGCAGAACTAGACTTTAATAAAATTTGCTGTTGACTCCAACCTTCGATTCGTGCAAGACCTTAGCTAGATTGAAAACCTATACTGGAGAACCTTTACAGATTAAAGTACAACTTCGATTCTGGTTTATTATGAGAAGCAGCTGGGTTCAGTTACCACTGAGTAAAAGGCTCAGGCCCAAGCTTGATGGGTTGAAATTGGTTGAGAAAGATTTGACTTGATTGGCCCAACATCTTTCGATTAGAAAATGGCTGCCTAAGTGAAGTCCCAGTTAAATACCTGGAAGTGTTTTGGGGAGGACTATAAAAGGATTCAAGGCCACCTTGCATGTTGCCCAGGAAACAATTCCATGATTTTTGCAAGGCCTGCCTGGTGCCATTTGCCTTACAAGAATGGGCAGCACCAGTCATACCAATTTATGAAGCCTGATGGGTCATTTTGCCTTTGTGGGCATTTTAAACAAGTGATGAACTGCTTTTCGCAGCTGGATAAATACCCAGTCCTTTGAAGAGAGGTTTTGTGTCCAAATTTGGCAGGGGTGGGTGCTGTCTTCCACGAAGCTGGAACTGAGCCATGTGTATTTACAATTGTGAGGTGAGGATTCCCACAAGTATGCTGTTGTTTGGTGTATTGTCAGTCTTTGCGACTTTTTTAAGCAGATGATGCAGAGCATTTTACAAGGTCTACCACAGGTGACCATTTATCTAGATCACGTGCTAATAATAGGGATGACCAATATGGAGTACTTGGAGAACTTGGATATAATCCTTGAACATTTCTCCGAAGCAGACGTACATCTTGGAAGTGAAAAATGTTCCAGGCACCCCAAGTGACCTACTTCAGCTACAGTCAAGAAGACCGGGTTACACTGGTTGGAAGACAATGTGAGGGCAATTAAATGTGCTCCTATGCACGTACTGGAGCTTAGTTCACCAGCCGAAGGAAAGACCTATGATGGAAAGTTCATAGATAACCTGGCCTCCATCCTGGTACCTCTTGCATCAACTTATTGAAAAGGGTCCCCCTTGGAAATGGTTGTGTAGCAAAGCCATAGCTTTCAGGGAAGTGAAGAAACAGCTCTGATCCTCTAAGGTTTTGGCACACTATAACCCCAAGCTAGATCTGGCATTGACATGCAATGCCTCCCCTTATGGCATTAGGGTAGTATTAGCTCATAGGTGGCCCTGTGGCGAGTATCACCCAATAGCATGTGCACGTAGGTGTAAATATGTCAGATAGAGCAGGAAGGTTTGGTGGTCATATTTAGATTCAGGAAATTCCACCAGTTTCTTTATCAATATAAATCTGTAAAAAATAATGCACCACAAATCCCTGCTAGGTCTACTTAAAGGACAAAGTAGTGCCACCCATAGCTTCAGGCTGAAGTCAACTGTGGTCTCTATTACTAAGTGCATATAATTACAAGTTAGAACACTATCTGGGAGGTCAAGTAACAAATGTGGATGCATTGAGCTGCCTCCTGCTGTCAGATAAGTCACCAGTTGTATTGCCATTGGAAGAATCTGTAATGGTTTTAAATTTTTCTGGACACTTCCAGTCACAGCTGAAAAATATCAGATTTTGAATGCAGAAAGATCCAGTCCTGGCAAAACTGAAATAGCTGGTGGCAATGGGAGAAACCAAAGGGCTGTCACAAGCAGAATTGGAACCTTTTTTCGACCCAGATCATTTGTGGAGGATGGCTTTATTATTATTATTAATAATAATAATAATAATAATAGTGAGTGATTGTCTTGAGCAAATGTCACCGCTAGACATTTGCTGAACTCCACCAGGGTCATCCAGGGGTTTCCAAAATTAGGGTATGTTCGGTGGCCAGGACCAGATGCAAATATAACTGTTGGTGGGGCAGTGCCCGGAGTGCCAACAAGGACAAAAGTTACTGCCGGCAGTTCCCCCATGCTCATGTTTGCCAACTAAACTCTGGACTTGGTTACCTGTTACTGTGCAGGTCCTTTCATGAGCTGTATGTTCTTAGTCATTGTGGATGCCTACTCAGAATGGTTGGACATGCATCGAACATGGGCACGATGATGCAAAAGATGCTCGAAGTTTTTCTACCTGAGCTTCTATAAGTGCTAGTCACCATAACGTGCCATTGCTTACCAGCAGGGAATTTTGAGTATTTTCTAAAGTTGAATGGCGTTTGACATATAAGGCAGCTCCATACCATCCATCATCCATAGTCTGACAGAAAAAGCAGTCCAAACTTTGGTCATGTTAAAGAAACAGCCTTCAGCTTCACTAGATACCAAACTGTCCCGCTTCCTGTTTGATTATAGGGCCACCTAACTTGCAACCAAAGGGATAGCTCCAGCAGACTTGGTAAGAGGGAGAAGATTCCACACCATGTGAAATCTGATCTTCCCGGACCCTAGTGGGGAAGTTGAAACGGCATCTGGATTGCCAGTGCTGAACACAAGACTCCTGTAAGTGAGAGAGATTGTTTACTTCACAGGACAAAGTTTGATGCAGGAACCATGGGAATGGCCCTGCATGAGTAAGAGGCATGGTCAACATGAAGTCAGGACCAGTGACGTGTAAAGTTCAGGTAGGTTGGACAGTCTTAAATGCGTACCATATGAAAGCTGCAAATTGTCAACTGGTGCAGGAGCAAATATGCCTTGCTCCTTGTCTGCCTTTCCCACTGTTCCAGAACCCTTCAGTTCTCCCTCTCTGTCAAGCGTTGATACTTCGGAGGTGGACATGGTGGATGTCACTGCCTCAATGCCTTTGCCACCTGAAGAGGAGAATGAATTTCTTGACTTGCTCTAGGTGCGATAGGTGAGCTACTGTGCTTTACACACTGCCTGTATCAGAGGCAGAGTTGGTGGAACCTGACCTGGTGTTTAAAACGTCCCAGTGAGAGCTACAAAAAAAAACTGACCTATGCCCTCGGACTTGGGGAGGTTGTAGTGATTGTAACTGGGTCAGCCAGGTGGATCTTGTAGAATGAGTTCGCTGATTGGTCCAGCCCTAATCAGGGAGCTCCGGCTGACCGGTAAGGACAGGAGTGTCAGACTTCCTATTCAGTCTGAGAGCTGGTTCTGATGGAGCTGGATCAGTATTGAGGACTTTCTGTGTGTAAATAAAGGGTGACTTGGGGACAAGATACCAGCGTCTTTGGAGTTATTTCACTTGTCAAGTGGTAGATATTAAAGTTGCTATAAGGAGTTGAGGTTTCTGGTGTGTGATTATTGGATGTTGGGTGCTTCATGATGAATGTACAGTTGCAGATGGGAGTTGGAAAGTAAAACAATGAATCTAGAAACAAGTGCTTTTCATTTAAAGCAAAAACTAATTTGCCTGTTGTTAGCTGAGTTTGATCACTGATTAATGTAAATGCAGCAAATCTGTTTTTGTATGCATGATTCTAGGAAATGGCTTCAGCATTAAAAGTCTGGATTTGTTCATTTTTGTTCTGAGGTTTTATACCAAATTGCTTTGGGTGTTAATTTTGGCTGAAGGAAAACACTTGTTGCTTTTGAGTCATAATGCCATAGATTCAAGCTTCATCACAGAAATGATTGTATAATTCAAGCTGACATTTCAGTATGGTGTTGGCAGAATGTTGATAATTTCTCTTGGACGTGTAATTAAACTGAAGCCCCATGTGCCCTCGTGTGGACAGGGAAAAACCCCATACTATAGTCAAAGAAGAGCGGCTATGTTCTCAAGGTGTCATAGATGGGAAGAGGCTGGACAAGGAGAGAAAAAACAGAAAAAATGTGGGGCATGATGGGCTAAGATAATTGATCTATGAGGATTGTCCTGTTTGTGGATCTTGGGAAGGAGTTAAGGGACTTAGTTTAGAGGTCTTATAAGATCTCCACAAGAACTAAAGTCAGTGTTGTTAGTCTAGAAAATTGTCTTTCCCAGAGAGCAGTGGAGACAACAGCATTGAATAGTTTTGAAGTTGGATATCTGAGTACGTTTTGGGGGATAGTCAGGAAAATAGAGCTGAAGGCATGACCAGATCAATGATAGCCTTGTCAAATGATGGCACGGGTTTAAGAAGTTAAATGGCCCACGGCTTCTAACTTGCATATTCATGTGACGACTTCAGAAACGCTGGCTTCTGTTCGGTGTTTTGGTAATGATGCAGGGGAATCTAAGGTGTTAGAGAGTTCGCTGTCAGTCTTCACTGAGTGGCAGTTGATTCTCAAAGCAATAACCCTGCTACCCTTGTCACCACTTTTGGTAATGTTAGTTTTGGTTCAGGATGATTGGAGTATTTCAAGTTTAGATGGGACAATATGTTCATGGTAGGAAGGGGAGCAGAGCAATTAATACAGCTAATGCCATGTCCACAATTATCAAGAAAAAGATCTGAAGAGGTTAGAGCTGGAGGCTGAGTGTTGGGAGAATTCTGAGGATGAAATAAAGGATCTGCTGTCAGGTGGGAAGTGAGATACTCCTAGCTTTTAAAAACAAAAGTAGCCACTGATTCAAAGGTGGTGCGCAAAGAGCTCAGTGTTGTCCCAAAATTTCAATGTTGTAAAACTGAGTTTTTGCAAAGAATTGGACATTCAACATCGAGATGTTGAAATGACAAGGAGAGATTGTAAGAGGTATAGAGTCAGCAGAAAATGATGGAGAAGATAGATATGTGATGGTTGTGACTTGTTAGAGTACCAGATGAGGAGGTTGAAAAGAATTTTGGACTAAGCCATCTTGAGATCAAGTGAGTCAGTGCCACTGAAGGGAGAGTTTAAGACAATGCATGCAGAGATGCATTGCAGTCAGTGAGTCTCAGGATGCAGCAAGAATAGTGATTTGACAGATGCTTAATATCTTAGAGCTATCTAATCATGAGTGTTAAGAATTATATATTTTGGGTGAGGGGATGACAGAGTTTGTGTATTTAAATATAACTTTCACTTATAGAGATCTGTCAAACTCAGAATCCTGATGCAAGCTTCCTATTTCTTGTACTCCAGCAAATTAAACAAGAAAGAAATAGATTTTAAGTTGCTTTGCTCACCTTCCATGATTTCTTTCTACAAATACAAAATTTTAAGTATTGATGAATGTCTAGCTTAGGAGGTCTAAATGTAAATTATTTGTATCTGACCTTGGTGAGGCTATGGAATGTGTAACTAAAAACAAAGAACTGTGAATGCTGGAAATCTGAAACAAAAACAGAAATTGCTAGAGAAGCTCAGCAGGTCTGGCTGCATCTGTGACATGAGAGCAGAGTCAATGTTCCAGGTCCAGTGACCCTTCTTTAGGACTTGAGTGCAGACAAGTGACAGACTTGGCATAACAAGGGGAAAGAGATGAGCTTTAGTTTTGTAACAGACCTAAGCATTTGGTTGTTCCACATTATGCAGGGAACAAGGTTCTGAAGAAGAGTCATTGGGCCTGATGCATTGATTCTGCTTTCTCTTCACAGATGCTGCCTGACCTGTTGAGTTTCTCCAGCAATTTCTGGTTTGTTGGAGGGAACTGAAGTAAGTGCTAAGAGGCTAATTTCCTGAAATAAAGGGATGAGTTTGGATAACATTTTTTCGCAAGAATAATGCAACTACAGTAAACTTTGTCTTAACTGGCACTCTTGATAAACTGAGAAATTATCTGCCTCAAATACCATGAAGTTTACTGAATCATTCTGTTTAATTATTATAATTTATTTATTTACTTGTTCAATTGAATGGCCATGCAAAATATCAACAATTGATTCAATTTTGTCAATTTCTCTTCATATGCGATGAAGAAGGATGAGTGAGAAGGCTTTCTGCCAGTAAGTTGCTTTTTTATTTAAGGCAAAGTTGCATCATTATTTGAGATTGATGTTGTAAATAAAATATAACAGTGATGTGTATGCCCATGTATTATGTTTCTATTACTTAGGGAATGCTTTTAGATTGTTTATGCGACCTCTTGAATATCCAGAATATTTGATCAATTGGCACACTCCTGATTCTGTAGGTGCCAGATAATAAAAGGTTTACTGTATTTGCGAATATCGTTCGTGTGCATGTATTATGGTGTGCCTGAAATCACCCTAATTAATGTGCGTGCATTGTTTCTCTTAGTATTATGATGAGAGAAACCCAACAAAATTAATGCAGTTTTATTTTCTGCCATTTTATAGAATTTTACAGCTTAGTAATAAATCACGTGCTCTCGGGTCTAGGCTGCTATTCTACCTTACTCAATTACAGAATTAAATGCAGGATTTATTTTTTATGTGCTTAATTGATAAGTTCAAGTCAAATCTTGAGCAACGCAAGAAGTAGAAGCTCACTTAAAGTATTGGAGGCACAGGCAGGTGGTAGACTTATACATATGTTTGGCAGAAAAAGATGAATTTTAGTCGTGCAATAGATCTAAACATTTGCTTGTTCCAGACTATGCAGGGAGCAGACAAACTCCCAGTGAAAGCTTAAGCTAGACAGTTATAAATCTTTGCCCAAGAGCTAACATATCTAATTGTGAAAAATACTCTCATACACCTCTTATGGCCAGTATGAACCTTTGTATTGACTTAATACATCTGAGCCATTTGCTTGAAGTCTGTTGCCCCAGGACCCAGAGTGCCAGTTCCTTTGTGTGATTGGTTCCTTCACTGGCAGCAGATCCCTCCCTGACCGCCTCAGACCCTAGTTTTGTATTGTGTACAGTTTTAAAACAACAGAGTAATTGCTTCAAACATCGAAGTGGCTGGTGGCTTGCATGCATATGTAGATAGGACCAATAGTGTCAGGTGATTGAGAGGCTTTGGAACAGATCCACATGAGACACTGTCATCAGTGTTTTGTGCTCAGTGACTTGAGCACCAGCACATCCGCAGACTTCCTCACCTTTATGCTAATTTAATGCTGCTTTGGCTGCATCCTCTCAGCATCTTTTATCATTCCAAAATTCTGTTGTCATCTTGTCATATTTACTAGCTGGTCATCGGATGAGGGAAGCAACAGCTAAAAATGGTTTTATGAATATGGCCTTAATTGCCTCTGTTTGTATGTCCCAGCTGCCCCAGTCTCCCTCCCACAACCTGATTTTACATCCTGTAGTGCCCTCTTTGGACTGATAGCTGTTTCCTGTTGCTTGAGAATGATGTGGGCTTTGTTTCTGCTCTTTGTACTGCTTAGCAGTGGAGTTCATAGGATATGCTGCCTTAAAACCAGCTCATCATCATTATGATTCTATTACAGTTGTTACAACTCCTGCTGTTGCTCAATTAGTGCAGTGTTCCACTAAAATGTTCAAGGCAGTCCACTTTGAATTATCCACATCATTAAAGTTTCAGAATGAAATGTTTGTTCTGTCATGCCAATTCGAATTTTATCATTGGACTTTGAATAACCATTGCTTAGGTCATGACAAATGAAACATCCCAACACTTTTTCTGTACTGTTGTTCATTGATCTCAATTGGCCTTTCTGAATATTTGAGAAATTGCAATGCTTGTTTCTGTCAAATTATTCCATAGAAATAAATCAATTTCATCTACAGAGAAACCACTGACAATCCATCCGGTTACTATGTTAGGCATTAGATCGAGCTCCAGATGTCTGCTTTTATTCATCTCTGGTTTGTAGGGGTAATGGGGATAAAACATTTAAATTTGTGGACTAGCTCATAATTATCAGCTGTTTCCACTGCCTGTCATGCTGTTGCAACCTGGGTTTTCTAAGTGACTTATTAATTATGTAGGAAGTGAAGTTTTAATTTTTCCAGAAGCTATTTCCCTAAAGGCTTCATCTATAATCTGTACTGACAATGCCTGCAACCAGCAGCTAAGATTACTTGCTTTACCCTCTCTAATTCTATGTATGCTTGTCCAGGCTGTTTCCGAATGTTCCAAACTTTTTGCCTGTAAGCCTTGAAGACTAACTTGTACGTGGAGAATAACCTTTATTTTTGCCACCTTCTCATCTGTAGAACTCCACTTAGAACACAAAGCAGGAATTCATAGTTTGTTAGCCTACTTTGAGCAGAGTACAATTTTTTTTTAACCACTTCATGTGCTTGGGTATCTTTTTAAAAGAAAGCATGCCTCTGTCTCTTTTCATCCTATCTTGGGAGGACTTGCACAAATGTAAACATTTCTTAGTGGGTGTTGGATTAATTTCTGATCCCACCCCATCAGAATATTCCCCAGAGTCGGTTCATTTTTGCTCCTGCCTTTTAAGGCGGTATTGCCTCTTTATCCTCTACAATTCTTGTTCCAACTTCTTAAATGTTCTTCCCCTTTTCATCCTCCAATGTGCTCTTTCCATTTCCCTTCCCTCTCCTTGAAGTTCGATGTTTTTCATTTTTATTTCCATGTCTTTTCTCAAGGTGTTTTATCTGCAGCTGAATTTTACCTAACTCAATCAACTCTGCATTTGTTTTTCTCAGCTGTCCTTCCAATTCTTAATGTGGTACTATAACCTCAATTACTTCTGTCTAACTTGCCCCTATTTTAAACTCTAATGATAATTCCTCTGCCAACTTAATTATACTAAACTTTGGTTTCTCTTTGCAAAACATTTCAGGGATAAATTAGCCCTTGTCAGAAATTCTCGGCAGTTGTAAAAGCCATTTTGATGTAGTACAAAAGACCCTGATGCCTTTCCTTCTATTCTGTTCTGATTTTCATTCAAATTGTGGTCATGATACATCTAGATTGGGTATCCCACTAGAAGCACCGCTTTAATATTACAACTTGGATTGGAGGAGTGCATTCTCAGTTCAGTCCCATTTCTTGAGGGTCATATCAAAGAAAAATTAATTACCAGCTTTGCCAGTTAAATGCTTTTATCATTGTCAGGTGCTCAATAAAGAGGTATATACGTTAGGTATTTTAGGTATTAAAATGTATTCAATACAATGCAATAACTAGTTAACATGCAGTCAAGAACATAGAGGTATAAATGTTTATCCCTCTAAATAACCCCAAAACATGCACAGTTTTGTCAGGAAGAGCTTTTAAAAAACGAGTTCTCTGCAGAAATTGGTCAAAGGTTTTTCTTAAAGAAGCCAATGTGTTGTTATTGAAGACAAAACGACAAAGCATAGGATGTTCCGATATAAATAATTAAGTCACAAATCATACACCGTCTCTGGAGACACAGCTTGCTCAGGAAATATTCCTTCAGTCTCTGAGAAGAACAGATAAGTTTCACCCTGAACATAACAAGAGGATCCTTTCAGAAAAAGGAGGTAGCTAGGCAGTCTTGCTTTGCAAACTTCTTGTCCCACAACTAAAGACCAGATAAAAACAAGAAATTCCTCCAACCAGTTATTGTTCAAACCGCCCAGTAGGAGTCTACAGTGAAATAAGAAATTATCACCACTTCTGACTTCTAGGAAACCTTGTTTTTCTTGCAGAAAAAGCAAAGTCTCCAATGTTCAGTGTCCTTTCAATGATCTCTTAAATAAACCACTCCAGGTATTTGAGTAATACTTGACATAATCTATTTTTTCCACAATCGTTCACAAAATATTAAATATCAAGTGTCTCTAACAATACTGCTGCAGCCTGTTGGTAACTAGTTTTCTGAACCATATTTATTCAGCTAGTTACAGAATTAGTAAGTCTGCTTCATACACTGCAAATTTGTTTAAAATTATTTTACCCTGTGTTGCAGGGAGAAGGAAATGAAAAATAAGGACCCATGGTAGCGACTAACACGCCATTTTAGAGGAAGAAGCTTCCTGCTAGTCTACAGCTGTCCTCTTCTCCAGCTTTGTTTACGCAGGAGAGGAACATACAACTTGTGACCATCCTATGTGGAATAAGTCCACAAACGCTGGTATCCTGTCAACAAGTCACCCTTTCTTTACAAGTGCATAGTGGATGATACTGCTATAGCCAGCTCCTAGAGTGAACACCTGACATTCCTGTCTATGTTTGTCAGCCAGGGCTCCTGCTTGGACCAAGTTAATAACCCCAAACAAGGAACTCCTATTGTCATGAGTCCACGTGGCTGGCATTGTTCCAATCACTACAGTATAGACTTGAACCCCTGCTGGATTTTCCACACCCTTGCTACTAGTTTCACTGCCCTATCTACTGTTTTTGGATTAAACTAGATGGTACAAAGCTTCAGTTACTATTCTAACACCTAAGTTGATCCTAGATCTTCCCTATAACAAGGACTACATGCTTCTACTTTCTGAGCATTACTCATCTGCTGGTGAGCTCCTCATTTGCTTCTCATATCATTAGAATTGAGTTATTAATTGTATTCCTGACCATCCTCCACACTTCTTCAGATATAATACAAAAAATGCAATTCATAGCCCATCCTAGACCAAGTCCTAAACATCAATCATTCGTTTTTGATTGCTGTGAGCTTTGGTTCTGGAATATCTCCAAGTTAAAATTCTTATTCATCTATGAAATCCGTTTGATTTGTCTTTGCACAACTTCATTTTCCATTCTGATTACACCATTGTTAAATCGTCTTTTAGAATGTTTTCTGCGTTAGTGAGAAAATGTATAATATTAATGGTGAAATATTAAATTTAAAGCTGCCATGATCACTAATTTTCAACCAAGCCAAAATAACTAACAAGAGGATAACAAAAAAAAGCTTGGCCAAAAAGGAGGGGAGTCAAATAGGGGTTTAGAGAAGGAATCGCAAAACTTGGAGAGCTAAGTAGTTCAAGACACAACAGTCATGGGATAAAGGAAATGTATGGAGTTAGGAGGTAAAGATGTCAGAACAACTGACTTTTGAGGGATTTTTATGTTCCTTCACAGAATTTGGCTATTATTGATAAGATAGCATTTATCGTTGATTTCTAATCAAGAAACTTTTGGGGAGTGCTTTTTAAAAATGCAACTGCCATTGTTGTTCTGAATCCTATAGGCCAAGTCATGGAACGACGCCATCTTGTAGGGTATTAATAAGCCAATTTTATTATTATTACAATACAAACTTTTGTATTAATGCAAGATTTTGCGACCAAACTTAATTAATTGAATTGATATTCTGCAGCTGTCAGGGTGAAATTGAATTCCCTCTGGAATATTAGTCCACTGACGTAGGCATGGTGCTTTTGGATCCTTGAGGGTAGGCTGGACGAGGTTGAGACACAGACTGGCACAGTTGTGAAAGGGCATGGAGGACTGGGAACTAATATAGATTAAAACATTGGTGACATATCTGATACAGGAGGTAGAGTTTTGGATGAATGTAAGCTTTTGGAGAGTAGTGGATTTCAGAATTTCTAGGAACTTAAAATTTGTCCAAGATGATAACGTCAGAATTGCTTTTTTATAGGATAAACAATGTGGGTCCTCTGCAGCTGTCTGCTCTGAAATCATTTATGAACAAAACTTTTTAACTATTAACATAGAGCACAGGGGAAGAAAAACCAAAGGTTGATTTCTTGGTGAAGCAAAACCAGTTAAATCAAAATGTTTGTGTAGTGTATTTCATACAGCTACTGTACAAATCTTTTGTTCTGTTTTACCTTCAAGGTCTTTCCTATGCCATGAAAAATACTTGGGCTGAGAGCAGGTAGGGAACCTGAGAATGGCTTAAGTTTAGAATGTACAGCAAAATAATTCAAAGCTAGACCAATTTTAATCTGTGCTTCAAATCAAGCATTTACTAAGCGATTGTTTTTAAAGATACATGTGCAGGTATTTTCTAAAATCATAGATTATTTTTTAAAGCCAGGAGTCTCAAAGAATTTTGTCAAAGAAAATTGGGAGTTTTTGTGTGATATGTTTTCTCGACCTCTCCAAGCCTTTGCTTTTGCCTGAATTTATTTTTTTATTAAATGATTTGTTTCATGGTGTCCTTCATCAGCCTTGACAAGTTATTGTAAGTGGATCATATTCTTCTCGATCTAAATAAAATTATTATTTCGCGTGTTTTTGGAATATGATTATTTTAAATTATCCCAACCGTTTTTCTAGGCCTTCATTGTTTTTCCATCCTTATCTCCTTAAGTATTACCCCACTGAGTAAGCTGTTTGACTGTGGTATGTTAATTTTATAAACAGTCTTTCTAAATTACGTGATATGAATAATACCGCTCACATTTGTCCACTATCTTCAATGGTCTTTTGCAATGAGTTTATCAAACCCTTTATTAAGTTTGATTTGCTAATCTTCAATCATTAAAAACATATTATTTCCAATTGTACACATTCTGGCTTGTTGTTTTGGTATACTTTCCCTGGCAGTGGTGACTTTGGAAGAGTCAGATGATTCCTTCACAATTTAAGGAGGGTCCAAGACACATTGCATCTAGCATAATTGTAACAAATGGGTAAGGAAACTTTATGATCAATGGTTAGTGAGTTTCATTTCATCAGTTCAAAAGCTTAAATCTTTGACTTCAAGAGATAGTGAGGTCCACGTTTTCTTGTTTTGCTGAGAAAGCATGTAAGAACTTTGTGAAGGAACCTGGAGAGAAACCAGCACAAAGAAACGCTGTCCGTCTTTTTTAAACATTTTGAGGAGCCGTAGATTTTAGCTTGACTGTATAATTTGCATCAGGGGATCTTGTAGTGCAGTGATAATATCCCTGCCTCTGAGCCAGAAAACCTGACTTCAAGTCCCACTTGATCCAAAGGTTTGTAATATCGTCTCTGAACTGGTTGATTTTACAAAAAAAAAATCACTTACATAAGTTTAAAAACTTTTTAGATTTTGCTACAATTGGATTTTAAAATCGTAGAACTGCAATATCCAATTCACGTAAAGACAGGTTTCATTGTTGTGAGCTGAGAGTTATGCTACTTTGTAATTAGATATTGGATGGTAAAGATAAATTCTTAATTGTAGATTATGGAAGAGATTTGTAACAATGGACTGCATGAATATTAAGTGTAGGTCCAAAATTTACAAGGCTTGCATTTAAAAATAAAATCCGGTTGAGACTCATACCTCACGGGATTTGTAAAGAAGTGCAAGTTCCCCAGAGATTTCAAGATTGTTGACCAAAGTACAAACTGTTACATCAGCAATTAAAACCACGTTTAAGTAATTATTGTGCTGACTTATTGTATTGAAGCATGCAGTTTATAAAATGTGGTTGTCTCAGTTAACCCTTCAAAATATTGATCTTCCAGTAACGAGCAGACTTTTTTTTCACTTCCTATTTTTTTCCTTTGTCCAGTCGACAGATGACTAACATCATGAAACATAAGATGCATGAGGTCACCTTTGAGCTCTCGTATGGCCCATATGTACTACTACGATTAATGCATCCATCTTTACATTATTATTGAAGAATGCCTTCAAGTTCTGCAGTTGCACAATGCATCATTGCTCCCAGCATCAATTTCAAGCTAAAACTAATGTTGCCTAACCATTGATAATTTTGATCCTAGCCACTAAATTTTATCCCAGCAGCACTGTGCCTACATCTACACGTGGACTGCAATGTTTAAGAAGTAGCTTACCTCCACTTCTTGAGGGTAGTTATGGGTAGCAACAAAAAAGGGCCATGTCAGTGATGTTCAGATCCCATGAATTAATTTTTCAAAAATAAAATCCACCACTCAAGACTCTTTGCATTTGTACTTCCTTTTATCATATATGCAGGTAAGCGTTCTTAATGCTGTCTTTTTGATCCTGAGCTTTACTTGCTAAGATTCCTTCCCCTCCACTTAGTTTATTTGTCCACAATCACTACCTTGTTGACTTAATTTGACTCTGTGGCGTGATCTTTGGTGCTAATTACGGTGTAGGAACAAAGGTGGACAGGTGCTCAGTTTCCTGACTCCAGGAACCTGACCCAAATGGAAAATTTTACGCACTGATTTCCATAGTTTTGAATTCATAATCTATGTTTACAACCTCCTTACTTTAGTCTCATCATCACTGACATCTTCAGCTTTTTCAAGTCTCTCACTTGAAATTCTCTCTACAATCTCCGATTATGTTCCCAAATTCAAAAGTTTCTTCAGCACCTATGTGTTCAGCCCCATCTTTGCCTAATATCTTCACTGGATGCCATCAATGTCTTTTCAATATGGCAGATTTAAAAAGCTTAACATATATGTTATCAGTGTTGTTAAATGGCAGAGCAGCTGACAGAAGTTCACCAAGGGAGAAATGAAATTATCCTAACTGTCATTCTCAATATTGCTGATACAGTGCTTTTCCCCACCTTCAGCAGACTAGTTCAAGTCTTTAATTTCAAACAGTAATGACTTTTACTCTTTTCCCACCCCCCCCACTACCATTTTCTCCCTTTTTGGGAGATAACCCTGTGATTTTTGCCTGTATACTTTGTATTTCTTACAACGTCACCAATAACATAAAGATGAGCTTCACACTTGACACTTGTGATCCTTTCTCATTGTAGCTGCTATAGGGCCAATGTGGAAACGGCCAACAATTGTTAGCATTCAAATAAGGTCATTATTCTACTCCATCAAAATTGCTTCCAGATATAATGAAGAATACAAACAAGAATGTATTACGGTAATATAATGAAGGAAAATTATCTACTTATTAACAGTTGCTGTCCTTTTCCCTTGAACATTACATTTAAACTGGCATTTTTTTTCTTTTGTGAATGAGATATAGTTGGTGGTATTCCTCACTGCCCTGTCATAGGCTAAAACTGAAACAAATTTGTCATTTTGTTCAAGGAGTAACAAGATTGGTGCCCAGTTTCAATGTATTAGTCGTCAGCATCGGGTACGGTTTTAGATTCTGAAGTTGTTTAGCTCTTAACTGCACCTCTATGACATGGAGTGAACCATGTTGCCTCAGAATTTACATTGATTGTTGAGGACTTAACATTTATAGACAGACGATAAATGTTATGTCATCTACAAGACCTCAGCAGAATTCCTTTTCAGGGCTGTTGCTTCTTATCCACTTACAGTATCTGACTTCAGCTTTGCACAAGACACTTGCTAATGCTCCAAAGATCTCTTATAGCAATAAAGTATGTGTTTAAATAACCTGAATATTGTATTGTACATTTATATTGTATATTTAATTTGAACCTTTTGAATATCTGGTTCATATTTTAATCAGTGTATATATTTTTAATTTCAGTAATTAGCTCAGGCACTATTTGTGGAGAGAGAATTCTCAAGGGTCGCTGACCTGAAATACCAACTTTTACAGCTTTCCAGCTTTCTCTGGTTTGCTTCTTTCTGTACTTTTGTTTCCTACTGAATTTTTTTTTTTTTTTTTTTTAATAGAAGCTTTTTTGATATTAGTCTTGGTGGGCAAATCCTCAGTTGGCACATCATGATGTTTAGGTACTAGCACAAGGTAAATTCAGGATGATGGCAGCATTGAATTATATATGAGACAGCCTGCTTCAGACATAGAAACGTGGAAAATAGGAGCAAGAGTAGGCCATTTAGCCTTCCTATCCTGTTTCCACCGTTCAGTATGAATATGGCTGATTATCCAACTCCGTACCCTATTTCTTCTTACTCCCCATATCCTTTGACCCCTTTAGCCCTAACAATCTCACTCCTTTCTCAAAACATTCAGATTTGACCACAACTGATTTCTGTGGCAAAGAATTGTACAAGGTCACCACTATCTGGTGAAGAAATTTCTATTCATCTCTGTCCTAAATCGCTTACCCCAAATCCTTAGACTGTAACCCCTGTTTCTGGGTCCCCTGGTCATTGGAACATCCTTGCTGTGTTTACCCTGTCTCTTTCTGTTAGAATTTTATAGGTTTCTACAAGATCCCCCTCATTCTTCCAAATTGCAGTGAACATATTCCTAACCATTCCCATGTCTCTTTGTAATCAGTCTTGCCATCCCAGGAATCATTCTGGTCAACCTTTGCACACCCTCCCATAGCTAGAATGTCCTTCTTCAGATAAGGAGACCAAATCTGCACACACTACTCCAGATGTGATCTCGCCAAGGCCTGCTAAAATTGCAGCAAACCTTCTCTCTTCCCGTACTCAAATCCTTTCACTATGAAAGGTAACACTGCATCCACCTTTATTGCTACCTGCTGTACCTGCATGCTTACTTTCAGTGACTGGTGTACAAGATGCCCAGATCTTATTGCACTTGCCCCTTTTCATCAACTTTCTTCATTCAGATAATAATTTGCCTTCCTGTTTTTGCTGCCAAAATGGATGACCTTGCATTTATCCACATCTGCCATGTGTTTGCCCACTCACTCAACTTGTCCAAATCACACTGAAGCATTTCTGCATCCTCCTTGCAACTCACCTCCCCTGCAGCTTTTGCCTTCACATTTGGAGATATTACATTTAATTCTCTCTCCTAAATCATTTATCTTCTATTGTGTGTATTTGGCATTCAAGCACTGATCCTTGCGGTAACTCACCAGTCACCACCACCTACTCGAGGGTGGGGGAGAAAGACCCCTTTATTCCTGCTTTGTTTTGTGTTTGCCAAACAGTTCTCTATCCCTGTGTGTGTGTATACTACCCCCAATCCCATGTGCTTTAATTTACATTATTATCTCTTACATGTGACTTTATCGAAAGCCTTCTGAAAGTACAAATAAACCACATCCACTGGCACCCTTCATCAATTCCTCTAGTTAGATCCACAAAAAATTCCAGTAGATTTTCAAGCATGATCTCCCTTTCATAACTCTAGGCTGACTGTGTAAATTTTAAACTGTTTTTCAAGTGGTTTGCTGTGAAATCTTTTACAACAGATTCCAGAATTTTCTTCCACTATAGTGTCAGGCTAACGGGTCTATAATTCCTGTTTTCTCTCTAACTCTTCTTTTTTAAATCATGGGATTACATTAACTACTTTCCAATCCAGAGGAACTGTTCTCTGATCTGTAGAATCTTGAAAGGTGACCAGCAATGCATCCAGTATTTCTCGGCCAAACCCTTAAGTACTCTGGGGTGTTGATTTATCGGGCCCTGGGGATTTCCGTAACTAATACTGATTTCATTCAGTTATTTCTTCTCACGAACAGCCCTATGTTCTGCATCATTTTTTTTGGGATGTTATTTATGTCCTTTGTGAAGATAGAACCAAAGTACGTATTTAGTTAGTTTGCCATCTGTTTGTTTCTCATAACTTTTCTGTTTCTGACTATAAGGGACTTACATTTGTCTTCATTAATCTTTTTCTTTTCTTGTGCTTAAGAACCTTGCACAATCAGTTTTCAGAGCAATGTTTTTCTTGCACTCTATTCCAACTGCACCCTCCCCCCAAAAAAAATCAATTCCTTTGTCCTCCTTTACTGAAATCTGAACTGCACTCAATCCTTAGGTCTGCTGCTTTTTTTTTCCTATGTAGCTAATCCTTGGATCTATTATTATCCCTCATTTCCTTTGTGAGCCATGTTTGGGGCAACTGATAAATGTTCTGTGTGTGCATTTTAAGTGTGCCATTGCTTATCTCCTGTCATCCCTTTTAAGCTCCCCAATTTAACATAGCTAGCTCACACTTCATACTATTGTAATTATATATTTAGATTCAGGACAGTATCTGAGTCAACTATGTCATTCTCCCTCTTTAATGAAAAATTCTATTATGTTATCATCAGTCTTCTCTAAGGAGCCTTGCACAGTTCGATTGCCAAATGTTCCTTTCTCATTGTATAATACCCGACCCAGGATGACCTCAACGTATTGATCCAGAAAACAATTGTGTACACATTCAGGAATTCCTCTTCCTAAGGTATTGTTACTGATATCATCTGCCCAATCTATATGCAATATCATCCATGATTACAGCTGTACCTTTTTATTATTACATCTCTAATTTCCTGTTTAATGTTTTTTCCCACATTACTACCACAATTGGTGTATATACAACCCCAACATTGTTCTCTGCCTCTTGGTGTTTCTAAGCTCTATTCATACAGGCTCCACTGGAGCTAATATTATTCTTCCTCACTATTTCTTTTTCTTTAGCCAGTATTGCTACTCTGCCTCTATTTCCTTTTGTGTGTGCCCTTCCAAAAAGTGAATATCTTGGATATTCAGATTCCACCCTGTTCACCCTACAATCACAACTATGTAATATGCATTTGTATCAATTTGCATCACTAATTCACTCACTTTGTTGTGAATCTCCATACATTAAGACACAGGTTCTTGGGTGTTGTCTTTTTAACATTCATGTTATTTTGCACTATGGCCCTGTTTCATTCTTGCCCTCCATTCTCCATCTATCACTTTACTTACTCCTTTTTTTTTTGTTCTTATTTCTTTCTCTTCTGTCTTCCTGTATAGCTTCCCAACCCTGCCATTTTAGTTTAAGGACTCTCTCAGAATGTCAGTTCCAGTCCTGCACAGGTGCTGCTCATCCAGCTTGTACTGGTCCCAATATCCCCGGAATCTGAAACCCTCCCCATCCCACCATTTCTCTGGCCATCTATTAATCTGATGTACCCTGCTGTTTCTACTCTGACTAGCAGTTAGCATGGGTAGAAATTCTGAGATCACTAGCTTTGATGTCCTACTTTTTAACTTGCTTCCTAATGCCTATATTCTGCTTTTGGGACCTCGTCCCTTTTTAACCCATTACATTGGTATTGGTATGTGCCATGACCACTGGCTGTTCATCCTCCCACTCCAGGATGGTCCTGTAGCTGGCTCGAAGTGCCCATTGGCATGTCCTGGAGTCTTGTTTGTGGCCATGGAAACGTCTATCTGTTCCCCTTCTGAAACGCCCATTACTATAGCCTTCCCATAGTACTTCCTCCTCTCCAGTGTGGTAGATTCTGCCATAGTGCAAAAAAATTTGGTTGTTGCTACTTTCCTCTTAGAGATCATTCTCTTTAACAGTATCCAAAATGGCATATCTGTCTTGCAGGGAATGGCCACAGGATTCCTGTACTACCTGTCTAGTTGTCTTATTCTACCTGGTGGTCATGCATTCCTTCCCTGCCCATGGAGTCTTAGCCTGTGGAGTGATCACTTCCCTTCACGTTATCCAACATGCACACAGCCTGTCAGATGCTTCAGTTCTATTCAATCCAATTTGAAAAGTCAACCTTCCAGGAGCTGCAGCTGGAAACACTTCTGCACATGCTCTGGTCCTGGGCACTAGAACTGCGCCTGACTTCCAACATACAGCAGGAAGAATGTGCAATGTGGGGATGGATGAGAAGAGGAAAATGCAAAGAAATAAAATTAATAAGGACACAATATTAAATGTGAAAATGGAACATTTTAGCCAGCATCTACTGCTTGTAGAGAAAAATAGGTTTGACTCTGGGTTCAAGTAAAATGGCTCATTGAAGTGGAGATCATAATTTTGGCCATTGAATGACAATGTTATAAAGCTTACAACTATGTACAAACTTGAGCAATTCTTTCAAAATATTGTAGTTGTACAATCCATCATTTCAGGAGTATTGTTAATGCTATAGAGAGGGTCCTTCACTACAGTCTGGTTAAAAGGTAATGTAAATAAGCATTTTGTCTAGATTGCATATCGGATATTGAGGGTATTTTGACATTTTCTTGGAAGCTAAAAGTGATGTTGGAAAGAGAATGAGCTGAGCAGTCAGTGACAACTTAGGGATGGTGAGTTGGTTACAGACAAGATAGGTTTGGTGAAATAGTTTCTAAATCTTTTTGCTCCTGAACGTGAGATTATATTTGTTACGCACAAAGCATAGCATACACTTGGAGGTTGCAATGTACGTGCAAAATACTGCCTAACTTCTGCTTAAATGATAGGGTATGCTGGAAGAGGTCAAGGTAGGGCTTCTCTGTATTTTATAGACTGACATTGTTCATTTAGCAGTCTTGTCTTTAACCTATATATCCCACTACCTCACCCAAGTGATTATATCAAGCTTCTACATTACTGCATTCCGCTATTTCTTCTTATACTGTTGAGAGATGGGAAATAAACTTGGTCAGAAAAGATGTTAAACCAAACAAAAATGCTTTTGCAACTGTTTTTTTTTCCCCCAATCTCATCATTGAAATTGTGTTTTTTTGTTTTCAGTCATTCCTCACATTTTGTTCCATATTTTACCTTAAATGAAAACTGAAAACCTATTTCAGCTTTCAACACACTGACACCGAAATCTCCTGAAATGGGATAATGTTCTTGTAATTTATTGATTTAGTTCATTGAGCTGCCCATACTAAGTACTATGCTTTGAAACTTAACGACTATCTTGGAGACCAATGAGAATTTTCAAAAAGGTTACCTAGTTTAATGCTGTTAGCTTCCATTCCTGTTCTGCTCTTCTGATTGTGTATGCTCCATTTTGGACTTCTTCATACTAACTTTCATGTCCTTCAAAATTGCACCCATTGCTTGCCTTTAACTTTGGCACTTGCTGAAAATATGGTACATCTCTAATTTTTCCCAGCTCCAATCAAACATTATCTCTGCTTCTCCTTTCACAGATACCACCAGATCTGTGCATCTTGAGTAACCTTTTTTATTCTTATGTTTCATAAGAACATGTGAAATCGGAGTAGACCATATGGCCCACTGATCCTGTTTCTCCATTCAATATGATCATGGCAAATTTGACTTCAATTCCATTTCCCTGATCACTCTCCATGTCTCTTCATTCCCTGAGACCTAAGCAAGGTGAATATATTTAATGACAAGATAGACAAGAATGGGAGATCCACAACTCTTTGTAGTTGAGGTTTTCAAAACTTCAGAACCCTTTGAGAAAATTCCACTGCATCTCATTGCTAAATGATTTGTCTCCTGATTCAGAAGTTGTGGTCCCGTGTTATAATTTTCACCAGCTAGATTTTAAAAAAAAAAACCCTCATTCAATCTAATAAATCATCACGTTACTGCTTCCAATGCAAATAGATCTTTCCTTAAACATGGAGATCAAAACTGCACACTTTATTCTGGATTTTGATCGCATAAAGGCCCTGTACAATTGAAGCAAAACCTTTTTTATTCTTGTACTTCAAACCCCTTGCAACAAGCTTGCCCGTAGTACTGTCACCGTCGGAAATTGCATCCTCTCTCATTGAGTCTTCTTCCCGCCTCTGACATTTGACACCATTAACTTCCTACTCTATCTATTGTCCTCATTTGTGTCAAACATTACTTCTCCCAGTGCAAGCATCGTGTCGATTTCAATGACATTTGCATTCTCTGCATTATTATAATCTTTGTTTTGCTAAAATATTGCCTGCAGCTCACCTGATTTTTATTTTAACATGCTATCCTTCTGGTATTAACCATGAACATTGGGGCACGTGCCACACATTTCGTGATTCTGCCTATTTTGACCCTGGTGGGCAAATACCACAGTGCAGCAAATAATGGGATCATCCAAAAACAACTCCAGATTAACTTTGCTAGACCAGAGTAACTTATTCTGACAGTGGTATTTAAAAATTCCAGGAAGATTCATTTCTTTCTTTTGATGTCTTGCTTCACTCTGAATGGTGCATAAATTAATTGCATTATTTGGGTGTGGGCAACACTGGAAAGTCCAGTTTTTGTTTATTTTCAGTTGCCACAAATTAGTGTCTTGATCAGCTGTTTGGAGGGCATTGATGTGGGTGTGGAGTCACATATATGCCAGATTGGGCAAGGACGGTTGATTTCCTCCTCAAAAGGACCTTGAGTGGGCCAGCTAAGTTTTTTTTTTACAATAATCAGTGATCCCAGGGACACCATTACTGAGATCAACTTTTATCAATTAGCTGAATTTAAATTCCATCATCTGCCATAGTGGGGTTTGAATCCAGTTCTCTATAGCAATAGTCTGGCTTACTGGTCCGCTAATATTAACATTACTCCATCATCTACCATTTTGACTGACTTGAGCCACAACTTCTAATCCTCTCTTTAAAATTGTTTCTGTCTGCTTTCTGGCTTTGCTGTACAAACATAAGAATTGGGACTAAGAGTAGGGTGTTCAGCCTCTTGAGCCTGCACTACTGTTTGATTAGATCATGCCTGATCTAATCGTGGTGTGAACTTCATTTTTCTGCCCTTCCCCAACAACTGTTGTTGGTCAGGAATCTACCTACTTCTGGTTTAAAAATATTGAATGATCCCGTCTATCTCTCTTGGGAAGATTATTCCTAAAGACTGTTGACTCTCTGAAGAAAAAAAGTCCTGCTTGTTAAAAAGCTTCTCATCATGTTTTGTTATAGTAAAGTTACAATATAAACGCAAGCTGTTACTGTGAGGCTGCAGCACAAGCTCCGATTGTTTGGTCCCAGCTCCAACTTTGATCATTGAAGCATAAAAAATAGAAACAAGAGTAGGCCATTCAGCCCTTTGAGCCTGTTGCAACGTTCAATGTAATGGTCCAACACAGTACCCCGATCCTGCTTTCTCTCCATATCTTTTGATTCCTTTAGCTTTAAGAACTGTGTCTCACTCCTTGAAAGTATTCAATGTTTTGACCTCGATCACTTTCTGAAGCAGAGAATTCCGAAGACTTGCCACTCCGTGTGAAGCAATTTCTCCTCATTTCAGTCCTAAATGATCTACATCATATCCTTAGACTGAGACCCCTATTTCTAGATTCCCTGGTCACTTGTGTTTGCTGACTTAAACTAACTCAATGCTTTACAATTTAAAACCTGTTCACAAATCCATCAATATTTTCATGGCAACCTATTTGTAATTTGCTCCTTAAAATAATGTATTGTGCCAGCTAAAATTATGAAATATAAACAAATTTTCTTGGAAAATTTCTTGGAGAATGAAACGGAGCTAATTGACTGCTTTAAAATAAGTTCACAGTTTACAGATGTTGCCATACTGCTTAATTTTTCCATCCTGTGTAAACCAGTTTGATCCTGGCACCAAAAATCCCTCAACTGCACTACAAGCCCTTTTCCTTTACCAAGTCTTACCTATTTTTTATTCCAATTTCCCCCAAATTCACTTCAGATTTTAGCATTCCTCTGCCTTTTGCCTTATTTTTTCTATACTTTGCCTTTCTCCTCCCTCTCTACTGTATTTCCTCTTTCTTGCCCACTTTTCATTCCCTTTCCCTATATATAGCTCTTCTGTTTGGTCAGAGTATTTTTATTTGATGCTAGATATTGGAAATGTGATAAGTTTAGGTGAACAAATGTTTTAATATCTTTAATCACCTCTTGTTATTCAGGATTGGTTCTCACCTCCAAGTGAAATGTTTCATGACATTGAATTCCTATTTGATCTTGCTACAAACGTAGCATAGAAATCGTTGCATCAGATTACCTGCTTAATTTGCATTTTGTCATACTCTTGAAGTAAACTTTGCAGGTTAATTATTCTTTTGGAACTGCCATAACATTCAAAACAATGACGTATTAGCAAATTAGTTTACCCTTAATATTGTAATTGCTGTTCCAGATACATGCTTGGTCTTTCAGCTGTTCCTGCTGTTGTCCAGTTCGTGGGATTCCTTTTCCTTCCAGAAAGTCCACGGTGGTTGGTACAAAAAGGAAAAACTCAGAAAGCTCGCAGAGTCTTAAGTCAGATTCGTGGAACTCAAAATATTGATGAAGAGTATGAGTGCATCAAAAATAGTATTGAGGAGGAGGAAAGAGAAACGGTAGGAGGTAAGCTTCTGAATGTCATGGCAATAAAAATATTTGACTGTCATTATTTTTTGCTTAGCTTTGTAAACGACAAAGCCTGTTGTTTGGTTTACTTTGTCAACTTTAGCTCACTTCAATTATAAGCTCACTTCAATTACTAGCTCACTTTTGTACTATAAGTTTCACTGCATCGTGTGTTGGTATTAGAAAATGAATGTCTTGGCTTGTATTAGGCATATTTTAAAAAAAAAAGTGCCAGATCTCCTAAAGACCATTGCATGAAATTAACTACAGGATGTATACTTGAAGTCTTTCAGCTTAATTTTTAAGACTCTGTTAACTCTTCACGTTCAATTTTTTTTTATCTGTCCATTGTGGTCAGTGATGTGTTTTTTGCACTTTTCCCAGATGTCCTTTTGATAATAAGGTAGACCACCACAGAACTGGTTTATTTGATTTGATGAAATGGTTTGTAGTAGATTTATTGAAGATTCTTACATTTTGTACAATCATCTTCTTTATTTAGGTGGTTTTTCTAAAGGAAATTATTCAATCAGTACACAAGCCAAAGCAAATTTTTCTTCAAATTCAAAAACAAGGTATTGCAAATAATATCCTCATGCCATTTCTACCATATTGAAGATGGTGCCACCGTAAACACTTTTTCCCCTGCCCTTCCCTTTCAAAACGAAGTGTATGCTTTGTGAAACCCTGGTCCAGTTCTCGGTTGCCTTCAACACTTTCAGTTTCTATAGCAAGTTTCCATGTAAGCAGGGGAGATTCTTTTAACTTTCTTCTCCCTTTTGACTATTTGATGCTCAGAGACTCCTTTTCAAGTGGAATAGTGATTTGTTTGCACTTTCCGTTTATTGTAATTGTTGCTCACTATTTGTCACCTTTGCATTGAGGTTCAAATGCAAACTGGGTAGCTCTCCTGTAGAAGACCTCCAGTCAAGCATGACTGCAGACTTCTTGTTGCTTGTCATTTTCAGTTCCCGACCTTGCTCTCTCTGACATTTGTCTCTGGACTGCCCCAATATTCCAATGAATACACTGCCTATTCTTCATGGCTGTAAAGCTACTGAGTATTTAGAGCATTTTCTAATTTTTATCAAAGGGCTTTTCCTCCTTTATTCCTTTCTCATGATGTTCCATAATTACTACAGTGGTTTTATGTCTTTATTTAAGGGGTAATGCTTTCAGAAGCTGAGGCAATGAGTGTCAACAAATGGTGTCAAAATTGTTTGAAATGAGCAAATATAGGGCAATCCACACTACGGATCTGATCACTGAATATTAGAGAAGGCTGTTGGTTCTTTCTAACAAAACTTAAAACACTAATGTAAGGATATGTGAGATACTCTATTTGATGTTTTGTTCAGTTGCAGTTTGGAAGTTGTAGACGCATGACATGAAAGTTGAGAAGTTGTCATTAGGGAGAATGAAGGCCAAGATAGTATAGCTGACCTAATCAGGAAAAGTATTTGCTTGTTATTTTAGTGGTTAATGTGCTAACCAAAGAAAAGTTAGAGAATCAGAAATCTTTATGAAAAATAGAAAACTTACTTTTATGGTCATTAATTATGAAAGCATCTTAAAACACCACTTTGTTTTGTTTTTGTAATGGATTTTTATGACATTTTCATTATATGCTTTTAAAATAAAATGGTTTCTGTAATGATGTCATCTCTGCGGTGAGGACAGGAGTTATTTGGAGTATCACTATTTGTAGGAGTCACCATTGAAGTTTAAAAGCTGCTGGTGAAACAGGGCTGGGCTATCAATATAGAGCTAATAAGGGCTGGAGTAGGTGAAATTCTAAAAGTAATAAAGCACAAAAGATATGAAAATGTAGGTAGGCAATAGATGAGGAGGACTAAAACACAAATGCAGTGAGTGGAGGGATGGGACTGGTGGATAAAGGGCTTGCTCAATTATTTTTGGAGCAACAAATACAGATTTGTTAATGTCACATGTTTCTCCATGTGTCCAATAAAATCACACTTTTTAGATATTCCAACAGGGGAATTCACTGTGAATTTAAAAATGCGAGGCTTAATTACTTCAATCAAGTATATTATCAACGTCATCCATTCACTAGCAATGTGGTATATCCCGAGTTGTACCAGCAGATGAAATCCTGGGTACTGGTTGAGCACAGTTGGCATGTACTTGGTTCTCCGAACGGAGATGGCAGATTGATGCACCTGAAACATAAAACTGATTTGTAATTCAACATATTTTATTCTGATAATTAGCATTTAACAACAAGCAACCCTCAATCTCCAAGTACCTTGCAGACCTACCAGGGTGAGCCAGGACTTTCTCTGTGAGAACCCATTTAAAGATGGGTTGAGGAAACCTTTTCTTTGAATAGACCCTACAAACCTGGCTGCCTGTACTAATAAATCAAATGTGTTTGAGAAAATGAGTTGAAAACACTTTGCACAGTGTGAATTGCCATATCTTTCCACGTGCTCACTTTGAGCACAGTTGCAACAGAACATAATCTCCCAAATCCCATTTGGTTGTGGGTACATTTATGATGCAGAGGACACATAATATTTTTAGCCAGAGACTACTTGTTTGTACTGTGATCGCTTAGTGCTAAAGGCTATTTTCTAACTACAGTCACAACTTAACTGGAAAGAATGTGCTGATAATTTTGCCCCATTGTTCCACAAGCTGTCACAGAATGAACTACTAGTCAGCACAAAAGTAATTCTACCAGTTTACTTGGTAACAGTAAAAAACCTCTTATATAACACGCACAACTTTACTGAAAGCAATAAAAAGAAAGGATTTCTAACCTATGCCACTTAAACTTGTACCCCTTTAAAACCCTCAAATGTGTACATGCTCAAATCGCATGAAAAAAGACAGATACTACGAGTGAAAAACAATATGGACAGAGTAACTAGAATTCTGAGGATCAGACGTCCAGACTATGTAGAAAATTGTTTTCTCTTGGACCTTTTTGATTTTTATAATGGTGACATATAGTTGTCATTTGTTCTCCATTTGGATGGTTGATAGCTGGACCATGGTCTTCCTTGTTTTAGAATTCTTTGAATCTTTCTTGGTTTACACGCATGCGTACCCTACACATACATATGCATCATTTCTGTCTGCAGGTTCTTGATGTTTCTCCTCCTGTGCTATCTTTGGCACTTTCAAATTTTTAACTCTATGAAGCTCAACTTAAGAAGCCTGTTGACAGGTAGAATTGTTAATTTGGAAGATTCTTGGTGCTGTTCAGTCTCACATTGTTGCATTCTGAAACAGGAGAATTTATCACACAGTCAAAAATATTTCAGTTCTTGGTTTTGAATTTGCAGAATAATCCTGATATTCTGGTTATAACAGTCCAAATGAAAAATGTAGTCTCTTAATATTACCTTGCTGTGAATATCATATTGCCAGCTCACCAAATTGCCAAAACCTGAAAACATTCATTGCCAAGGTACAGTGGAGCCTGTGGGTGCATTCGATTTAACAAAATCTCAATTTGTATAGAAAATTGTGGTACTTCTTTAAAATTCCAATAACTACAGATTAGTGGGATCTTTATTGCATCGTGTTAACTACATTGAGTTCTGAGCCATGTTACTGTAACAAATTTATCCAGCTCGTTTACTTTACGGTGATAGTAATACACTATAACTGATCAATGACAGTGCAAAGTTTGTTTTTGGTTGCAGTTTGGAACATGCTCTATTTAAATAGTGCAGTACTGTAGCACCAGTTATTAATAGCAAATGGGTACACATTCAACTCTCAGATGCATTTGATTCTGATGTAGTTATCGTGGTGATGAACCATGAAGGTTTCCCAAAAGTCATTTGACTTCTAGCCTTTTGAACTGTATAGCTGGAGACTGTCAGGTCAAATCAATGTTACCATAAGATGGGTTTAGATAAGTGATGCTCTTACATTTTCTTGGCTTCACAAAATATTTACTGTATCAAGTACCAAAGACTAATTCCATAATTATTCTATTGACTTTGATCCAGATGTACATTTTTTAATGTAGCTGTTAGGTTTTAGACATTTTCTGGAATTCATTGTCACTAGAACATTACTATGTACACTTCATCTTCCCCAGTTTCTGGTTCTAGAACTGATGATATCTAGAGACTGTGTGTAACAGGAAACAATTCCTCTATTCACTGTCTTTTGGAATGATCTCTCAACATGGATGACCTCTTGAAATGATTACTCTGACCCTATCTCAGGTCCAGAATTGCATGAGATTAATAGGAGAGAATAGTTAATACAGCTGGCCTCTCTCCCAAAGTATCATGAATACTTTGAAACAAATCAGAAGGTGTCCACTAGCTTACATCAAAAACCTACAAACTGCCTTATACAGGACATATCATGTTTCATTTACAATATATTATTCTGATTACCATTCAACGTGCAGTTTACAGTATATTGGAATTTAGTTTCTCCCTTATAGAACAGTTAATTTTTTAGAAATTTGACTGTTTTATGGCACTGGAACCAGATAACCAACAAAACAAGATATTTAGCCTTCGTTAAATCTGAGCTAAAAATGGACAATACTGTGTATAGTGCAGTAAATCTATTTTTTCTCATCCACCATGGAAGAAAGATTGTTTGACCAATATTTAGTTTTACCTAAGCCAAAATTGCCTCAAAATATTTCAGGTCTGACAAGCCTTGTTTTGGTTTTGGAGCCAGTCAGTTTCTGTGCTTCATGGTTAGCTGGGAAAAGGGAAACGTTTGACATCTACTGTTGTACAACTTTAAGATCAGTCTAATGTTTTAGTACTTTGTCAATTGTTTGCTTGATTCCACTTTTTAAATCCATTCCGTGCACTAAGATTTTCACCGAGATTAAATGTATGTGAAGAACAGTTTCAAAATAATTTTGTTTTGACAAGTCATTGACAAATTAATCTTGTTTTTGTGGGATGTTGCAAATGGCTGCTTACTATAGTCTTCTAGAACATGAATATACATAGTAATGGAGCAAGGTGGGGTGGGGAGAGATCAAAATTTAATCTGATTCCCAAGTCATTTGACTCCAATCCATTCGCCACTTGAAATTCTCATTGTGGCAATATTGCTTTGGAAAGTTGCTGAATGATTGAAAAGTCGGAACAATTTAAGTTTTCAGATATTTGGGGTAACTACAAAACAACCAAATCAACCTACACTGTATTTTGATAGTTTGAGCCTTAATTAACTTTGACTGAGAAGTGTTCATTTGGAAGTTTCTCGTTTTTATTGCAACTGAGTAATACAAAAAAGTAAACACCTGAACCACACCTGCCATAATGCCTTCCATTATGTTGTGAATCCTTTGGCACCCCTTACCAGATAGCAGATGCTGAAGTCAGAGACAATAACGTGGAGCTGGAGGAACACAGCAGGCCAGGCAGCATCAGAGGAGCAGGAAAGTTGATGTTTCGGGTTGAGACCCTTCAGAAAACTTAAATCAGCTATTATTGCAAAGGATACCAAAGAAAATCTGTGTTGTCAATTAGGATTGACTCTGTTTTTAAATATTAATTACTCCTGACCCCTCTGTTCTTGAAATCTTTACTTAATAAATGTCGAGTCTCATTCACTCGTAAGTAAAGTGTTTATAAATTTATGTACCTATACTTTGGATTTAAAATTTTCCCTCCATCCCCATGTGCTCCTATCTTTGTCTTGCTTTCTGTATAATGCTTTACATATCTTTACAGCTTGACTCATGTTTCTTTCTTTGCTGCCAGTGAGGATTTGGGTCATTTGTGGACCAGTTATAACCTGCAAAACAAAATGGTTCATATAAAGTTTCTCCTGTTCAGTGCTTCCCATACATATTCCATCTTGACACCATTTCCAAACTTAGTGTGTGGGGTTTGGTGGAAAGCTGAAAGAGCTGTGATTGGGAAAATGGGTGGCTCATGAGGTGGTTGGGAAAGGGAGACATGTGAACACTGGGTTGGCTGTTTTAGCTGCAGATGACCCTCAAACCTCAATCACTTAGGCCATGTCCATTCTGGGGGACAAATTACAGTTGGAGCTCTGCAGCAGATATTGCTGCCTTAACTCTCAACCCCTAATCTTGTGTTTGAACTTACAGCTTAGGAATTTGTCCTCTAGTTATGAGTAGAATTTAGGGCAGATCAGAGTCCTGATTAATTATTTACAAAGTGCTTGAGCAATTGCATTGTGAGTGTTCAACAGGCTTAACATTAAAGTTACTGTTATATTTTTCTGTCTCTTTGTGCATTCACTCTTCACTCTTTCACCCTCGTGTGTGTGTGTGTGTGTGTGTGTACACACATGGTATTTAGGGATCCTGAAGACCAAGGAAAAAACTTAGATTTGATATCTGTATTTAAATCTCTTGCTGACAATTTTCTGTTGGCGGTGATCTCTTGTTCTTGAATCTGTTACTGATTAGCAATGCCTGGTAGTATTTTCAGTGCTGAAACATATATCTTGCCAATGTATGGATAGTAATTGAAGTATTCAAGTATCAAAGCAGTCATATATGTATCCAATTCACTCCAAAAATTAAGCTACTTGAATAAAACTACAGCTTGATCTTTAAAACTTTCACTTGTAGCTGAAATATTCTGTACTTTCTCAGTTTGGTTCTCTGTTAAATGTTTTAGTTGTGACATTGTCAATTGATGTATTTCAATTCATTTCTACTTATCTTGCAGGCTTTTTAAGTGCCTGTAGAATACAAATATATAGCTAATAGGTGCTTTACCATAGGTTCATGGGGCAATGTTACTGCAATGCTACTTTGTAATTTCCTCTTATGAGGATATACTGAATTTCATGCCACCTTTCTCTAAATTTATCTAACTTACATTTGAATTTTATTAAAGATGAGCAGTTGCTGTGCTGAAGTGGTAGTGGGGGACACGAAGAGATATTTTTGTGACACCATGTCATATTCTGTTTGTTGGAAATTGCCCAAAAACATTGTCAGTTGTCTGTATATTAGAGTTCATTGTGAATTAAATCATGCAAGAAACTGTCAGGAAACTGTATTGGTTTGTCGTCTTTTCTTTTGAATTTGCCACGATTAAAAGCTCTTGCGTTGGAAATATGATGGAAGCCCAGTGGTTTGTTTCGTGTGTGTGTATGTCAATGATGTGAATTCTCCTTTGTAATAGGTGGTACCGTGTTATGGAAGATGATAACCTACCCCCCAACTCGTAGAGCACTGATAGTTGGATGTGGATTGCAACTCATTCAGCAACTTTCTGGCATCAACACAGTCATGTATGTACCCAATTCACTCCAAAAATTAAGCTACCAGAATTGAGTTGATTTTTTTAAAGAAATCTTGCTTACTCTCTACAATGCTACAAAGAATATTCTGAATTTGGCATTAAAACTTTGTTGTGCCTAGTAAGGAACTTTTTTTAGTGTGCTGTGAGTAATCAGACTCAAAGTAAAAACGCTGGGGACTAAACTGAAGTTGAAGCAAAAAGGAGACATAGGATTCACAAAGTGAACCTATGCGTATTGATTATCATTAAAGGAGCTTTGCTGCTTGTTATTTCAATTATTTTAGAACCCAGTTAGCACCAATTCCATTGTGAAATTTCTAAACACATCCGTTGGGGATGAGTATCCTAAATGGCTAGCACTGCTTGTGGCCAAATACTTGCACCTCCTCTGGAAAATGTGAATTGTTGCAACTGCTCCTTTTTGAACACTGCACTGGAAGCCTTGGTATGAAAAATGGAAAGTAGGAAAGACGTTTTGTAGGAGAGAGAGATTTCTCCAGGGAGTAAGCAGACCCTCCAGACACATGCTTAAGAGTCAGTGGAAATGCGTAACTGTGGAGGTCAATGCTGGAAACCAAGCCTCAAGGACCTAAGTACAATGATGTCAATAACCTCACCTCAATTCAGCAGAAGCCCCTTGAATCCCCATCACTCATCCATCAACACATTTGATCAGTTGGGTTTTTTTATTATTCATTATGGGACGTATGATTGACTGGCAAGGTCAGCAATTGCAGCCAATCCCGAATTGCCTTGAAGTGAGTGACCTAGGAAAGAAATAAGTTTGAACCACAATATTTTGGGTCTGGAGTCACGTACAAGCCAGATGGGGTAAGAATGGCAGATTTTCTTCTCTAAAGGATATTAGTGAACTAGATAAGTTTTTCAGACAATCATCAACAGCTTATGTTCATCTTTATTGATAGTAACTTTTTAATTCCAGATATGCAATTTGAAGTGCATTTAAAATCCACCAGCTAACATGATGGGATTTGAACCCTATCCCCAGAGCATAAGCCTGGGTCACCAGATCACTAATCCATTTTTTTTTTTTTTTTTTTGGCCACTGCCTCCCATTTCTGTCAATTCACATGATCCTACAACTTTCACACCTACATCATCTACTTGTGTGCACACTGCCAGGTGAATAGCGATTACATTGTCATGTAACCGCAATGTCTCAATTCATCTCGCAGCGAATTGACAGACTTCTAAAGCATGTTTTCTCTCGTAGGAGGTGACAGCATATAAAATTACACCCTGGTCAGAACCAGAGGTATGCAGATGCAGCCAGTCTTGTACCTAGTGCAGCTTTTCTAATTCCACCTCTTCCCACACTATCTTAATGTATGAACTATAGATGATATAAACATGCAGCTCATACTTTTGCTCTCCACCCAACCAAATCCATAACCTGTTTTCATATACTAAGGATCAACAACCTGGCTTTGCGATGATAAACTGCGAGAAGACAATGATAGAGACAGATTTTAATTATAATTCTCACTCACGCTGTCAGCTTAGATCCTGACTCTGCAGTTTAGAGTGGCAAGATCAGACCGCTCATGCTAATGTCACAACGTGTGCTGAAGACTGAGCAGATGGCAAAGATGGTATGAGCAAATAGTCATAGAATCCTGACAGTGTGGAAACCACACTGGCCACCTGGCCCAGCAAGTCCACACCAACCCTGCAAAGAGCATCCAACACCAACCATCCCAAAGTCCCATTCCCCACTGCATCCCTGCATTTTCCCATGGTTAATCCACCTGACCTACACACTATGGGAAGTTTACCATGGCCAATCCACCTAACCTGCACATTTTTGGACTGTGGGAGGAAACAGGGGCACATGGAGGAAACACGCACAGACACTGGGAGAATGTGCAAACTCCATACAGATGGTCGCCTGAGGCTGAAATTGAACCTGGGTCCCTGGCACTGCGAGGCAGCAGTGCTAACCACTGAGCCACCGTGCCACTCCTGTTGCTGAATGTCTGTTCAGTATGTTAAGTTGAGGTGTTTGCTGGTGAATTGAGCTTCACATTGCACTCTTGCAACCATTTGTGACACATTGCCAGTTGGGGACATAAAAATTAGGAACGTGAGTGGATCCAACAACTTTATTTTGGATTCATGCTTAGAAGAAGTCTAACCAATGCCAAATGAAGATCGAATGTTGGGAAGGCCAATGCGACACAAGACTGAATTCATTGATCTAGGAAAAGTTAATGACTAAAGAGGGAACCTTGAGATCACTTGAATTCATGGAGTCCCTAATAAGTTGGTACAGCTATTACAAGATATATGAAAGGAGTTCCATGCAAGAGCAAGGTACAGTGTTGGGGAATGGAGTTTAGACATCAAAATTTGGGTTGTGCCAAAGATGGGCATTGATGCTGTTAATTGTCTTGCATGTTTGAATTGAGCAAGTGAATCAGGAAGTGCCATTTCCTAACGTTTGCATCCAACGTTGAGCTACATGGTGGATAAATGTGAAGATGACCAAGTATGTTGAGAACAGGAGAAAAAAAGTGAAAAACTAGATATTTCAATGGATGAAAGACCTAGGTTATGAGCTGTCTGTTGAGCTACAGTAAATGATTGGTGTGAAGGTGTAGAGATTTTGGGTAAAGATCTGGATAATGTGAGTAAGACCATAAAACACAGGAGCAGAAATTAGGCCATTCGGCCCACTGAGTCTGCTCTGCCATTCAATCATGGCTGATAAGTTCCTCAAACTCATTCTCCTGCTTTCTCCCCATAACCCTTGATCCCCTGGATAATCAAGAACCTATCTATCTCAGTCTTAAATATACTCAATGACCTGGCCTCTACGATCTTCTGTGGCAGTGAATTCCATAGATTCACCACTCTCTCTGGCCGAAGAAGTTTCTCTTTATCTCTGTTCTAAAAGGCCTTTCTTTTACTCTAAGGCTCTCTAGGACCCTCGGGTCCTCCAATGGAAGCAACTTCCCAACATCCACTTTGTCCATGCCATTCAGTATTCTGAAAGTTTCAATTAGATCCCCCCTCATCCTTCCTATTGGAGTTTAGTATAGTCCCAGAGTCCTCAAATGTTCCTCATATGTTAAGCTTTTCATTCCTGGGACCGTTCTCGTGAACCTCCTCTGAACCCGCTCCAGGACCAGTACATCCTTCGAGATATGGGGCCCAAAACGGGGCTCAATACTCCAAATGTGGCCTGACCAGAGCCTTATAAAGCCTCAGGAGTACATCCCAGCTTTTATATTCAAGCCCTCAAAATAAATAGTCCATGCTTTTATTCTTCTTACCAAAGTGCATGACATCACACTTTCCCACAGTGTAGTCCATCTGCCACTTCTTTGCCCTGCTCTCCTAACCTTCTACAGTCCTTCTACAGCCTTGCCACCTCCTCAAAACTACCTGTCCTTCCACCTATCTTTGTATCATCTGCAAACTTAGCCAGAATTCCCACAGTTCCTTCATCTAGATCATTAATGTACAAAGTGAAAAGTTGTGGTCCCAGCACTGACCCTTGTCACTGGTTGCCATTCTGAGAAAGACCCCTTTATCCCTACTGTCTGCTTTCTGCCAGACTGCCAATCTACTATCCACTGCTAGCACCTTGCCTCTAACACCATGGGCCCTTATCTTACTCAGCCTCCTGTGTGGCACCTTATCAGAGGCCTTTTTGAAGTCCAGGTAGATAACATCCATTGGCTATCCTTGGTCTACCCTACTCGTTACTTTCTCAAAGAATTCTAGCAGATTTGTCAGGCATGACCTCCCCTGATGAAACCATACTGACTTTGCCCTATTTCACTATACACTTTTTCAAATATTCAGCAATCTCATCCTTTACAATGGACTCCAAAATCTTATCCACGACTTAGGTTATGTTAATCGACCTGTAATTTTCCGTCTTTTGCCTTACTCCCTCTTTAAAAAGGGGTGTCACGTTAGTGATCTTCTAGTCCTCTGGGACCCTCCCTGACTCTAGTGATTCCTGAAAAATCTCCGCTAACGCTTCCGCTAACGCTTCCACTATCGCTTCAGCTATCTCCTTTAGAACTCTGGGGTGTAGTCCATCTGATCCATGTCATTTGTCCACTTTCAGGCCAATCAGTTTTACTAGCACCTTCTCCTTGGTGATGGCCACCGTACTCCGCTCTGCCCCCTGACTCTCTTGAATTTTTGGGATATTACTCGTGTCATCCATCGTGAAGACTGATGTGAAGTAATTATTCAGTTCCCCAACCATTTCCTTGTTCCCCACTACCATCTCTCCACCGTCATTTTCCAGTGGTCCAATGTCCTCTTTTGCCCTTTATATAAGTGAAGAAACTCTTCCAGTCATATAAAATGAAGACTGTCTAGCTTACCCTCCTATTTAATCTTCTGAGTAGCTGGGTTCACTGGCAGCTGATGGTGGAAGTTTGGGAATTGAAATTGAAACAGCAGTGAGCTTTGCTGGAGTAAATGGAATAAATGCACCAAGTATTGTTTGATACTTTCAGTTTCAGCAAAACTTTACTATCTGCAAGACCGTTGTGAGACGAGCTTTGTTAGATGACCTGAGGTACATAAGAGATGATGATTGGATACTAATGAAATTTGGGATTTATTTTTAAAATGCATTGGGGGTCAGTGCATATTATTGAAGGAAATAGCTGAGATGAGATTGAAATGATATGGTTATTTTTGCAGAGAGAGAACATGTGACGAGGCTGGTGATAGAGATTGGACTGCCAGGGTGATGAGGGAGGCCCAAGACTGGACAGAAAGATGGGTGGCAAGGAACCTGAATGTAGAAGGATTGGAAGAGGAATAATTGTGACAAACCAGAGGAAATCAATAAGGGTGATCAATCAGCATTGAGGTTACCTAAGTAAACAGGGAGAAGTAGAAAAACTAGAAGAATTGACTATTTGGGCCCTTAAGCTGACATCACCATTCAATACAATTGGAGCTGTTTTTCTGCCTCAAATCTCCTTTTGTTCCATGCATCTCTGATTCTATGAAGGACTAAATGCTTATTACTTTGTAGTCTTTGAATATATTCATAGAAGCATCCACAACCCTCCAGGTAAACAATCCCAAAGGAGCATCCCTGTAAATAAAGAATTTCTCCTTAATTACGAAAGAATCAACCCTTTATCTTGAAGCAGCACTACATCCTGCCTTCCTTTAGCAAGAGGGAAATTATCTCTGTCAACTTCCCTGAGCCCATTCATGATCTTCTGAGCGTACTTCTGACAGCTGGTCAGCAGTATAGTTTTTGTGATAATCTGAAAATTGTGAAGTATTCGTATTACCACTTTGAAGCCAAAAATACACACAATTAATTTGGAAAATGACTTGATTTTTCTGTCTCATAACACCTTCATGTGCCTTCACTTTAAATGTTGACAGGTTTACTCATATACTTTATTGCTGTCGTGCTGAATCGTTGTAATGCCAAATTCAGAAATAATTCATCATTCTGAAGAACTTCAGATTGGTACAATCTTGAATATCATGATACAGGAATAACTATTTCCTTTCTCAAGACTGCACTGTTTTCTTTGTCCAGGTTAACCATTTAGTCTAATCCCTTCTATTTTCATTTCATATCCTTTAGTCATTCCTTTCCAAGTAGTTACTACCTTCTGAATGAACTTGAGACCTAATTCATGTGGGTTTCAAATGTTCAATATGGAATCTTTTTATTACTTTTAATTTTAAAAAAAATGTCTGTTTTAGTTTACAATGTGGTGCATAACCAGATGCATCATAAATCAACTCCTAAGGACTGGCAAAGCTGTATATCTTCTCTACAGTGCAGGATACTGTACATGCTGTTGTGGGAGCAACCGTGTCCATTTATTCACATTACTGCTTCTGCTTCTCCCATTCTACAAATCATCAGCCCACAATCTCTTGTGCTTTACAAGCTGCAGGTGGTGTATGTATGTTCTTTCCTTCCCACAGTCCTGCCCTTGTGGTTCTTTCAGATACTAAAGAATGGCTACCTAGCCAAGCAGTGGTAGAAGAGCAGGAAATTGTGATAAAGAAATATCATTCATAGCCACCAGCTCAGATATTGACAATAAAATCAGACTTGTGCATGGTAAGACATCTGGCACAATGAGCTTGCAGCTGAGCAGGAGGCTCACTACAAGCCCCAGTATGGCTGAGGATGATATTATACAGCAGAATTAATGTGCAAGACTGATGTCAGAGCTTTGAATAGTTTACAGAAGAAAGCTGATAGATGTAAGTTCTGAAATTCTGGATTCATTGACTCTAGGCTTTCTGGCTTGTCTGCCAATGTCAAAAGAGCATGAAGTCCAGCACTGGGGCCTTTGTACAGGGCTTTGTGCTGAGTATGGAACCCATTGTCCTCATGAAATCGACAGTCAACTCATTCACATATTTACGGACCCAATGACGCAACAACTAACAGCTAACTGCTGCCATCTTGGCTTCTACTGCTGTACAGACATAACCTATCTAATGTTGAGCTTCTGAGGTGGAAGTTCAGACTTAGATCATGCAAATTGAGCTTGCTATCATCATAGTGCTCAGAGAGGCTTGTGGAGTGATGCAGCAGTCCCAACAATATGACTTCCAATAGACCATGAAGGTTGCTGAGGTGTTACCATGTTGGAGTTTGGCACACGTACAGTGAAGTATAAACCATCTGTCCTTTACTCAGGATGGTGGCTTTTTCCTACTTGCCCATCCATCAGTACCTTTGCTGTTGCCTGACAGCCAACCAACCCATATTTCTGCTGTCAAGACGACACTGATGGAAGCTGGGGTTTTCCAGACCTGTGGCGGTTTTGAGGTCATCCTACAAGGCAATCTGTATTCTTCCCTGCAAAAGTTTGCAACCTTTCACAAGCCATGCTGCTGAGGTAGCACCATGTGGAAGCAATAGACCAAGCGAAAACTCTCAGAAGACTGAGTTTGATTTTTACTTAAATGTTTGTAGCCAAGGAAGAAAGGTTCATACCTTACCTTACCTTACCTTACCTTACCTTGCCATTAAAGACAATTGGAGTGGTGTTTAATATCATAGATGAATAAGTTGATTGTGGCCACACCGGTCAGAAAGGATGTGAATGTCTTCTTTACACCTCCCCACCCCACCCCCGCCAATCCCCTGGTCATTTTTTTTTAATGCTGATATCTGTAGGAGCTGGATATGACTGGCAGTATGCTCAAACTGCTAATGTTGTAGTTGTTTTTCCACTCTGGAAATCCTGGACTATCCCAGTTCGATCAAGTTGGGGAACTATTGGTTTCTATTTGTGTAAGCAGCATAATTGACATTGATAAGAGAACAGCAATTCTGTTTTGAATGAAAATCTTCAACAGTTCAATTTCTTTTGGCCAAGTGCACACCAGAAAATGATTGGTTTTACCTTAAGACATCGGAGCAGAAATTGGGTCATTTGGTCTATCAAGTCTGCTCCGCCATTCAGCCATGGCTGATAATTTCTCAACCTCATACTCCTACCTTCGTCCTGTAACCTTTTGATTCCCTTAACCGTCAAAAGCCTATTTTGTTGTCCTAAATATATTGAATGATCTGACCTCCACAGCCTTCTGTGGCAATGAATTCCATAGATTCACACTTTCTGGCTGAAGAAGTTTCTCCTCCTCTCTGTTCTAAAGGTTCTTTCCTTTACCCTAGGGCTGTATCCTCTGATACTAGTCTCTCCTGCTAATAGAAACACCTTCCCAATGGCCATTCTATCCAGCACTTTCAGTATTCTGTAAATTTCAATTAGATCCCCCCTCGTTCTTCTAAACTCCATCGAGTATAGACTTGGAGTCTTCAAACTTTCCTCATATGTTAAGCCTTTCATTCTTAGGGTCATTCTTGTGAACCTCCTCTGGACCCGCTCCAGGGCCATTACGTTCTTCCTGAGATATGGGGCGTACAATTGCTCACAATATTCTAAATGAGGTCTGACCAGAGCCTGATAAAGCCTCGGAAGTACATTCCTGTTTTTGTATTTTAGTCCTCTCAAAATAAATGCTAACATTGCATTTTCCCTGCTAACTACTGACTCAACCTGCAAGTTAACCTTCAGAGAATCCTGGACTAGAACACCCAACTCCCTTTACACTTCAGATTTAAGTTTACTGCCCGTTTAGAAAATTGTCTCTGTTCTTACTACCAAAGTGCATAACCTCATACTTTCCCATGTTGTGTTCCATCTGCCACTTCTTTGTCTACTCTTCTCATCGATCTAAATCCTTCTGCAGCCTCCCCACCTACTCAGTACTACTGTCCCTCCACCTACCTTTGTATCATCTGCAAACTTAGCCAGAATGCCCTCAGTTCCTTCAGCTAGATCTTTAATGTATAAAGTGAAAAGTTGTGGTCCCAACACTGACACTTGCAGAACTCCACTAGTCAGCAGCTGCTATCCTAAGAAGGACCTTTTTTACCCTTTCATTTTGTAGTCACACCATTTGTTGAGAATGCTGGTTCAGAGGGTCAGTTCTATTTGTCTTTTAATTATTGCGGTACCTGTATGCCAACTTCTTGTGTTTCATGCACATGAATACACTTCTTTGCACCCACTCAATCTGTAATCCCTTCAGATTCTGTTTGTCCTAATTACAACATGCTGTCCCATTTTTTTTTTATTTTTTTTTTTGTAGTATCAGCAAATTTAGATACATTATTTTCTGCCCCCTCCTCCAAATCATTAATACAGATAGTAAATAAATGAGGCCCCAGAACTGATCTCTCCACTATTTGCATCTTTCCAGTCGGAGCAAAACCACATTAGTCCCAACTCTGTTTTGTGTATAAGCCACTCCTCAATCTATGCTAATATATTATCCACAATATCATGAGCTCTTGCGCAACTTTATCGAATGCCTTCTGGAAATTCAAATGCACATGTACCATTGCCTCTTTACCAACTCTGTTTGGTATATTCTCAAGGAACTCTTAAATTTTCTCTACCACGTCATTGGTACATATATGGACGGAGAGGATTGGATTTTGCCTCTCCTATTCCAAGATCATCGCCAGCTCAAAAGATGTCCTGAATCTTTGCACCAAGTATGCAGCACAGCCTTCAGGACCCTGTCTTTGCTGCAGAGAGCCATATCTATTCCTGTAACTATGCAATCTGCTATTATTACTACATTTCTCTTTTCCCCTCCAACTTGAAAGGTGCTCAGGATTATGATGCTGTAGTTAGTTTGCTCACCCTCCCTGCAACCCGTGCCCTCATCTACACCATGACTGGGAACCTTAAACCTATTGGATGAGGGTGCTTGCAGAGGCTCCACCTAAGCTAAATTCCAGATCGCCATAACTGCTTCACTCTCAGTAATGCCCTCCTAGCCCTGGACACCAATCAAATTTGATGTGATTAATCTAAGGGGTGTGACTGCCTCCTTAAATGGTATCTCTTGCCCCTTCTGATGTATCAGTGTCTACAGCTTATGGACTCTGAATCAAAGTTTCTCAGAGCCATCTGTATGGCATAAATCAATTAATTTGGATAGCTAAATATTTTAGATGTGAATTGCTTTAACTATCCTGTTCAATTGTAATAATGTCTCCTGATTTAAACCAACTGGCCATTCGAAGGACATAAACTAAATACCAAACTCTTGTTATCTCTTTTCCTGTGACATCACCCTTTTGCTCTTATAGAAGGAAAGAAGTTGAAGGGGATCTCTGGGTTTTTTTTAAACCTCTCATTGTCACTGCCCTTCATACACAGATCCACACTTCTATTAATGAAGCTGTTGACCAGCACTCTTGCGTTGTTTGAGAAAATGCTGACATTGCTCTCTCTTGCTGTTTATGAAGCTGCTGTCCCCATTCTCTTTCACGCTGTTTCAGAAGCAGAGACGCTTCTCTTTCTCTCCCTGACCCCTTTTCACAGTGATGCTGACTCACTGTACACTTCTGAGACTGCTTCACTGAGATGCCAACTCACTCCGCACAACTCCTACGAAAGCAACTGGGTAGCTTCCCTTCAGTGGATGAGGTATTGAATACAAAACCAAGGATGCAGTGCTAGCATTGTATAAAATACTGGGTAATCCACAACTTAAGTTTTGTACACTACTCGAGAAGGAGCAAAACTTGACCTTCTCTTGGGAAATAGGCAGGGCAGCTGACTGAGGTGTCAGTGGGAGGGAGCACTTATGTGCCAGTGCTCATAGTTTTGCTATTAGTTTTAAAATTCCTATGGAAAATGATAGCCCTCTTCGAAACTTCAAGTTCTAAATTGGTGTAAGGCTAATATTGATAGTATCGGCAAGAGGGGCTATTCTCAGGTAAAGGAATGGTTGGAAGGTGGGAGGCCTTCAAAAGTGAGATTGAGTCCAGAGGCAGTATGGTCCTGTTAGTTTGAAGGGCAAAGCTGGCAGGTGTGAGGAATGCTGGATGACGAGAGAAATTGAGGCTCTGGTGAAGAAAAAGCAGAAGACACAAGGTAGGTGTGGAGAGCTAGGATCGAGTGAATCCCTCTGATTATAAGGGCAGTAGGCGTAGACTCGAAGTTGGAGGGCAAAAAGGGACATGTGATAGCTTTGACAAATAGGGTTAAGGAGAATCCAAAAGTTTCCACAACTACATTAAGGGCAAAAGAGTAAACAGGGAGACAGTAGGGCCCCATAAAGACCTACAAGGCTGTCTATGTGTGGAACTGTAGGAAATGAGAGAGATGTTAAATATGTATTTTGTGCCAGAATTTGCTGTGGAGAAGGATATGCAAGCCAGAGAACTTCGAAATAAATAGTAATAGGTTGAAAAATGTCCATATTTATAGAGGTGGTTGTGCTGGACGTCTTAAAACACAGCGAGGTGGATCAATCCCCAGGGCCAGATCAGGTATATCCCAGAACTTTGTGGGAAATAGGGAAGAGATTGCTGGCCCCTTTGCTAAGATATTTGTATCATGGATAGCCATGGGTGAGGCGCTAGAAGACTGGAGGGTAGCGAATATGGTGCCATTATTTAAGAAAAGTGGTAAGAAGAATCCAGGGAACTATAGACCGGTGAGCCTGGCGTCAGTGGTGGGTATGTTATTGGAGGGGATTCTGAGGGACAGGATTTACATGTATTTGGAAAGGCATGGATGGATTAGGGACAGTCAATATGGCTTTGTGCGTCGGAAATCATATCTTTCAAATCATATCTTTTTGATTAAGCTTTCTGAAGAAGTGACAAAGAAGATTGAAGGCACAGTGGTAGATGATATGGACTTCAGCAAGGCATTTGTCAACGTTCCGTATGATAGACGGATTAGCATGGTTAGATGATAACATGAATCCAAGGAGATCCGAGCTATTTGGATATAAAATTGACTTGAAGGCAGGACATGGGTAGTGGTGGTGGAGGGTTGTTTTTTAGGCTGGAGGTCTGTGACTAGCGGTGTGCCACAAGAATTAGTGCTGGGTCCACTGCTTTTTGTCATTTATATAAATGGGTGTGAATTACAGGAGGAATGGTTTGTAGGTTTACGGATGACACCAAAATTGCTGCTGTAGTCACAGTGAAGAGGGTTATCTCAGAATACAATGGGACCTTGATCTAATGGGCCGAGGAGTGACAGATGGAGTTCAATTTAGGTAATGAGGTGTTGCATTTTCATAAGGCCAATCAGGGCAGGACTTATACAGTTAATGGAAAGGCCCTGGGGAGTGTTGCTGAACAAAGAGACCTTGGGTGCAGGTTCATAGTTCCTTGAAGGTGGAGTCACCGGGGCAAGATAGTGAAGAAGGCATTTGGTACACCTGCCTTTATTAGTCAGTACATTGAGTGTAGGAATTTGGATGTCATGTTGCAGCTGTACATGACGTTGGTTAAGCCACTTCAGTGATCAATTCTGGTTTCCTGGCTATAGGAAAGGTGCTGTTGAACTTGAAAGGGTGCGGTAAAGACGTTGCCAAAATTGGAGGATTTGAGCTAAAGGGACAGATTGAATAGGTTGGGCCTATTTTCCCTGGAGCATTGGAGACTGAGGGGTGACTTTTACAGGTTTATAAAATCATGAGGAGCATGGATAGGGTGACTAGCCAAGGTCTTTGTCCCAGAGTAGGGATGTCCAAAACTGGAGGGCATAGATTTAAGGTGAGAGGGGAAAGATCTAAAAGGGACCTAAAGGGCAACATTTTCATGCTGAGCATGATGTATGTATGGAATGAGCTGCCAGAGGAAATGGTGGAGGCTGGTACAATTACAACATCTAAAGGCATCGGGATGGGTGTATGAATAGGAAGAGTTTAGAGGGATATGGGTCAAATGCTGCCAAATGAGACTAGATTAATTTAGGATATCTGGTTGGCATGGATGAGTTGGACTGCAGGATCTGTTTCAGTCCTGTACAACTCTAATTCGAAGTGCTTGACCTCACCAGCAAAGACAACTTCCGTCATTGTGCTGATAATTGAGACGAGTAGATGTCGAGATTGGATTTGTCTTGCTTTTTGTGAATAGGACATTTGGCTTCTACCCAACAATGTGAAAAGTTGTTTGAGTTTCAGTAGTCTTGGAACAGCTTTGCTATGGGTATGATTCATTCAGAACGACGTGCTTTTGGCATTGTAGTTGGGGCTGTTTGACTTTGTATCTGATACCTTCAGCTGTTTCTTCATATCACATGGAGTGAATCAAATTGTCTGAAGACTGATATCTGTAATGCTGGAATCCTTGAAGGCGAGATCCATAATCAAGTCAGCATTTCCTACTGAAGATGATACAAATCGTTTAGTCTTGTCCTGCACTGATGTGCAGGTCTCTGCCATAGTTCTGGAGCCTCTTTGTGCACTTAAATTGTTTATTCCGTCACAAATGGTGGGGGCATGAGAGTTTTTATTAGGTTGAGGTGTTGCTTGCTTTTCTCTAACATGCTGCTTTCACTTCTAGCATGCATGTAGAACTATGTTTTAACTTGGATTTGGAGTCACATGTAGCTGTGCACAGCAGAACAACACACATTGAGGGTAAAGGGGTGGGGTGTGTTGAAGTTTGCATTAGAACTGTTTCTGGGGAAAACAAAGAAGTGAATGGAAAGAATGAATTACGGTAGAACAGGGCTAAACACAAAGTTTCTAAGACTCTTTGACACTGTTGGGTGGAGCGACATGCAAGTTCTTCACGGAATGCCTTCCAGATGAAGTCATAAGACACCAGGACAAGGAAGTGGCGGCCGTAATGCCGGAATCAAGCACAAAGTAACTGCATACAGCACACAGAAAAAAGTTCAAGCATCTCACCATGCAGGTTAGTGAACTTGCCTCTTAATGGCCCATCGCCACCTTTCTGTGCCGCCTCCACCTTTTGGAAGAACTGTGTTCCAAAGACATTAAACCCTCAGAGAAAAGTATTCTCATCTCTGTCTTCAATGTAAACAAAATCATGTCATCTCTTATTTTTCTAAAGTCTAGTCTATAGAAGTTTGTCTATAGAAGACTAACTTGTCCAACTGTTTCTTATAAGGCAACCAGGCAATTCTCAATATTAGTCCATTCCATTATTCAGTACCTCCTGCATCCCTTAAATAGGGAGACCAATGCTGTGTACAGCATTTAGATGTGGTTTCACCAATGTCCTATATAATGGAAGAATGACCTCCCTACTTATTTGGTTCCCCTCAATATACAGTAGCATTCTATATGCTTCGCTAATTATTTGATATACCTGCATACTAAACTTTTGTGATTCATGAATTAAGACACCCAGATCCCTCTGGGCAATAAATGCTGACCTAGCCAATGATGCATTCGTTCTGTGAATGAATTTTTTAAAAAATGAAAGAAATACGTAACTTACTTCCTCCTTACTGGTGACCCTGTTTCCTAAACCACCTGCTGATTGATCTCTTCGTTGTTTTAGACCCTCCACAATGCTCTGAATTGTGGTTTCTTGCCACTTCCAAGTGGTGAACCCTTGCTGAAAGTGAAGTCTTTAGGTGATCACATTTGAAAATTATTTTTTTCAAAATGAATCTTAATAACCTCAGTTCTTCTGAACTATTGGGAGTCTCACTTTGATGATATTAGAGCTCGACCTTTGAATCAGGAAAGGAAGTTGGCAGTTGAGTCAAGGAGAGGAAAGAGGTCGCAATAGGAGGTTAGCAATGGGGAGGGGCCACAAATGGAATGTTGGGCGTGGGGAAAGGCCAAATGTTGGAGGTTGGAGAGACAGGCCACAAGTTGGAAGTCGTGTTGTGGGGGAGGTGCTGGTTGAGTTTCACAGGAAAGTATGTTAAAACAAATTTCTCAATTCTCACATTACAGGCCCATTACGTTTGTATCTTGATGTGAAGCAACCTTAAGTGGGGCATTTTTATGTAGATTTACTGTAGTTCGTTCATCCATTGCATACTTTTGCATTGCATGCTTTCCCATTAACCTGGTCCCTGTAGTTAAGGTGGCCCCATTCTTCCATAAAAGGGTTGTTATTTCTGGGAACTTATTTATCTTTGCAGCCATAATAGACTGCTTCATCAATAAACTTGCTCAGTAGTTTGTCATTTACACTCGGGTCCTGAAAGAAGAGGCAGAATATTTATAAATCACAAACCTTGATCCTCAATGTGATGTCTCTAGTAGGAGACTGTAAATCCACAACTGAATATAACACACTTTTAGCTATTAGCAAGTGTATATTTTTCTAATAATCCTGATTCCTAGTTTCTGTGTCATGTATTTGTGCGAAAATCTCTATTTAAAGTTGACTTGGTTAAATTATTTCACTTCAGCATTCTTGCCAATGTATTTGTTTAACATCTTGAGAGTTTCAGTTTAACATTGTTTGCTACAGACCTCCTTCTTTTTGTTCAGACTTGTCTCCCCGTGCTTCCACTACCGTACTAACTACCCCTGCCCTCCGTTCCTATTTCCTAATCCCCATCAACTCTGATTCCTCCTCTGTTCTTGTATTTTAAAGTCCACTTCTCTACTGCACTTGCATGTAGGCCTTAGGTGTATCTGTCTGCACTGGCCAGCTTCTGCCACTAGATGATGTATTCATTTAACATTACATCTGATGTTTTATTCTGTATTTACAGCACTTGTATTTCTACATTAAAATACATTTTATTTTAAAGGTTATTTTAATTCCAAATGACACCAGTTCAACTTAGTGTTTTCTGTTTTCTGTTGCGAGATCCTGAAATGCCAAACTGTACAAAGATTCCTTCATAGTTGGTTATTCATTTAGCAAGTGCTTTCAGGTGGGGTTTCACAATACTGCACATATATGGTACAGTATTTTAGCTTGTGCGTAGGTTCCTTCTGATATCTCTTGCTCAGAGAAAACAATCTCCAGTTTCAATTTTGATTTCTGTGAGAACCTATGATTCACTTAAAAGTCTATTCATTTAAAATTGCAATTTTCAGGAAGGCAAGCACAAATTTTAAGTGAAGATTTGCTGTGTTTCAGTATATGGCTAGCTTCATCTAGATTTTATCTTTACTGTGATCCACTGATGTGTAAAATTGTATCTGCTGTTCCTGATGTGGCCTCCACTACATCGGGGAAACCAAGCAGAGGCTTGGAGACCGCTTTGTGGAGCACCTGCGCTCGGATCGTGACAAACAACAACACCTCCCAGTCGCGAACCACTTCAACTCCCCCTCCCATTCCGCAGACGACATGTCCATCCTGGCCTCCTCCAGTGCCACAACGATGCCACCCAAAGGCTGGAGGAACAGCACCTACTATTCTGCCTGGGAACCCTGCTGCCCAATGGTCTCAATATGGACTTCACAAGCTTCAAAATCTCCACACCCCTGACCTCATCCCAAGACGAGACCATCTCATCCCCGCCTCCTTTACCTGTCTGTTTTTTCTCCCATCTATCCACTGCTCCCACCTCACTGACCAACCCCCATCCCAACTCCCTACCTACACTCACCTGTACTGGCTTCAGCCCCACCTCCGTCTACTGTTGACCTAGCTGCTCCTCTGTCCACTTTCTATCATCGCCTCCCCCTCTCTCTTTATTTCAGAGCCCCCTTCCCCTCCCCCATTTCTGAAGAAGGGTCCAGACCTGAAACGTCAGCTTTCCTGTTCCCCTGATGCTGCCTGGCCTGCTCTGTTCATCCAGCTCTGTACCTTGTTATCTTAGAATACTGAATAGTCTTCACACGAGCAGCATGTTTCCTCTCGTGGGTCAGTTCAGAACCAAGGTGCAATGTTTTAAAATTCAGGTTGCCTTTTCAGGAAGAGATGGAATTTTTTTTCCCCCTTTAGAGGATTGTGCATATTTCGAACTGTCCACTTCAGAAGGTGGTGGAGGTAGGGCTATTGAATATTCATATCTCTACCCTGCTGAATGAGCCATGATTGTATAATTGTGCATAACCAGTATGCAGTTTGGGTATCTAGTGTGGTTGGATTAGACTACTACTCAGTCATTTCCTCCCATTGTCCTGTCCAGGTACTACAGTGCTACTATATTACAGATGTCTGGAGTCCAAGATGACACGTTAGCAATCTGGTTGGCTGCTGTCACAGCATTCACAAACTTCATTTTTACATTGGTTGGAGTTTGGTTGGTTGAGAAGGTAGGACGCAGAAAGCTCACGCTGGGCAGTCTCACAGGTTGGTAAACTTGTTTCCCTCAACTTATTTGTTCATAATACCAATTCTGAGAAAATGCGAGCTATTATCAAATCATTGAAAAAATGCAAACAGTGGTAAGATGAGCTCTGCACTTCAAAGGATAATGTTTATGACATCATCTCTTAGCACTAACCCCTCAGACCAGCTGCTTTTTTGTTTTGCTTTCTTTGTCTTAGTTACAATGGTGTGAGGATTCTGAGAGATCTAAATGTTTTTGGTGTTTATTTTAAATGACTGACACTTTGGCATCAAAACTGTAATTGTGGGCATTCAATTCTGCTATGCTTGCTGATGGAATAGAGCACATGGACCTTTACTCCATTTTGCAGATGCACTATGACTTCAAAGGACAATATTTGAATTACATTTGTTTTGCAATACTTGGTAATAGCATGTAGAAGTGACATCTTGTTTTAAAGACTTGCACCTCTGTGCTACATGTGGTTAAGGTGAAAAGAAAATGGATGGTAGCAACATAAATGATTATTTCAGCTAGTGAAGTATCTTTTTGACTAAATGTGAATGAATTAGAAGCAGTGAGAGGTTGGTGAGTAGCTAACAATCATAAGACCAAGTATTTAAATTGCTCCCCTGTTTTCTTAAAAAGTATTGCTTCTAACAATTATTGCATATTGGATGTTCTGCTGTTTGCTCAATATGAAGCAATTCCATCATCCTGTCAGACTGAGATTAATGACACAGGTTGGTTTTCAATTCCTTTGGACAGTAAGTATTTGTAATGTTAGTTATGTAGACTTAAAACAGTAGCCAATATTCGTGCAGAAAATAGTAGTTAATGATTCAGGTCTTCGAGTCCACCAAATAATTCAAGCAGTTTTTCAAAAAATTCATTCTTGTGATTGTATTGTAGTATGGAATGGACCAGCAATTTCTACCAACTATTAAAAGTACGTATCCAAAACATCCACGCGTTCTTTCCATCAGCTATTCTCGATAATTTCCCAGCATTCCTTGAGTTTTGAGCAAAAATGGAAATAGCACATTCATAGTTTTATGAAATGTTCAGTTATTGAAATATTTCTACACTTAAATTGAGAGGACAAATTTGTGATATGGTTATTTACTGCTTCATCTTAGATTCTAATGATGGCTCCTATGATTTTGTTGCAGGAACAGCATTGAGCCTTGTGATTCTAGCAATTGGGTTTTTGTTATCAGCCCGGGCTTCTCCATCAATAACTCTCTATCCTAGAGACCCTTCAGGCCGTAATGGCAGCTGTGCTGGATACAAGTGAGTATTCTCTTTATAATATTTGAGAATACAGTTTTTTGCTAACATTGCACACAGGACTCAGTTTTTGTCAGGGTGCTAACGTAGGTGTAGATGTGCAAAATCATGCATTGAAATCAGTTAAAGACTAGAGTAAAATTTTCACTGTTCTTAAGAGTACAGCAAGTTTGTCAATTGACTCCACCATCAGTTTAATTCTCTACAATGTCATAGATATGCTTCTTGAATGGAATGATAAAACTTGACAAAAATGAACCGAGAAAAGGTGTCTTCGAGACCAAAGTAACAGTTGTGATGATACTGTGGCTTTAAGAGGTGTGTTTTCCCCTAGTTCCTTTGAGGGGCACAGGTACTGAGCAGTCTAAAAAGATAAACACCCTAGGTTTCACAAGTTGCTTTTTATTTAAAAGTGGGAACAATAGAAGCAGCCTGAATGGGTTTATCAAGCTCACACCCACAGAACCAGGATTTTTAGAAGCTGCTGGGGCTCTGAAAAGCTGTCACATCTCTCTTTGTTGCATTTGAAAATTGGAGTTCTCTTTTTTTCAGAATTGTCTTCTCATGTTCTTTACTCCTCGATTTGGAGAACTGCACTTGAATTTGCTTTCTGCCAAGGATGTGTTCATGGGATGTTGTTACTCTTTTTGAAACAGTGACTGTTCAATTGTAAAATAGTCTATTATTTCGCAAGTTTTCCAATAGAGTTAAGTTATTCCAAGTTCCTCTTTCTTTTCTTACATTTTAACTAGTGTTTGAATAAATTGTGTTTTGCTTAACATTGAGTAGTTTGACCAATCGAATTGCATCTGGAACGCAGCACCTCATGTTTACCTTTTTTAAAATAAGAAAATGTTAGGGTCTAGGTTACCTTCTTAGTATATTTTGAGGGAGTCTGGTCTGTTCCATAACTGTTACTCCCAGGACAGTGACCTCCTATTTTGTGCAGTAACCGTTTATGTCACACCTTTATTGAATGACTTTCGGAAATCCAAAAAAAAACTACATCGTTTCGTTCCCCTTTTTCAACTAAATCTATTAACTGGCAGAAGAGGTAGGAGAAAGAAATAAGAGATTGGAGCTCCTACAAAGGACTCGATAAAAATTCTGATTGGACAGAGCATGAATTTGCAAATGGAATGTCATGTTTGACTGTTTCTTTTTGAAGATGTTTCCAACAAAATTCATAAAAAGAAGTTAGGTTTACAGAAGGTTTCTTGATAAGTCTTCCCTGGGTGGATGTCTCGTAAAATTAAAACATGTTATGGCAGGTAATGTATTGACATGGATTATGGTTTGGCTAACAGACTGAAAACGGTAGGAATAAATCGATTATCCTTGCATTAGCAAACTATGGGGTACTACAAGTGTGGAAGTAGACCATTCAGCCCATTGGATCCACACTAATTCTCTGAACAGCATCCCACCCAGACCCATAAGGCCCTGCAGTTCCTATGGCCAAACCACCTAGCCTGCTCTTCCCTGGACACTATATGGGGCAATTTAGCATGGCCAATCCACCTAACTTGCGCATCTTTGGATTGTGAGAGGAAACCAGACCACCCAGAGGAAACTCATGCAGACACTGGCAGAATGTGTGTGGAATTTGCATGGTTACCCAAGGGTGGAATTGAACCCGGGTCCCTGGTGCTGAGATAGCAGTGCTAGCCACTGAGCCACCGCGCCGCACATATCATGCAAAGTGACTTGGTGAGAGTTCTTGTTGAGAGGTCACCAAAAGCTAAATGCAGTTATGGCAAGTTATCAGTAAGGTTAATGTAATGTTATTGCTTTATTGCTAGATGATTTGAGTACAGGAATAGTGAAATTTTATTTGTATTGTGTAGGAGTTTGTTTAGCCAACACCTGGAATAATACGTATAGCTTTGATATCCTTATCACAGAAATATATAGTTACCATAGAAGGAGTACAGACTTGTTCCTGGGATGGTGGGACTATCATAGAAATATAGAAAATAGGGACAAGAGTAAGCTAATCGGTCTTCAAGCCAACTCCACTATTCGTTCTGATCAACCAACTCAGTTAACCTGTTCCTGCATTTTCCCATATCTTTTAATCCCTTTAGCTTCAAGTGTTATATCCTCCTTTAAAATCATACATGATTTTGGCCTCAGCTGCGTTCTGTGTTGGCAAATTCCACAGGCTTATCACATTCTGGGTGAAGAAATTTCTGTTCGTCTCAGTCCTAAATGGCTTATCCTGTACTCTTAGACTCTAACCCAGGATTTTGGATTCTCCTGCAATCCGGAATGTCACTTTTGCATCTACCTTGTATTGTCCTCGTAGAATTTTATACATTTCTGAGATCACCACCCCCACATTGTTCTTTTCAACTCCAGCAAGAATAATCCTAACTGATTCAACTTCTCCAGGCCTGCTGTCCTAGGAATCCGTTTGGTAGACCTTCACTGCACTCCCTGTATAGCAAGAACATTCTCCTTCAGGTAAGGAGACCAAAACTTCAGTGTGTCAGGTGTGGCCTCAAAAGCCTTCATAATTGCAGCAAGATATCCCTGCTCCTATACTAGAATCCTGTTGCATACCATTTACCATCTTTACTACCTGCTGCAACTGCATGGTTACTTTCAGCAACTGAAGGACCCTCGGGCTCTATGAAGAGAGATTGGGCAAACCAGGCCTGCATTCCCATGAGTTTTGAAAAATGCGAAGTGACCTAATTGAAACCTGAAAAATACTCCATGCGATTTACATGGTAGATGAGGTAAGATGTTTCCCTGGTTAGGGACTGCAGAACCAGAATCTCAATTTTAAAATAAGGGCACACTATTTTGGACCACAAGGAGGAGAAGCCTTTTACTCAGAGTGTGATGAACCTTTCGAATTTCCAACCCCAGAAGGTTGTTGAAGCTCCGCCTTGTCTTTGTTTTTTATGATTATTCAGAATAAATGAGATTTTTGCAATTTCCATTTCATAGTACTTAAAGCTTGAGATTGATGATCAAAGATATAACAGTGGCATAAACGGTAATGAGGACAGCATGGATAAAAGGCATTGAAATGTTTTATCAACCGTGATTGTGTTAATAAATGTAAAAGTTGCCATTGTCTTAACTAGATCATCAAGCTGCTGTCTCACTAGAGAACTGGTGGTGGTTTAACCTGCAGAGAGCTTGAGACAGAGTCCTTCATGGTAACCTCAGCCGACGTGGAAATTAAGTCCATGCTATTGATGTTATCCTGCATCGCCGACCAGCCCTCCAGTCAACTGAACTAACCAATGTGATTCTGAATCATTAACGGCTCATGTCTGGTTGGTTTGTCTTTGGTGTGAGAGCCAAACTTGGAATAGTGATGGTGGAGACCAACGTTGCTTGTAAGGCATGATTCTGCGAGTTTGGTTGTCAGGGTGTTGCTAGATCCATTTGTAGATTAGACCTCCCAATTTTGGCTCAAGTTCTAAGATGCTAGCAAGGAGTACATTGCAGAGTTAACTAGGTAGGGTATGCTATTTTTATTTCCAATGCCTTGGGCAATGCTGCATGATCCATCTAGTTTTATTGCTTTTCCAAATCATGTGGTACGCTGAGCAGTTTTCCTGGCCAATTCAACAGGTATTTTAGAGTTCGAGTCAATCTCTGTGCTGTTTTTGGAATTGCATGTAGGCCAGACCAGGTAAGAACAGCAGATTTCGACTCTTCGCAAGGGTATTTGTGAACTTGACAGGGTTACAACAAACTAGTAGTTTCATAATTAATTGTGACACTATAAATCTGGAATTAAAATTCTAAATTTATAAGTAAATTTGAACACATGACTCCAGTCCATAACTTTGGATAACTGGTCCGGTAAGATTATCAGCATGTTACTATTTTTGTTGTGCATGTTTGGTAACTAATTTTAATGGCTTTCATTTCTTAATTTCAGATCTTGCAATAATTGTATGTTGGACCCTACCTGTGGCTTTTGTTTCAAAATGGAAAGTCCAAATGTTACCGAGTCGTCCTGTGTCCCTGTAAGCAACAGATCTGAGGGAATGGCTGCCTGGGGCAGGTATGAAACTCTAACTCAATGAATGTGCTAAGTAAGCATTTGCTGAGTACAAGAGAAGCCCGATTATGTACCTGATTTTAAAAACCAGGAGAGACAAGATAAACTTACACTTTTAAAAGAACAATTTTGATGAAGATCTCCATCTTGGAATATTAACCAATTTTTTTTTTCGGATGCTGATAGACCTGTCACCCAGTTCCAACGTCTTAAAGTTCTGTTCTTTTAGGGGATTCTGTTCATCTATATTAAGCAATAAGGCTGACTTGGAACATAGTCTGCCTTTATAGGTTCTCCTGATCACAAATGTTTAGCACTTCCATACGTGAACCAGATTACAGTCTAATTTTATTCTGTATTGTCTTGAGAAGGTATAAAATTAACTGTAATCTGAAAAGAGCGGAGAAGGGAACATTTGAATGGGAGGGAATCACCTGTTTTTTTTGCATCATTTAAAAAATAAGAGAAAATGATGCAGTCATGTGATCCTCCTGAATCAGTTTTGTTATGCAACCCAGCTACGTGGTAAAGATTTAAACTAACCCAAACTTGTGTTTATGAATCTTTTTCTTCATACTCAGTCTTCTAATTCCTCCTTGTAGAGGGCCATTACTATACACCAGAAACTGAACAAGCTTAATATTTTTGTCTCTGTAAAGTTTGAGGGTTAGATAATGTATGGAAGAAAGTGAACACTGTCTTATCTACTTTTGTTTTTACTATAATATTCATTCAGCACTGCATTACACCTAGCGAACCCAACCTACTAAAAATTAGATAATTACAATGATCCATCTGGTATTCTAGTGATTCTTTCTTTTTTCTGTTCCTCAACTCTAGAATGATCCAATGTATCCAAGTTCACTTTATAACTTTCTATAATTGACTTAAATTAATGGCTGCTGGGGTACTAGTTTAGAACCAAAGGCACAAAGCTATTGTATCCTGAAATGCTTAATTTGACATTCACCAGTGGTAAAAGATCAAAAAATCAAGTCCATGATCTGTATCTTTTGCAAAGGGATCCTAGATAACTCAAATTATTTGGCAGGAGGTAGCTGAATAGATGGTCAAATGCCCTTCACTGTACAGTCACTTGGATACTCACTGGAATTTCAGTGATTCTGAATTCTTTCTCAGTACACATTTTTGGTATATGGTTGATTTTGATGTCTGTTTTTGGATCTCTATTCCCGTTACTACAGTGACAAAGTTCTCGGAATATTCGAAGGATTATAGACGTAATCAAATATTTTTGTAAATCTAGGACGAAAATTATTTAATAATTAAGTTTCCTAGGGGATTATTAGACTTGTGCTGCATTGATATATTTAACATGTTCAACTCCATAATCTGATTTGCTTAGTGTCTTGTTTTAAGATTATTGCAGTACAGTCCGCTATGTTGTCAGTTCAGTCAAACCTGTTTTCCATGTTTTTATACTGCAGTGTGTAATCATGGAACAACTATGCAACTTCATCTAGGGAAGCAGGTGGGTGAGCGAGCTTTCATCAGGCTCTTCAGAGTCATTAGTTCCCCCTGTCCAAAATAAAACCTCCTCAGGACTACTTTGTTCAAGAACATACTACACCTATGATTGCTTCATCTGTTTTGCAACCTACGGTGTCATCAACCTCAGCATTCATTTCCATGTAATTTCCAAGCCAGCCTTCGACAGGCGAGCTGAAAAGCTTCGTCAGGTTGGTTTGCTTCATCCTGCAACTCCTTGTTCTCAACATCTTTTGCAGTCGTAGCGCATTTGAATCCAATGTGGTAGAAGCAGTGAGTGCAAAAGGCTTCTGACACCATCTTTTGCAGCTTCTTGGTCATGAAGATGTATTCTAGAACAATTGATTAGATTCCTGCTTCTTATTAATAGCCTCGATAACCTGATAGATCAGCTGCCATTGGTAGTTGGCTTTTGGGTTCCTAATCATCCAGATCTATTGGTTGGAGGTTGACTGTGGTGTTGGGAGGCAAGAACATCAGCCTAACGATTTTGAGGCCAACACTGTTGGAGTGCATAGGATAGTAGTCTGTAATGATGAACTTCCTTTTCGAAATGTTGATATATCTTGTCCACTTTCCTGGTTGTCTCAAATGCTGATGGTTGTCTAGGCAGTTTTGTTGGTTTTGTGCTGCGTGGGTAGTGTCTTGACAATCGCAAAGCAATGTGGCTTCTTGGACTTTCCTATGACAAGAAGCAGCAGCTCTTACGGCCAATCCATGTTGGAGTGACCATAGCTGTCACACATTCCTACTTTACTTTCCACCACTATATATTTCATTTTTAAACATTAAAGAACAACCTAGTGAAAGGCAGGAAGAGAGTTTGGATTCAGAGTTAAAACTCTGTATCACTTGATATATGCTCATTCAGAGTGTGGATGAGACTGCTTTGTAGACAATCTTCCGTAACTGCTGCTGTAACTGCCGCACCATCACTGTTTCTGTGCTGAAAATAATGCCAAGCTTTATCTTGAGTCAATCTGTCCACCCATCGTACAGGTGAAATCCTTATGGCTCAGCCTGTTTACTGGGGTGACTCTCCTTTCTTGCAGCATTGGTCCAGAGACTAGTATGTTCTTTCCTCCGGTTGTCTTGAACCACCTTAGCAGAGCGAAATTTGTTATCTACAGCGGCAGCTGCTCATTTTCTTCCTTGGTTGGGGGGAAAAATGCCTCTTTGTTGAAGTACCCTAGGATGTTCACTTTCTGCTTAAAAATGATCTTAGTCTTAGCAATGTTCACTCTTCACTTCGCAGCACAGTTTTCCCACTTGTTGTGTCAGCTTCACCTTCTCTCCAATTGACGATCTTCTAACTTTCTTATGTTTTTAGCACAGTTTGAATATCCTTTCATGGAGAGATTTTGATGCTAAATGATGACTTGCCCGGACTTCATGTTCTGGTATGGCCTAACCCCACTTTAGATAGTCATATGACAAGCGTACAAAAGTTTGGCAAATCTAGAATATTGGGCATCCTTCTACAGGATTTCTGACTCTGCTAGCAGGAATAACTGACAACCACAGCACAACCGGAGTTTCTAGTTCTCTGAATTTGACTCATCACAATTTCACCATATTGCAAATCGGAACAATTCAGCAATACTTTACAGTGTAGATATGCTTTAACAATTGCAATAAAATATTCTTTCATATATTTAAAGATGGCAAAGTACAGATTTATTAACTGAAAATGGGTTTATCATATAAAAGATTTGAATAGCGTCCAGTCTATCAATTAAATATTTCCATTTTAAATGCATGAAAATAACTATAAGAAACATACTGTACCATTGGCAAGTTATGTTATTGTACAGTAATGTAAATAATTTCCCACACTTTGCTCAGCAAGAAAAGGTGTATTTATTCCATCTATCCGCTCATTAAACAATTCCTGAGGGTTGTCTGAAGCAGGGATGTTTGCTGATTGCACTATGTTCATTGCCATTCGTGTATTGGATACTGAAGTGGTATGTATCCATATGAAGCAAGGCCTCAACAACATTCAGACTTGGTTTGATGTGTGGCATGTATGTTACTTGCTAATTAAGTACCAGAAAAATCATCACTTTTAGCAAGAGAGAATCTAACAATTCAATCTTTGTTCAATGGCATCACTGTTGTTGAATCTCCACACAATTGACATCCTGGAGATTACCATCAAGCAGAAACTGACTGGACCAGCCATAAAAATTCCATGCCTACAAAAGCAGGTGAGAAGCTAAGAATTCTACAGCAAGAAACTTGCTTCCTATCTCACCAAAGCTTTCCCATCCTCTACGAGACACAAGCCAGAAATGTAATGGACTACTCTGTTTGCCTGAATGAGTGCAGGTACAGCAACATTCAACATGCATGATACCATCCAGGCCCAAGCAGCTTGCTTGATGACTATCCTATCCATCACATTCAACATTCATTCCCTCCACTACCAGCACACAGTGGCGGCATTCTGTACGTGTTTACAGGATACACTGCAGTGATTCATCCAGGCTTCTTCCAAACACACGCCTCTACCACTTAGAAGGACGTATGCAGCTGATGCATAGCAATACCACCACCTGCAAGTTTTCCTCAAAGCTGAACAGAAAACTGACTTAGAGTAATATTGCTGCTCCTATACTGTTTGATCAAAATTCTGTAACTCCGTTCCTGAAAACGTGTGTGTGTGTGTGTGTGTGTGTGTGTGTGTGTGTATAACTACACACTAAGAACTGCAGTGGTTCAAGGAGACAACTACACGTTGCCTTTGCAATGACAATTAGGGATAGGCAATAACTGCTGCCTTGCTCATGCTGGTAATATTCTGTGGAAAAAATTGTCAATTTCTTACAGTACTCAGCTAAGTCCCCGCAATTATTAAAAGTCCAACTTTTTTAAAATTCATTTGTGGGATTTGAGCATCACTGGCTGGGCAGCATTTATTGACCATCCCTAGTTGCCCTTGAGAAGGTGGTGGAGAGCTGCATTATTGAACCACTGCAGTCCATTTGCTGTGGGTTGACCCACGATGTCCTTAAGGAGGGAATTCCAGATTTTTGACCCAGTGACATTGAAGGAATGGCGATATATTTCCAAGTCAGGATGGTGAGTGGCTTGGAGAGGAATTTGAAGGTGGTAGCGTTCTCACTTAAGAGTCTGAGCTGCTGACAGAGAGCCCTGAAGTAAGCTATTCCTGTTGCTTAGTGGAGTCTTTTGCCCAGCATTGGAGTTCCTGATGCAGTTTCATCCTCCCCTCCAGGATACAGGAAGATCAGGTTTAACCTGGTGCTGAGTCTTCTCCCCATTAGCAACTCTGCTGGAGCTATCCCTGTAGTTGCATGAGGGGTGGTCTGATAATCAAATAGGAATTGGGGCAGTTTGTTATCTTTGTGAAGCTGTAGGCTGTTTCTTTAAACCTGCCTTCAAAGTTTGGATTGCTCTTTCTGCCAGACCGTTGGATGATGGTTGGAATAGAGCTATCTTTGTATGTCGAATGCCATTCAACTTTAGAAAATACTCAAATTCCCTGCTGGCAAAGGAGGGCCTGTTATCTGCGACCAATACTTCAAGGAGTCCGTGTATTGCAAAAGATGCACACACCTTTTCTATTGTCATCCCCGTGTTTGACTAATGAACTGTACGCATGTCCAGCTACTTTTGAGTAGGTGTCCACAATGATAAAGAATTTTGAGCCCAAGAAAGGGCCTGCATAGTTGACAAGTATCCATGTCCAGGATTTACCCAGCCATTCCCACTAATGTTGGGGAGCTGTTGGTGGTAATGTTTGTGCTTTTGTTGGCACTCTGAGCAATACGCCACCAATGCAACTATGTCTGCATCCAATCCTGGCCACTAGACATAACTTGTCACCAAGATCTTCATTTTGGAAACCCCTGGATGAGTCTTGTGGAGTTCAGCCAGTATCTGATGGCGACCTTTACTTGGGACAATCACTCTTGCTCCCCATAATATTATGCCATTCTCTACTGTGATCTGGTCTCTGATTCCAAAAAAATGTTGTAAGGCTTCTATGCTTTCCCCCATCACCAGCTGACTTGGTTTTCCCAGGACCAGATCTTTCTGCATCCAAAGTCTGATGTTGCCAGCTGTGCCTGGAAACGTGTTCAGAAAGTGTAAGACCATTACGGACTCCATCAATGGTGGTATGACTGGTGGTGGATCTGCTAGCGGGAAGCAGCTCAATACATCCGCATTTTGCTACTTGATCTTCCAGACAGTGTTCCAACTTGTAATTATATGCACTTAGTATTAGAGCCTACTGCTGAATTCTGCCTGAAGCTATGGGCAGCACTACCTTGTCCTCTTTAGGTAGACCTAGCAGGGGTTTGTGGTCAGTTATTATTACAAATTTACATCCACAAAGGTATTTGTGGAACTTCCTGACTCCAAATCTAATTGCCAAACCTTCCTTCTCTAACTAGGTGTATTTAGGCTCTAAATTAGTCGAAGTCCTGGATGCAAAAGCTGTAGGGCATTCCTCTCCATTAGGCCACCTGTGAGCTAATGCTACCCAGATGCTGTGTGGGGAGGGAGCCATCACATGTCAGTACCAAATCTCACTTTGGATCATAGTGTGCCAGCACTTTAGAGGATGACAGCTGTTTCTTCGCTTCCCTGAAAGCTATGGCTTGCCTACACTACTATTTCCAAAGCCGACCTTTTTTTTAAGAAACAATTGATACAAGGGTGCCAGAATGGAGGCCAGGTTTTGAATGAACTTTCCGTAATAGTTCACCAGCCCAAGGAAATACCTAAGCTCCCTTGCTGATGTGAGAACCAAGGCACCTTTGATCGCCCTGACTTTATCTTCCAGCAGGTATAACCTGGTCATGTTGAATTATGTAGCCCACATAGGTCACTTGGGGTGCCTGGTACACACTTTTTCCCTTCTAAGACATACGCATACCTGGGAGAAACATCTAAGGACTTAAGTTTGCTGAGTGCTCCTCCATGGTCTTCCCTGTTATAAGCATGTCATCTAGATATATCACAACCTGGGGTAGACCTTATAGAATGTTGTCCTTCATTCGCTGGGTATCGTCAGCCTGTGCAATTTTTCAAAGAGGCAGTCCTGTATGTTAGTACAAACCCTTATGGGTATTAATTTTAGCATACTTCTAGGAATCCTCATCCAGCACAATTGCTCTGTGAAGAACATCTCACCTGCCAGCTTTGTTATAAATCCTCTGTGCGAGGGATTGAAAGCTGTTTACTGTTTGTTTAAAGTCCCTACAAAGGCAAACAGATCATACTGATTGTGATGAGTCTATGCTGCCCATTTTGCAAACTGGACTGGTTTGATGACTCCTTCTGATTTGTGCCTGTACTTTTGCCTGTAAGGTAAATGGCACAGGGTGGGCCTTGCAGAATCGTAGAATTCCTTCCTGGTCAACATGCAAAGTGGCCTTGACTCCTTTGATAGTCCCTAGACCTTCCTGAGAAACTTCTGGGTATTCAGTTAGGAATTTACTTAGGCAGTCATTCTCAAATCGAAAAACGTTGAGCCAATCAAGTTGAAGCTTTCTCGACCAATTCCATGCAATCAAGCTTGGGCTGGAGACTTTTACTGAGTGGTAACAACCAGCTGCTTCTCTTAAGAGACCGGGACTGAAGTTGTACCCTTAATCTGTAAAGGTTCTCTGTAGGTTCTCAGTCTAGCTAAGGTCTTGTGCAGACTTTAGGGCTGGAGTCCAGAGCAAATTTGTTAAAGACTGGTTCTGCAATCACTGAAATAGCCATGCTTGTATCAACTCCTATTAGAACTAGGTGACCATTTAACCAGATGTTTCCTTTAGTTCTGTTTTGGATGTGGCTAAGCAATTTAACATTTCCAAACAGTTGTAAGTGGAATTTCCAGGATGTGCACTATCTGGATACTGGCCTATGAGTTATTTTACTCCATTTAGGACTTTGACTGTCTAGAGTCCGCACACCAGCATCAGGTACAATGGCTTGCCAGCCCAGATCCTGAAGAAAATTTAACTGTTTAGCCGAGGCTTAGCTTTGTTTTGGGGTTTTGCTGTGGCTGACCTTGAGTTCGTCTGTTCAGAATATGTCTTGAGTGAGTCTATGCAATTACCTTCACTCAAGTGGTGTTCCCCAAGATCAGTTAAACTAGCAAGGAAGTGCCCACTTCCATCGGAATACCCTGTAACTCATATGCTCCACTTGCCACATTTTCCAATGATAAAGCCAGTTGTAGTGCCTGTTTGAAGTCCAGTTCGGCTTAGCTAGTAGGCGCTTTTACATGGTTACATCGTATATCCCAGCCTCTCATTAAAGGCTAAATCAAAGTCACATGCCTCTGCCAATCATAACCTAGTCAAAAATCCCAATACAGATTCCCCTGGTTCTTGAATTGCTTAGTAATACTGACATCTGATGCTGATGTCTAGGGTCATAATATTCTTTAAATCTGTCAACTCTTGAAAGGTTTTAGTATCTCTCACCTCCGGGAAAATTAGGCTCCTAATAGCTGAAAAAAGCTGCAGGTCCACAAGCTGTCAGGAGAATTACTTGTTGCTTTTCATCTGCCCCAGTGTCATTTGCCCAGAAAAAGTAACCAATTATTTTCACATACTGAGCCCACTCTTCAACAGCAGGGTCAAACGAGGCAAACTTCCCGAATAACAACATGATACCAAAAATGCTTGCCCCAACACAAGGACGACTTTAGCAAACCAATTTCTTTAGGAGCATGCTTTTCTCTTGTTGCTATTGAAATAACTCTACAGAGGCTGGTATCCCCTCACCAAGTCATCCAACATAGAGGGTCCTTGACGCTGATCCAGCTCTGTCAGAGCCTGTTCTAAGTGAACTGGATGTCTGACCCTCCTGTTTATATCTGTCAGCCAGGGCTCCTTGATTGGAGCAGATTAACACCCCAAATTAGGGAACTCATTTTATGATGTCCACCTGGCTGACCTCATTATAATCACTACAGCTGTGTCTTTAAATCTTGGTGTTAAGTCTTTTCCATGTTTAGCAATTCCAATAAATTATCATTTTAAAAAAAAAATCAGCTTTCAGTGAATAGCAGTTTTAAGAATTGCAGATTGCCTTGAACTAGTACCAGCCATATGTGATATTGGGCCCCTTATTCATCTATGCAGCCAACGAAAGGCACGGAGAGTGTGGCCACATTCATCAGCTGTGTACAACATAAAAAGTTAATTTAATATGCTGTCTGCAACACAACCAACGCAGAATGTTTATTGTGAAACTTGATCTCTGCACTTATTTTTAGAGCCAATCATTTTCTCCCTTGAAAAGTGTAAACTAGAAATTATTTATGAGCAACTTTAGACCAAATATCAACTGAGAATATCCAAAAGGATGTGAATCGGTAAAATAATGTAACATTGCTTAATGACTTAGTACATAAGTGAAGTTAAGTAACAATGCCCTTGTTGACCAGATAATTAACTTAAACATATAGGAAATAGAAATTACGGCATGCCTTCAGGATAACGACAAAGTGTACATTTATCTATTTGTGGGACATATGACTGGTCCTGAGAAGGTGGTGATGTGCTAACTGCATCTTTGAACCTTGAAGGTAGGTGACAATGCTGCAATGTATTTTCCCCAACATGGATTAAGAAGCTTACATATTTTTCTAAATTCGGATAGTACATGACCTGGAGGGGAAATTGGAGATGGTCCTAAATCATCTAATACCCTTGTCCTTCTAGGTGGAAGAGTTTTAGAAGAGGAGTTCAAAACATTTTGATGAATTGCTACGGTTCATCTTGTAAATGATGCACACTCCAGCAGTGGGATGGCAGACTTGGAAGGGTGAATCTTTAAGGTGGTCAATAGAGTACCATTCATACAATCTGCACAGATGCTGTGGTACCTTATATTGGCTTGCCCTGCCAGATGGAGATATTTCATCTCCATCCAGACTTGTGCCTTTTGCTGTTAGGTAGAAAAGCCTTTGGGAGTCAGAGGGCAAGTTACTATAGACTACCCAACCTCTAATGCCCACCCAGATTGTTTATGTAGAAGGTCGATGACAACCCCTGAGGTGGTGGTTGGTAGAGAATTCAGCAATGACAGTCATGTTATAGGCTAAGTGGATACAGTTAACTGTTTTCTACTCTGATGTGGTCATTATTCGTCACTTGAGTCAGGCTTGTTATCTGCCCAGTCCGGAAGTTTTGCTGCTTGGAAGTTGCACGTGAAATTGAACACTGTGCTGTTCAGCAAACATCCCTATTTCTGACCTTTATAATGGAGGGGAATGTATTTAATGAACTAATTTAAGCTGGAGGTACTGGAGCATTATCCTGAGGAATGTCTGCAATAGTGTTCCAGGCTGAGATGATTATCCTCTGATAACCTCCACTGTCTCTTTCTTTGTGCTAGGTATGATTCTGTTGAGTGATGAGTAACCCCACCGCAATAATTTCTGCAGGTTTCAGTCTTATTTGAGCTCCTTAATGCCACTAATGGTCAAATGCTACCTTGATATCAAGGGCAGCCACACAGTTCAGCTGTCTTGTCAATGTTTACATGAAGACTATAATGAGGCTGAGCTGAATCCATTGACATCAATGGGTGCTCTCTTAAAACATCTTTAACCACTAACTCATGATTGCAAGTTAATTGTTAGGGGGTGATTGGCTACATTGAATTTAGTTTGCTTTTTGTGGACAGGACGTAACTAAGCAGTTTTTGACTTTGGTGGGTATCAGAGACATAACTTTAGTGGAACAGCATGGCTAGTTCTGTAGCACAGATCTTCACAATAGCAACAGAGGTATTGTCAGGGCCCATGGTCTGTCTTCCAGCCAGCGTGCTCATTTGTTCCTTGTGAACTTGGGCAATGAATCAAGTTGGGCCAATCATTTATTGTGATGATCTTGGGAGGAGACAGATGGATCGTCCACCCGGTACTTCGAGCTGAAGATGAGTGCATATGCTGAGTCTTTTGACTCCAGCATCATTTAGGATGAAAATGTTTATGGAGCCATTTCTTCTCCATAGTTATTTAATTGACTGACATTCACAAAAGACTTAGTGCTTTGATCTGATCAAATGGTCGTGAACCATATAGCTACAACTACAGTGTGCGGCTTGTTTAGCATGTGTATATAGTTAATTGTCAGAAGTTAACCAGGTTACCACCTCCTTTTCTGATATGCACGGCTTCCTTGATTCATTTAAGTAAAGCAAAAGTGAACCTCTTTCAGAAGTCTAATGCAAAACATACAGCATAAATATGTATCTTGGGTTGACAAGCACTGATTAATTCTCATGGGGAGATAATGATATCATGGTAATGTCACTGACTAGTAATATTTCAAAAATGCTCAGGAGATCAGGCGGCAACTGTGGAGAGAAAATATTTGCTGTTTCATGTTGACGACTTTATTTCAGTTCTGCCATTTGTTAACTCTGTTTCTCCTTCCATGTATGCTACCAGAGTTGTTGAGTATTTCCAGTATTATCAATTTTTCAGATATCCAGCAAAAAAAATTGGTAAACATTGCAGATTTTAAAAAGGCAAATTCTGAGAATCTGAGCTTGTAAACCATATGGAAATCTAATTCTGAAAATTGCTTCATACTGCATTTCTAAGAGTATATCAAAAGTTGGTACAGGTTCAAACTAATAAAAGGGATTTAGGATTAATCAGATTTTTGGCTTAATATTAGTGGACAACAGGGGTGAGTCATGGAGGTGAAAACTCCTGAATATTTTTTAGATCACTGCTGTACTGGGGGAAGGTATGTGGTCTTTCTGGAGAGGAGAACTAAATGATGTTATGACTATATGGAAAGCTTAATATCTATTGATGTGTAAACATAGAACATAGAACATTACAGCGCGGTACAGGCCCTTCGGCCCTTGATGTTGTGCCGACCTGTGAAACCAATCTGAAGCCCATCTAACCTACACTATTCCATTATCATCCATATGTTTATCCAGTGATCGTTTAAATGCCCTTAAAGTTGGTGAGTCTACTACTGTTGCAGGCAGGGCATTTCACGCCCTTACTACTCTCTGAGTAAAGAACCTACCTCTGACATCTGTCCTATATCTATCGCCCCTCAATTTAAAGCTATGTCCCCTCGTGCTAGCCATCACCATCCGAGGAAAAGGGTTTTCACTGTCCACCCTATCTAATCCTCTGATCATCTTGTATGTCTCTATTAAGTCACCTCTTAAACTACTTCTCTCTAATGAAAACAGCCTCAAGTCCCTCAGCCTTTCCTCATAAGACCTTCCCTCCATACCAGGCAACATCCCGGTAAATCTCCTCTGCACCCTTTCCAATGCTTCCACATCCTTCCTATAATGCGGCAACCAGAAATGTAAGCAATACTCCAAGTGCGGCCGCACCAGAGTTTTGTACAGGTGCAACATGACCTCATGGCTCTGAAACTCAATCCCTCTACCAATAAAACCTAACACATCGTACGCCGCTTAACAACCCTCTCAAACTGGGTGGCAACTTTCAGGGATCTGTGCACATGAACACCGAGATCTCTCTGCTCGTCCACACTACCAAGAGTCTTATCATTAGCCCTGTACTCTGTATTCCTGTTACTCCTTCCAAAGTGAATCACCTCACACCTTTCCGCATTAAACTCCATTTGCCACCTCTCAGCCCAGCTCTGTAGCTTATCCATGTCCCTCTGTAACCTGCAACATCCTTCTGCACTATCCACAACTCCACCGACTTTAGTGTCATCCGCAAATTTACTAACCCATCCTTCTACGCCCTCATCCAGGTCAGTTATAAAAATGACAAACAGCATTTCCGATCAACTACCACCCTCTGTCTTCTTACAGCTAGCCAATTTCTGATCCAAACTGCTAAATCACCCTCAATCCCATGCCTCCGTATTTTCTGCAATAGCCTACTGTGGGGAACCTTATCAAACGCTTTACTGAAATCCATATGCACCACATCAACCGCTTTACCCTCATCCACCTGTTTGGTCACCTTCTCAAAGAACTCAATAAGGTTTGTGAGGCAAGACCTACCCTTCACAAAACCGTATTGACTATCCCCTAATCAAACTATTCCTTTCTAGATGATTATAAATCCTATCTGTTATAATCCTTTCCAACACTTTACCCACAACCGAAGTAAGGCTCACTGGTCTATAATTACCAGGGTTGTCTCTCCTCCCCTTCTTGAACAAGGGGAACAACCTTACTATCCTCCAGTCTTCTGGCACTATTCCTGTAGACAATGACGACATAAAGATCCAAGCGAAAGGCTCTGCAATCTCCTCCCTAACTTCCCAGACAATCCTAGGATAAATCCCATCCGGCCCAGGGGACTTACCTACTTTCACACTTTCCAGAATTGCTCACACTTCCTCCTCATGAACCTCCATCCCGTCTAGTCTAATAGCCTGTATCTCAGTATTCCCTTCGACAACATTGTCTTTTTCCTTTGTGAATACTGATGAAAAATATTAATTTAGCGCCTCTCCTATCTCTTCGGACTCCACGCACAACTTCCCACTACTGTCCTTGACTGGCCCTAATCTTACTCTAGTCATTCTTTTATTCCTGATACCTATAGAAAGCTTTAGGGTTTTCCTTGATCCTACCTATCAAAGACTTCTCATGTCCCCTCCTGGCTCTTCTTGGCTCTCTCTTTAGGTCCTTCCTGGCTAACTTGTAACACTCAAGCGCCCTAACTGAGCCTTCACGCCTCATCTTTACATAAGCCTCCTTCTTCCTCTTGACAAGAGATTCAACTTCAGTAAACCATGGCTCCCTCGATTGACCACTTCCTCCCTGCCTGACAGGTACATACTTATCAAGGACACGCAGTAGCTATTCCTTGAACAAGCTCCACATTTCAATTGTGCCCAGCCCCTGCAGTTCCCTTCCCCATCCTATGCATCCGAAGTCTTGCCTAATTGCCTTTCCCCCAGCTATGTCTCTTGCCCTGTGGTATATACTTATCCCTTTCCATCGCAAAGTAAATGTAACCGAATTGTGGTCACTATCACCAGAGTGCTCACCTACCTCCAAATCTAACACCTGGCATGGTTCATTACCCAGTACCAAATCCAATGTGGCCTCGTCTCTTGTTGGCCCATCTACATACTGTGTCAGGAAACCCTCCTGCATACATTGGACAAAAACTGACCCATCTAAAGTACTCGAACTATAGCGTTTCCAGTCAATATTTGGAAAGTTAAAGCCCCCATAACAACTACCCTGTTACTTTCACTCCTATCCAGAATCATCTTTGCAGTCCTTTCCCCTACATCTCTGGAACTTTTTGGAGGCCTATAGAAAACTCCCAACAGGATGACCTCTCCTTTCCTGTTTCTAACGTCAGCCCATACTACTTCAGTAGACGAGTCCTCGTCAAACGTCCTTTCTGCCACCGTAATACTGTCCTTGATTAACATTGCCACACCTCCCCCTCTTTTACCACCTTTCCTGATCTTACTGAAACATCTAAACCTCGGAACCTGCAACAACCATTCCTGTCCCTGCTCTATCCATGTCTCCGAAATGGCCACAACATCGAAGTCCCAGGTACCAACCCATGCTGCAAGTTCACCCACCTTATTCTGGATGCTCTTGGCATTGAAGTCGACACACTTCAAACCACCTTTCTGCCTGCCGGTACACTCCTGCGACCTTGAAACCTTATTCATGACCTCACTACTCTCAACCATCTGTACACTGGAGCTACGATTCAGGTTCCCATCCCCCTGCTGAATTAGTTTAAACCCTCCTGAAAAGCATTAGCAGGTTCCAACCCCCCAGGATATTGGTACCCCTCTGGTTCAGGTGTAGACCATCCGATTTGTAGAGGTCCCACCTACCCAAGAATGAGCCCCAATTATCTGAAAGATGTATTAGAAATAGTGGTACAAGCAGGATATCAGCTACCTGAGAATTAGTTTGAAGTTTACAAGTAGGAAATTGTGTATGGTTAGTATGTAAAAGCAAAATGTAGAGAGGAAGATCCATTTCTATGGAAGTGGTGGCAAAATGGTAATTTCACTGAACTCATAATCTAGTCGCCCAAATTATTACTCTGGAACATGCAGCTGGTAGCACTTAAATTCAGTTAAAAATAAATCCAGAATTTAAAAACTAGTCACAGTTTTGACTGTGATAACTATTGTAAAACCCATCTCAAACACTAATGTATTTGTATGGGAGAAAATTTGCCATCCTTACCTGATCTGGCCTACATGTGACTTTAGATCCACAGCAATACCCTTGACTCGCAAATAACCTTCAAAATCAGTCACTTAATTCAAGGGTAATTGGGGATCAGCAACACGTGCTGGCTTTGCCAGTGACACACATGTCCCAGTAAAGAATGAAGAAACAAAACAGCAAAATCTTGTTTTTGATCACAACCTCTGAAAATGTTGACTGTCTGATTGGAGTTCACACACAACCCAAAAGTTGCCATTGTTTACTAGACTGCTTTGATACTAATGTATTATTGCATAATATTACTGGGCAATGGGTTTGATGACCTGTATATATTTTGTTCCATGTTTTTGTCAAGACAGTCCTATTTATTAAGGTTATATCTCCTCAAAACATTATGTTTAAGTACAGTAATACAATGCTCACTATTAAAGCTTTGTTCTGGAAGATATCATTGCAAAGTGGTGCTGTTCTGCTTTCATAGATCATAGAATCATAGAATCCCTGCAGTGTGGAAACAGGCCCTTCGCCCCTACAAGTCCACACCGAACCTCAGAGGATCCCACCCAGACCCATCCCCCTATAACTCCCTATAACCCACCTAATCTACACTTCCCTGAGCACTACAGGCAAATTAGCATGGCCAATCCACCTAACCTGCACATCTTTGGACTGTGGGAGGAAACCGGAGCACCCGGAGGAAACCCACCTTTCTGTTTGAAATGGAAGTTGGTAATTGTAGCACTTACGTGACATGTATGTTACTACTTATTGTTCAGCCCATGCCCGAGTGTTTTTGAATGATGCATTCTGGTACGGATTTCTTCATGATCTGAAGAGCTGCAAACGGACTCTGGGTTTATAATGGAGGGATGTTAATTGATGAAAAACTTAAGTTTGATTAATTTGTTTTGGTCAGCAGTGTATTATGTATGGAAACCCTTCACCACAATGCAGTCTCCAAGCTAGTTACTATCATCAGGTAAATGACAGCTTCAGGTTTAACCGCATGCTTGATCAGCAGAACCAAGGCATTTGGAACTCTTATACACTTCATTGACTGAAAGACAAAATTGTTTCAATGTGTTTGTGCCTTTCCCTCATCTTGTTTACTTCAGCATGGCTATGTGCTATATTCTAACAAATCCTGACTCCTCCAGTTGAAAATGGAAATTTTTTTGCTCTCTGCAGCTCAATCAATACAGGCATTGAACCTTGTTTTCTATATTCACACTTATGATTACTGGAATGCACTTTTCTTCAAAATCAATGAAGTTAAAATGATCACAAAGACAGTTCAGGGGAAGGATAAAGAGATCTTATCAGAGTTTAAGCAAAAAAAGTTAATAGATTTCTTTGTAAAAGGAGTTGTTAGTGCTTTGAATGTCCTATTTATAGGAAGTATGAGGCTGGTCCCTTACGTAATATATGCAATAGGAAGATGGCATTAATATTTATTGCCTTGAAAGATGTTCTTCTACATGGATACACTACTGAAATACTAATAACTTTGGTGTCATGTTTGTGTATTGGATAGCCAATTACCTAGGTCAGTCTTCGCTATTCTAATGTGTTTGGGGTTCATTCTGATGTAGACAATCCTTCTGAATCATCTGTGTTCAGTAAAGTTCATCTCTTTTGATTGACCCACCGTGCATTAATGTGATTAATTTTAATGCCAACAAAATGTATTTCGAATTTTTTGCAGTTTCATATTGCATGCATATGTGCCATTTTGGAAATTTACCACGAGTACAGTTGCTATTCAAAACTATAAAATGAAAGGAGAGAATTGCATGAGCAATAGCAGAAACTTACATTGCTAAAGAGCGATACCAACATTCACAGCCAAGTAGAATAAAGAGAGATGAAAAATAGTATCCAAGATCATCATGCTTCTTGCCCTGCCACCTACCAATGGAGACACAATGTGGCTATATCCTCCAGAAACACCACCTGTATCAGGCAATGATGGTGAATTGACATTATTTAGTGAATGTTGTTGTCCATTACAATTTTCTGGTATCTATTTTAGATGCAGTAATGCTTCAGAATTTAAGAAAGAAGGCTTATCTTGGGCATACAACTTCTGCCCTACAGTATATTCTTGGACTGCGTTACTGGGTCTTATCCTATACCTTGTCTTTTTCGCTCCAGGTATGAAATTTATTTTAAATTATTCCTAATCTGATTCTATTTAAATGATTGTATTGTAGTTCATTAAATGATCCTGAAAAATTTTCTGTTTTCATTGGAAGGGAAATAACCTTCTTCTATAAGTAAATTTAATCCAAAGTTGCATTATTGGGGTCCAGGTTTGCAGCTTATGATGAATGTTGTCATTCACCTTGAAGACTCATGCCCAATTTTTGTAGTCCACCATTATTCTTATTGCAAAATTGAAGCAAAGCTTCAGGTGACACCTTAAACGGAGAGAGAATGCTTTCATGTGAATCTTGTGATGTACCCTTTTCTTAATACCTGTTCCTTTTGTGACAAACATTGTTTCTATGGTATGGAATTACTCTATACTATTGGCAGGAGTTGTCTGCTCGGAATAATTGTTAAAAGCCCATTTTTAAAAATTATTCAATGCTATGTAGAGTTATTGAGAAATAATCAAATTGATTGGGGCAGAACTTACTCTAACAGGTTGTAAAAAATCGTGTCTACATTTATTAAACATGCTGCTGTCTGTTTTGATTCCTGAGATCTGGCTGTGGAAATTGCTGTAACTGGAAAGTTGAAATAATGCAGTCCCTTTTTAGAAGGCACCTGAAATATAGTATACAGTTCTGGTCTCCGTAAGAATATAATTAAATTGGAAGCAGAGGACAATCACACAACTGATACTTAGATGAAAGAGTTGCCTTGTGTGGAAAGGTTGGATTAGTTGAGACACACAAGAAATTATCTTGTAAAATTAAAGTGTGTGAGATTGGACTAGTGTACTGTCATAGATTGAAAACTGAAGAAGGATCACTGGACTCAACGTTAACTCTACTTTTTCTTCACGGATGCTGCCAGTCTATATCTCGAAATTCGATGGGAGGGTGCAGAAATGCTTCAGCATGATTTTGTCAAGTTCAGTGAAAGTGGACAAACACATGCAAACGAGAGGTTACCTACTTTGGTAGCAAAAACAGGCAGATTATTATCTGAACAGCGATAGATTGGGAAAGGGGGAGGTGCACTGAGAACTCTTCAATCACCAGTTGCTGAAAGTAAGTATTCAAGGTAAATGGTAAGTTGGTCTTCATAGCAAGAGGATTTGAGTACAGGAACAGGGATATCTTGCTGCAGTTGTGCAGGGCCTTCACAAGACCATATCTGGAGTATTGTGTGCAGTGTTTGCTTCCTTATCTGAGAAAGGATGCTCTGGCTATGAAGAGAACGCAATGGAGGTTTACCAGACTGATGCTTGGGATGGCAGGACTGACATATAATGAAAGATTGGATCAGTTTGGACTATATTCACTGGAATTTAGAAGAATGAAGGTGAATCTCATGGGAATCGATAAAATTCTAACAGGACTGAACAGAGTCAATGCAGAAAGGATGTTCCTGCTAACCGGAGATCTCAGGAACCGGGATCGTAGTCTAAGGGTATAAGTTATGCTATTTAGGACTGAGATGAAGAGAAATGCCTTTAAACAGGGAGTGGTGAACATGTGGAATTCTCTGCCACAAAGCAATTGAGGCAAAATATTGAATGTTTTCAAAAAGGAGTTTATATGTAGTTTTTTGGCCTAAAGGGGTCAGTGGGTATGGGGAGAAGTGGGAATAGGATACTGAGTTGAATGATCAGCCATGATCATTGAATGGCAGAGTAGGCACAAATGCCAGATGGCCTGCTTGTGCTCCTATTTACTATGTTTCGAAGTTACCTGTATCCATTTCAGGGGTTTGAACAATGAGTGGCAATTTTGCACAGACATATAAGATCCTTGGGGAACTGGACCGGGTGGACAATGAGGATGTTTCCTGTTCTGTGAGAGACCAGAACTAGGTGGTATGCTTTAACAATAAAAGGGATAAAGCAGTAAGCAGGAAGTGTTTCTTTTTTGTGTGTTGTTAAAAGCTTAAGGAGTAAAACTGCACACCTATAAATACATATTTTTAATACTGATATTAAAGTTGATCACACCGTTAAAAAGGATACTTTGACTAAACTACCATGCTTTAACTTTGTGTGCTCAATTTAGTTTGAAACTCTGCTACTTATGTGGTAGATATATATTGTTCGTGCATTTAGGTGATGTATCAAACAACTAGATGCCTTTGTGGTGTTAATATTAATGGAAAGCAATTCTGATTTTAATTTTTAACTCTGCATTTGATTTTGCTTGAAACTAAGTATTTGAACAGTGTTCAACACTTTTTTTAGGAATGGGTTCAATGCCTTGGACAGTGAATTCTGAAATATATCCGATGTGGGCACGAAGTACAGGAAACGCCTGTTCTTCTGGAGTCAACTGGATTTTCAATGTCCTTGTGTCAGTGTCATTTTTGCATTTGGCAGAACATCTTACATATTATGGTAGGAATGAAATTGTATTTTAGAATAATTTTTCTAAATTATTTAAATTATTCTAATTTAATGTTATTAAAGGTTTAATTTTCACGACTTAAAAGCGTCAGTTACAATATCCTCAGATAGACAGTAGAATGTATAACTTATGTAAATTAGTCCAGAATATGTGGTCTGTATTTTACCAACACATACAATTAATGAAGAGCCAATCTTGAGCTGAAAGACGTTTAGAATGCAGCATCTACATAAGGACATGCAAGTTAGAGCAGAGTAGACCATTTTTCCCCTCAAACCTGCTCTGCCATTTGATGAGATCATGAATGATCTGACATTCTCTCAATTGTATGTTGCTGTCTGCCCTTTGTACACTATGACTCTTTTGCCAATAAATAATATTGAATGCAGCTTTAAATAAATAAAATGATCCTTTCTCTACTGCCCTCAGGAAAAGTTTGCACACACTGACAGCCAGTGCAGAGTGAAAAAAAAATCCCCTCATCTGTCTTAAATGGAAGATCCTTTATTTTCAAACTTGCCTAATTCTAGTCTCTCTCATAATGAGAAATATTCTCTCAACAAACATCCCGCCAGATTCCCTCAGGATCTTGTGTTTCAGCAAAACAGTGCTCATTCTTCTAAACCCTTAATGAACATAAGGATAACTTGTCCAACCTTTTACCAGAAGATAACCCCTTAACCTGTGTCACTTCACTTTCACCTCCCTTACCACCCACAAAGCCTAACCCCTCACCTGCTATCTTCCCCATTCCCAAATCCAGATTCAACTCCACTCCCCAATTCCCATGGACTCAGTCTGGACCCACTCAGTCCCAATTCACCCACTCCAGACCTGATCTGCCTTTCCTTTCCATGCCTCCCCAACTCACCCCTTGCCATGTCACAGATCAATCCATTCCCACCAGATCTGATTTCTCCCACCCATCCCAATACCCCTACTTTAAAACAGTGCATTACTTGGCTGACTCCCTTGCCACCTTGCACCCAGCTGGCTCCCTACCCTTCCAGCAACTGAACCTCTCACTTGCCTTACGTACTTTCCATTTGAAAGTAGCTGTATGTAGTTCAGGACTTTTAAACTTCAGTATAGAGCAGCTGACTACAGACTGTATCTGAATTTACATAGCATTCATGACCAAATGGATGATTTCTTACATTAAACAGAAATAAATGTGTGCTGTAACAGTCATTGCAGAGACATGATTGTAAAGTAACCAAAATTAAGGCATGGTTTGCTGCCTTCTAACACTCCGTGACACAGTCAGGATGGAAGTATGGCCTGTGCTTCTGAGAGAGACCTGATCGGAATTTCCTGTCAGAAATGTTGTGCTTCCTCCTTTTTTTCTAAAAAAAAAAAAGCACAGTGGAAAAATCAATCTTTTTACTGCTTTGAATTTGTGATTTTCTTCTCCAAGATGCCAAACATTCCTTGATAATGGTCAATTTTACTTGGCCAAGGAATCTGAAGAAATCACTACTTTTGGAGCATTATCTGGAAAATGTTGCTACCTGAGGCTATCTTTCAGTCTTTATCAGTCAGGATCTTTTCCAGTAGCATACCCCTGGATGTGTATGTCTTGCTAATGATAGGACAAGTAAAGGGGACAACTAAAACCGACACTCTGTTGAGAAGGACTCACCATCAGTAAGAATTACAAGCATTTCTTACTGTGTACTAAAGCTATCCTTTATTAAAGAATTACTGCACCACTTCTTTCTAGCTTTCCATCCTTCTGAAATGTCAAGTAGCTATGAATATTCAAGCTCTAATTTCGGTCACTTTACAGCCACATCTCTGCGATGGCTGTCAGAGCATACGTATTTATTTCTATTTGACGAAACCAGTCATCCATTTAGTTATGAATGCAATATAAATGATAAAGCCTGCAGTTCAGGCCTGTACTATTTTTGTAAAATCTACCCATAATCTGTTGGCATACTCAAGTTTGTATTCCCTATTACTTCCTAGCAGACTCTGATTTTGATTATCCCTATTGTTGTTCTGTTCTCTTGCCTTGTCTTTTCCCTTTTAATTAACACATCTTTCCACATGTGATCTTTCATATCCATGGTTTAGTTTAAAGCTAAGCTTATCACCATGGTTATATGACTTACCAGAACACTGGTTCCAACATGGTTCAGATGTAAGTTCATCTCAACAGCATAGTTCTGACTTCATACTTGTGCTAGTGCTTCAGGAAATGTAACACATTTCTCCCACGCCCTGCCAGTTTTCACATGGCTGAGAATTTAGAGGCTGTTACCTTCGAGGTTCTCCTTTTTAATTTAGCCCCTATCTGCACATACTGTATAATAAGAATTGCTTTCCTACTTCTGGCATTGTCATTATGCATGTCTGCACCACAAAAACTGGATTCTTCCCTTCCCAGTGCGAGGTCCTTTCCACCTCCAAACCCAACCCTGATACTGGGCAAATAGATTAGGAACAGGGGTAGGCCATCTGCCCCCTCAATCTTACTCAGCTATTTGATAAGATCATGGATGGTCTGATTTGAGTGTTCTTTTTTCCTTCCTTTTATACCATTTCACATCTGCGGCAGTCAGAAATCTATCTTAGTCTTAAAAATATTTAATAACCACCTTCCAGTGCAATTTGGGAAGAGAATTTCACAGAAATGCATTAACTAATTGCCCAGCCTTTGCTTTTCTCTGGGGTAGAAAATTCCAGTGATTAACAATCCTTGCAGAGAAAACAGAGAGGCGACCTGATAAGCATTCGATATCATGAGATGTCTAGATATAGTAAGAAAGATGAAAATGTTGCCATTCATGAAAGGGTTGGGAATGAGAGGACACAGATTCAAAGTAATCTTTCTAAAGAAGCAAAAGTGATGTGGAAAGAAACCTTTTCATACAAGTGTTTAGAATTTGGAATGTACTCCTTGAGTATGGTAGAGTTCTGATGAAGAATCACCGGACTCTGCTTTCTTCCCTCCTGAGTTTCTCCACCAGTTTGTTTTTTTGTTATGGTACAGGTAGGCTATTCAAAAGGGAATTTGATGATTATTTGAAAAAGAAAAGATTTTAGTTATAAGGTGAAGGCAGGAGAATGGCCTAAAGTGAGATGCTCATGTAGGGAGCTGACGTTGACAAAATGGGCCAAATGATCACCTGCACTATAACATATCTGAGATTCTGAGAAGCACTTCCTTCACATCGCTATGAAAATGCAACTTGGAAAAATTTACTGTGAGCCAGTGTCTCACTGACTCCTTTCCTCCTCTTCCAGCTGCAACCACAAATGCCAGAGGGTCACAGCTGTAGATTTAGGCCATCCGATGCAAGGATTTTTCCATCCATGAGTGACCTGGCAGTTTTTAAACTTTCTAGCCTTCAGGAGCATGCCTTGATCTTGAGGCACCCTCTTCTATCTACATTGGTAGTGCACACCACTGTCCATGGGTACTGCCACCAGCCCAAAACCTTTTTGTTCAAATTGTCTCTGTCAGCTGTGGAGTCCATATGCTGTGTTTAATTAGATGGTGTTCCCAAAGATGATCTCTTTATTAGTTCCTTCCTCAATTTTCTTTTTGGAGTCTTTCCATTAGCATCTGAGTTCTCAGCCTGTATTTCATTTGTCATTGTAGATTGAGACCCCAGAACAAAAATTCAGCCCATTTCTGTTTGTTCATGCATTGTCAATTTTCATGCTTTCAAAGTAATTTAAAATGTTAGATCAACAGTAAGAACCAACCACCCCTCCTTAATTTTAAAATTTTCTTATTGCCTTGTCCATGTTGATTGCATTTGACTTAGTCAGGCCTACATCTTGTTTCATTATTGTAAGCATTGAAGATTTTACCCAGTGTTGCACAGGCACCCTGATGAATGGACTCTTCATTGTAAACCTGTGATCAGCAAAATTAATTTTCATCTTCGATTTTGTATTGAATTACTTCATAATCTGCACTTTGTGTTTCAGGTGCATTCTTCTTGTATTCTGGACTAACTACCTTGGGGTTGTTTTTCGTCTATGGGTGCCTTCCAGAAACTAAAGGATTAAAGTTGGAGGAAATAGAGAGTTTATTTGAGAACAGGCTTTGCACATGTGGCCTTTTGGATTCAGATGAAGGTCGGCACATTGAATATATTCGAGTGAAAGGAAGCAATTATCATCTTTCTGATAATGATGCTTCTGATATAGAATGATATTCTGCTGTGTCTTTTATTATACCTCTTACGAATCAAGGAATATTGGTGTCCATCTACCCTGCTTCTGGCTTGGTGTGTGATTCTGTACTTTGATGCTCTTTCCATTCTTAAAACATTCTATACTTTCAAATTTTCTAACTCTAGTGGTTCTTTGTAAACCATTGTACTTTTGTTTTATAGCTTCTAGTCCACTTTGTCAAAGAACTGAAAATGAAGATGACATTGTATGGTACACAGGTGGGCAACAAACATGTATTCTGAATTTTACTGATAACAGCACTTGCTGTTGACATTAGGTTCTGTGTTGATCATTATGCTGAAGGTAAAAGATGCAGTGTAAAATTGTTTAGAACATCTTGGTATAATGTTTCGCGTCCAAATGATACTCAAATATAACCTTATTTCAAAAGGTAATTATATTAGCTTTGATGCTGTTCTGGTACATTGTATGCAAATAGCAAGGTTAGTTGCAGTAGCCTGGTTATGTTGCGTATTCTTCTAACAATATTCTGTGATGCATAGGATGTTTATACTTTTCTCCCTTTTGGCGCAAATGGATCTTATCTAGGTCTTCAAAGAAGTTGAGGAATTTTCTCAAGCAAGAGGTCAAGTTTGTCATCTTCATCCACACTCATACATCTAATACTCAAAAACAGAGCAAAGTTGGCAAGAAACGTCCCTGTCTAGCATCTTGGTAATGAATATCTTATAAACCTAAGTTACATAGAATAAACCTTTAGCTTTGCCAGAAGCAGGGGCTTAACAGAATTTAAAAGTTTACAGTTAATTGTGGACATAAAAATGGCATTTCTGGTGGCGAACACCACTGGCATATAGTTATTCATGACTGATTAGTGGAAAACCCATTTTAACACAATTTATGTACATCATTCTTGAAGTGATTTTTCAGTTCTCTCTCAATTTAGTAAAATACATTTCACTACAATTGTCTTAAATCTATTGCAACCATAGAACTAAACCCATCTATTAAGTTACAAAATATATGTTTGCTTTTGAGATTTTATTTGAATCTTCTCCAGCGAAATTTATTAGTGGTGCCCAGATCCATGATTACAAAATCCTATATTTTCTTAAAATCTCATGTTTATCTAGGAATTTTTAGCATGCAATTTACACTGGTGATGGTGTTAGCAGGTGGCATATCTAACAGGATAGCACATGTGGCCTTTTAATGTTCTAACAGTGCCAGCAATCATGTAATGATGCTTGAGGGTTTATAGTTCAAATTGGAGCAGATTTTAATTATAACAGTTCAAGTATTTGCCAGTGACTTACAGGGACAAGAGAATGTAAAATAGTATTCATTAGATCAGGATATCCATTTTCATATATCATTTTATGCAACATGCTTTCTGTGATCTGATTCATGTTTTGTTGGAAATGGAGGCCAACCATCTAGCTTGGCCTTTTTACCGAAAAGTGGATTTCTTAATGTCAGAATTTTGGGCACTGCATCATTTGTTTTTCTTTTGTGGCGCAAGATGCAAACTTAAAAACAATTGTGAAAGACAGTTTGCCTTAATTGAGTACGATGAAGTTACTTTATTGCTGTACCTCCAAAGGGTTTTTTAAAATATGGAATCAGTAAAGTCAGTGACAAAGTATCGTGCAGTAATTGGTTAGCTTGCTTCAGTGAGAACCAAGTACAACTAGTTTTTGGGCTTTTCAGTGGATGCACTTGCAGTATTTGGCACCATTTTGCTAAACACACTGCAGAAAATATGCACATTAAATTAATTTAATATCTGATCAAATTCGATGAAGGACCCAGTAATAACCTGCAACAAAATGTTCCTGCTTCAGTTGGCAAGTTGAACTCTGTTGCTACTTAAAAATATACTTGACAGCATTATATGTAAGAAATCAAGGTTACCAAAAAGATCATTCCAGTTAGATTTTTTGTAGTACATTATTAATTTTATATGTTTTGTTTTATATTGTGTATTCACATTAAATGAGATACAACCAGACAATAAAGTATCCCAGAATTCAGTCATTATTTAAAGGAAAATATTTAAAAGCATTAAAATATCTCAATTCAAACAGGAACTATATGTTCTGCAATAATACCGTAGCTGTTGTACCAATTTTATTTTAGCTTATAGACATATGGTATGTTTAAAATGTGCAGTTTACCCCTAAAAATGAGGAGTTATAGCGTAATACTGCAAGTACTGCAATTGGCTCAGTAAGGTTGACCTGGAATCCCAGACTAATTTACTAGTTTGCCCAGTTATTCATATGCCATGATTTGGTGCATGTTAAGATGAAATTAGCTGTCTCATTTCAGTGCTGCTGAGAAGATAATTTTTACAAATTACATTGGTGAAGAATGACATAAATACTCTTGAAATTATATTTATCATTACAGTATTAGGAAAGAATTATTCTACAGTTATGCTTCCCATGTTCAGAGTGCCTAACTTGCTCAAAAATAAATAGTCCTTACCTTCTTTCCTTCCTTGTTCATGATAGCAATCTTTAAATGCACATCATTACCATCTCACTTAAGAAATCTAAAAAGGTAAATTAGCTAGGTATTTCTAAAAAGATAAAATAAGTTTGCTGCAAGGTTGACAGGCCATAACCTGACCATGTTACAAAAGTGTATTAATTATTAATGTTTTCCACATGAATATTCTAAAATTTGGCCCAAGGAAACTTGAATGCTGTATTAATATATCATTAGCATCTCTTGCGTTCAGCTGTCCATCCAATACATGACACAGTCAAAATGGATGAATTCTTCTGTGTTATAACAGTATATTTATTCATAATTAGATTGGTCTAATTGCTTTAGTGATGTAATGTTGGTACCAGAAAGACTATTGAAAGATTATTAATTTAAAAGTTGGAGTTGCATATATTTTTCATCTAGAGGTATATGTGGATCTGTAGCAAATCTAGACTTGAGTTATTTTAAAAATGTTCTTGGTTTAATGCACTAAGAAATTGCACCTTCCCCAAATTATGAATTTTATTTCAGCATTGCAGTGCAATGAAGGCATCTTAGTATTTGGATAGTTTATGTAAGTGAGCATCTGATGGGACATTTACTGGATGTTGGAAGTGCATCAATAACATTTTTTGAAGAAATTTTGTCACTGGCTAAATATAGTGGGATTGCCAAGGTAAATCATTCTTGTGATCAAAGAATTGAATTCCAAAGTTTTATGAAAAGAAAACAGTAACAAATGTGGTAAATGCATTTATGAATAATATTTGCTAAGTCTGCAATGCAGTTATTTCTAATCACTTGTATAGCACTGTTTAACCCTTTCAGATTGGTGAATGAAATGGACAAATAATGTGAGAGGATTAATTCTCTGAATTATTCAACATGCTTTTGACATTGTTTAAAATGTGTCAATAATTGACGTGAACCAAGAAATTAACACTGAATTTGAATTTGACAGTGTTCAATTTGATTCTAATACCAAACAGACAAAAATATTATAATTTTGTGAAATAGAGATTAAATGAGGAACATAGCACTATTGGATATACTATTCAACTATCTTGGCAATTCTAAAGTGTTCAATTTTTAGTAGGTATTGGGGATATCTATCTTCACAGGACATAAATAAAACTTTATAATCAAATATTTGTAAAAATTAGTGTTGTAAAATTAGAGCTATATTTGTTACTTCATGTTATTGTACATGTTTTAATAGGTATACTTTCTATGAAATTATATGGATCGAGTTAATGGATTCTGTTGATTCATAAATGAACCTGTAAAAGGAGAAAATAAATATTAACTGATTACCTACATCACTGTCATTTTTCAAACTTAATCTGATGATAGCAACTTACAAATTGTGAAACATAAAAATGTTGACTGGCACTACTATTGTGCATGAGGATCTGCTTTAGTTAAAAATAACAGAACAAAATGTGACCAAATATTTTTCTTTAAACCTCAAAATTCATAATAGTTATGACATTGGATATGCAAGCAATGTGTATCTTCTGCAAAATACAAACCTCAAATTTAATCAGAGTTTAATGCTTTGAATTCTTCTGCTATTTAGGATATTCATTGAACCTTAAGGCAAAGAGATTTTACAATATCATGCTGTGAAAGGATGCTTTATTATGGATGTTCAATTAGTTTATGCATTGGTACTTCTTTTTTAAAAAAATGGGCTAGGAAGCAGAAAATAAATTTCTTAGTGTAACTTTGCCCTATAGATACATTTTCTTTAGTCTCCACAGCTATTATCAAATTAACAGAATTGATCATGAATAATAAAATATCAAACTCCTGTGTGTGATACTTGTTTCTCCAGAATTCCCCATATTCATCACATTAGGTTAGGATTTGTCCCCTAGACTCCTATTTTAACTGACTAAAGACGACTACAGTGCAATGGAAAAAATCAGTGTGGCTACTAAGATTAATATTCCTCTTCTTAACCAGAAAACTTGACATTTCAGAATCGGTCAATTGAAAAGCCTGAAATCTTCAATACTATTTAAGTATGGTGCAAAATAATGATTTTATTGATAAAAATGTGACAATATTAAAAATCTGGATAAATTAATTTAAAACAATCCTAACTAAATCTCTCTTCATACATCAGTCCTACCATCCCAGTAATCAATATGGTAGACCCTCACTGCACTCCCTCCATAGCAAGAACATTCTTCCTCAGATCAGGGAGCCAAAACTGCAGGAAATATTCTAGGAGTGGTCTCACCAATGCTCTGTATAATCACAGCAAGACGTCCTTTTCCTCTACTCAAATTGTCTCGCAATGCAGGCTGACATACAGTTTGCCTTATTTCTACCTGCTACACCTACGTGCTTGTTTTCAACTGGTACCCAAGAACAGCCAGATCTGTTGGGTGAGAACATGTCCCTCTCTCAATTTACGACATTCATGCAATAATCTGCTTTCTGTTTTCACTACCAAAGTCAATGATCTCACATTTATCCAGATTATACTGCATCTGACATCTATCTTGACCCGTCCAAATCACATTCGAACATCGCTGCATCCTTCTCACAGCTCACTCCTTTGACCCAGTTTTGTCTTGTGCAAATGTTGAGTGTATATTTAGTTGCCTCATCTAAATCAGTAACATATATTGTAAATAGCTGGGGTCCGAGTACTAATCCGTATCATATTTAATTTGTCCCTGCTGCCATTCAGAAAAAAAACCCTTATTCTTACTCTTTGTTTCCTGTCAGCTAACCAATTTTCTATCTATCTCCAGTACACCTACCTAATCCCATGTACTTTAATTTTATGCATTAATCTCTTATATGGGACTTTGTTGAAAGTCTTCGGAAAGTCTAAATAAACTGCATTCACTACGTCCCCCTCATAACTCTACCTGTTACATCCTCTAAAATTCCAGTAGATGTGTCAAGCATTATACTCCTTTTTTGTGAATCCATGCTGAATGTGTCTTGAGTTCACCACTGTTTAAGTGCCCTGCTATTAAATCCTTGATAATGGATTCCAGCATGAGCCCATTAACCGACTGAAGGCTCATTTGTCCATAATTCTGTTTCCTCTCTCTTTTAAATAGTGGGGCTACGTTTCCTATAGATTTAAGGGTAGCTACAGTTCCAGTATCTAAAGAATCTTGGAATATGACCGACAATGCAACCTTAATTTCTAGGGCCACTTCCTTCCTTGTGTACTCTGGGATGTAGATTGTAAACAACTGTTTACTATTAATTCGTGTACCTTTGTTTGGACTAGATTAAACAAAACAGGAAAAGAAAAACAAGCTTGACGTTTTGGGCCTAGACCGTTCATCAGAATTGAAGGGTCTAGGCCCGAAACGTCAAGCTTTCCTGCTGCTAGGCCTGCTGTGTTCATCCAGCTCCACACCTTGTTATCTCGGATTCTTCAGCATCTGCAGTACCTATTATCAAAGAAAAACAAGCTTTGGTGTTGAGTTTGAGCCAACATTTTGACTGTTATGCTGTCTACATGGATATCCTTGAGCTAACTGGTGTAGCCTGTTCAAATGTTCAGTGCACTTTTAGTCTCAAATTATATCCTCCCTCACGCTACAACGAGACATGAGGTCAATGCCAGCACAGAAATCTTGATAAAGCACATCCCAGGAAGTGGCACAAAATCTGGGAGATGTTTCATTCTGCTGGAGAACCAGTTTATCTTTGAATGGTCAAAAATGATTATTCAGCAGCATCAATGCACTATTGCAACTTACGTTTTTATAGTGACTACCCCTGTAACTAAAAAAAAGCTTGCCTCATGGTCTGAAATATGGCTGTAATTCTTCTAATTTGGTCAAATGTTTTTCTATTTTGACTCTGATGTCTTTCGATGGAGGTTCCTGTAGAGTTCTCCAAGTATAGGAATCCTCGTAGACAGTAGTGGAGAGAATCTTTGTAGAAGCCATGTCTCTCTTTTTTTATGGCATTAGTTGCTGTTTTCTAGTGTTTAATTGGCCAAGACCTCTTTACAAAGCTACATGAAGAAGGTAAGAATGCGAGGGAGTAAGTGGGTGAATGTTTAAATCTATAGGGTGGGTCAAGGATGCAGTAGACAATGAGGAGACAAGATTAGAAATTGCCGGAGAAACTTAGCAGGTCTGGCAGACATATTTGGGCTGGGTCAGCAGAGAGACAGGTGATGGGGTCACAGGAAGAATCGGGGAATATGGTCTTGTTTGCCTGAGAGTTCGAACTGGTTTAATCCTTCTATCGTTTTCTAGGTAACCATTCAGGCCAGTGTCTGATCTCTAAAATGTCTGGCTCTTAGAGTTGAAGACATTTTTGGAGTTTTTGGTATGTAGGGTAATTGCCCATCAGAAGTTTAAATTCCCTGGGCTTCCAAAACTACAACCTCTTATTATTTTGAAGGGAAAGGGCAGATAGATTTTTGTCATCTTCACTATGTGCCTTCCAATATTTTGGTGTCATGCACAGACTTGGCTGTAGTACATTCACTTTCTTCTTCCATGTCAATAATAGATGGTAAATAATTGTGGCCCCAGCAATGATCCCTGTGGGACTCCATGTTTACAGGTTGCCATCCCGAAAATACGCTTCTTCTCCCTCTGTCTTGTATTAATTAGTCAATCCTTTGTGCATGTTATTATTACTACCTACAAAACTGTGATACCTTATCAAATGCCTGAATATCTGAAAATCCCAGATATATCCACTGCTTCCTTTACTTGTTTGTTACCTCCTCAAAGAATTCTGGTAAATTTGTCAGGCATGATTTTCTCTTTGTGAAGTCATGCTGAATCTGCTTGGTTCTTTTATGGATTTCTAAATCCTCTGCTATTACATCCATTACAATAGACTCAAACACTTTCTGCAGTAACAAATGTTAAACCAACTGGCTTGTAGTTACCTAATTTTGTTTGTTCCCTTTCTCAATATAGGTGTTATGTTACAGTCTCCCAATACATTAGGACTTTTCCAGAATCTCAGAATTTCTAGGAGATTTACTTCCTCTGCATCCACTATCACTAGGTACATCTTTTAATATCTTGGGATACATCAGACTTGTTGGTCTTTAGCATCATTAGTTTCCTCAACACTTCTCTCTAGTGATAGTTGTATTATTTCCTCTCACTTTGGGCCCTTGAATATTTTAGTAATTTTGAAACTCTTAGTGTCGTCTATGAAGACTGATGCAAAGTATTCAACTTCTGTCACTTCCTGGTTACCTGTTATTTATTCTCCAAAGGGTCAATGCTCACTTTGGCTTCTCTCTTCCTTCTTATACACTAGAAGCTTTTGCTGTCCATCTTGATAATACTTGAAAGTTTACCCTGAAAGGGACCTTTTACTTTGACATCATTCATTAATCCTGCCTCGTTCTGCATTACCAGATCCACAATAGCATGATCCCTAGTTGGATTCACAACATATTGTTCCAAGTGACTATCCCGATCTTCGTAAAGATTAAATCATCCTTGTTTAATGCACTGTCACCCTACCCTACATCAAGGACATATCAGAGATGACTACAAGACTACTCAGACCCTGACCTATCAGAGTAGCCCACAAACCGACAACCATCCTATGACAGCTACTGCCAAACGTAAAGGATCCCATACCCAAAACCACCAAAACTAGAGTAATATACCAAATACCATGCAAGGACTGTGAGAAACACTATATAGGCCAAACCGGACAAAAACTGACTTTACAAATACGTGAACACCAACTAGCCATTAAGAGACGCAACTAATTCTCACTTGTCTCACTACACATGGACAAGGAGGGTCACATATTTGACTGGGACAACACATCAATAATTGCACAAGCCAAACAGAGACACAGCAGGGAATTCCTGGAGGCCTGCTATTCAATCCAGAACTCCATCAATAAACACTTTGAATTAGACCCTATGTACAACCCACTGAAAAACAAAACATGAAGTAATACTAACCACCCCAGCAAACCATGGCATGTGAATAACAAGTGGGACAGAACATCGATGTTTCACTGGAGGCACACTGCCAGTGTTACCTAGCCGGGTGATGAAATGTTTGCAACCAAACCCACCGGCTTGGTGAGGATATCTACAACCTCGAGGGAAAATCTAATCATCCTGGAGAAACTGAACTGAACTAGTCATTATAATACTCTGCCTACAAGAACAGATCAGAGGCAAGGACTTGTGTGGCAAATAATTTACCACCTGATTCCTCAATACCTGACCACCATCTATAACAAGTGATAACAGCATCCTCTTTTTGCTCGGACATGTGCAGCTTCAATTAAAAAAAAATCAGCCTGTTTGATTGGCATTTAATCTAATCTACCTTCATCAATCACTCCATCCACCCTGAGTCTCAGTGGTGACTGTGTATGTGATGTACAAGATACAATGCAGCAAGTCACCAAGTTCCTTTTGACAACATCTTTGAAACCCACACCCACAACATAGAAGATCAAGGGCAATAGTTGTATAAGAGTACCGCTACCTACAAGTTCCCATTTAAGAAACACACCTTTCTGAGTTAGAACCAAATTACCATTTCTTCACTGTTGCTGAGTCAAAATCCTGAGAGATTAACATTTCTAAACACACGGAGGCAGGGCACATGGCTGAAGTAGTGAATGAATATTTAGCATCTATCTTCCTAAAGGAAGCAGATATTAACCAGGCCAAAATGAAACAAGCAGATATTCAGTCAATAGAGTTCAAAGTTGATAAACTTTGAATAAACTATCGGTGCCTTGAGTTGACAAGGCATCTGGATCAGATGCAGTGCATCCGAGGATATTGAAAGACTGGCTTGGTGGGCATGTCTACAACTCGTCCACAAACTGAGGTACAAATCTTTTCAAAAACTTTGAGTGGAAATTGCAGAGGCACTGGCCATGATTCTTCAGTCTTCTCTGGACTTTGGTATGGTTCCAGGCCACTGGAGAATTGAAAACAATACACCTGTTAAAAAAAAGTTGCAAGGATAAACTCAGCAAGTACAGACCAGTCGGTCAGACTTCAGTAGAATAACTTAGGATAGAATAAATAGTTACATGGACAAATGTGGCTTAAATAAGGGGCAGCCAGCATGGATTTATTAAAGGAAATCATAGAATAGAATCCCTACAGTGTGGAAGCAGGCCCTTCAGCCCAACAAGTCCACAGTGAACCTCAGAGCATCCCACCCAGACCCGTCCCCCTATAATCCACCTAATCTACACCTCCCTGAACACTACGGGCAATTTAGCATAGCCAATCCACCTAACCTGCACATCTTTGGACTGTGGGAGGAAACCCACACAGACACGGGGAGAATGTACAAACTCTACACAGACAGTGGCCCGAGGATGGAATCGAACCCAGGTCCCTAGTGCTGTGAGGCAGCAGTGCTAACCACTGTACCATGTTAGCTAGTTTTCTGTAATATTTTCAAGAGACAACAGAAAGGGTTGATAAGGATAATGATGTTCGTATGGTATGCATAGATTTTCAAAAGCAACTCAATGCAGTGCCTCACGACAGTTGATGTGAAACTTGGAAACATTGTAAACTGTGCGGAAGATGGTGTAGAACTTCAAAAGGATATTGACAAGTTTGTGAAGTGTGACGGTAAGTGACTGACGAATTTCTGAGAAGTGAGAAATGATAACTTTGGTAGAAAATGGAGAAACAGTACAAAATAAAGGATACAGAAGCAAAGAGATGTGGTGATATATGTGCATGAGTCATTGAAGGTGGCAGGACAGGTGGAGATTGTGGTTTATCGCAAATACAGTATCCTAGACTTTATCAGTAATGGCATAGAGTACAACAAAGAGGTTATGCTGAACCTGTTCTAAGTCAATTGTTAGTATTCAGTTTCAATCTTATGTACGGTTTTGTGCAACACATTTACTGAAGGATGGGAACATAATTTAAAAGATTGTAGAAGAGATTTAGAGAATGGTTGCTGGGACAAGAAGCTTTAGTTATGAGCATAATGTGCAGAAGTTAAGATAGTTTTCCTTAGACAGGAGGAGGCTGAGAGAAGATGTAATTTTTCAAAATCAGGAGAGGTTTGGACAGAGCAAGAAGAAAAAATTGTTCCTGATTGTAAAAACAATAGTGAACAAAAGGGCACAGATTTAAAGTGATTTGCAAAAGAAATAAATATGATGTGAGGAAAAACCTTTTTCAACATAGCAAATGATTTACATCTAGAATGCTGTATCAGAGAATATGGTGGTCATACACTCAATCATGGTATTCAAGATATTAATTTTTTTTCTATTTAAATAATATGCAGGTTATGGGGATAGGGTGGAAGAATGGCATTAAGTCATGATCCTCAACGAGCCAATGCAAACACAATGCGTCAAATGGCTGCCGCCTCCAGGATTTACACCATTATTGTCCTGCATTAATACATTACATGGTATGTTCTATAGACCGTCTGTTATTTTTTAAAAAAAGGAACAATTTGCAAGAAAATTAGAAATGCAAAAACTAGAGAGCAGTTATAATGAAAATCTTTAATTCTCCTCATGTAGAATGGAATAGTAATACTGTAAAAGTAGCAGAAGAGCAAGAGCTTCTATAACATTTTCAGAAAAATATTTTAGATCAATATGTTCCTAGCCCAAGGAGATAGGATAGGAGAAGGATCTGTTTCTGGTGGATGAGGTTGAACCAGATCAGTTGTCTGTCGTGGAATATTTGGGAAACATGGTATCATAAAGCTAAGAAAACAGGATTTTTTTTTTAAATGCCAATTTGTGCATAGAGCATAAACTTTACACCCTTTTACCGTGTAGGCAGAAAATATTTAGAGGAGATATATTTGGTCTTAGCTAAGTCTAAATCGTTTTCTCCTCTTCCCCTCCCTAATACAAAGACTCAGGATGGCTCCGTTGACACCAGCATTCTTACTCAAGTGGCTGTTTCCCATGTGAACAATCTGTTGAGTAATTCAAAATTCATACAAAAGATTAGGTTTAAAAATTCTGGAATCCATTTAACATCTGTCTGTATCTACGAACAAGAAAACTCCTTGCAGATTAGATTAAATCCAAGGATCAATTTTGTCTGTCTCCCATGGAATAAGCCATACAATGTATTCATGCAGTCAGCCATCAATGGAATAACAAAGTTGTGTTACAGTTAAAGTTCAGGAAAAGTGAAGCACTGTCTTAATGTAATCTATAGATTCCCAACACGAAACTGAATGTGAAGGACTATAAAGTTTACCAGTTTATGGCATTTCGGTTATTATAGATTCTAAGCAATTTAGTGACTATTTACTTTTGATCAATTATATTGTTAATTCCAGATAAATTAGAGACTTCACTTTCATTTTGAAGGGTTGGCTTTAACTTTTGAGTCTCTGTACTTCGAATTTCAGTCTTGCCGTGGCTAACAGGGATCAGAGATCTATTGCATATGGTGATAGTTTTAGTATTCTCATCTCTTCTGACATTGAGGCATTTTATGTCATCCACTTCCTCAAAATGATTGTCTAAAGTCTGATCTTTTTCAGTGAAAACAGTGCGTTTTTGACTTTCAGCTAAACAACCGGAGTGTTTAATTGATGGATTGTATTGTCCTCCATTGGTATGCAGAAGATTGCTGCTGTCACCACTGAGACTGTTTGGTTCTTTGTCAGGAGATGAAAGACACGTTGTAGCATTTGACAAGTTGCACTGTATGGCCATATCTGACCTCTTCACACACATGAGTGAGAATTCAGTTTGGGTCCATGCATTTTGAACCTGAAGTGATTTGCTGTCTGAAGTGTTTTGAGCTGAAGTACAAATTCCTGTTGAGTAATTCATCAGGGATGGAACAAACTGATCTAGTTTGTCTTTCTGTTTAGTATTAAGGACATTTGACTCAGTTGAGTCACTCATGACTTTTTGACTTATGGGATAAGAGCAAGATTGGCTTGCATAGTTGGTTTCTCTGGGGTATTCCTGTGATGGTAAATTTTCAACTTCAAAGTTTTCTCCCACAGTTTGGACATTGGAGAGTTCTTCCTGAACTTTGCCTTTGCAGGTAGCTGAAACATCCGGCTGCATGATTTGACCATCTAATTCTGACTGTAAAATTGAAAATGAGTTGTATATGATTACCACAGTGAAATTATTCCTATGGTTCACACAATAACACATAATTCAGTAATCTAAGCTTTTTCACTACATTATCTGAGATCCAGGATGAATCTCTTGGGTATATCAGGGAAAGGAATGATGCATCCCATCTTGTGGTGAGGGGAAGCTGAATCTCACAGTAACAAGAGTCTCTTCCTATGTTTGTGCTTTACCAGATGTAAATTAAGCAGTTCATATGGAGAAAGTCTGCATTCCAGCTTTAGATTTGGGTGCCTCTCTCATCACTAACTGCTATGTTGCAAATTATTGTTTGTAGTCCTTCCTCCAGACTGAATGTAGATGTGCTTGTCCCAGTTTGCTCGTAAACCAGACTGGGGAGGACAGCTGTTGAAAAGTGTTTCTTAGTGGTGAGGTATAACAGCAATTGCCACAATAGGAAATAGTGACAACACTTGCAAAGATTGAAACTGCAAATTTCCAAATGGGGAAACCCACAGTCAAATAGGGTATGGTACCAATGCAGTGGTTATTGGTGGTGCATTGTTCATTTTTAATAGCATTTTAACCAGCAATTAAGATAGCTCATTTTTGTTAGCTAAGGAATAAAGGGCAAAATTGATATATAGTGTTTGATCACAGATTAGTCATGGATCATCATCACTGCATGAATGGCAGAAAAGATAGGATATTAAAACAGCCTATTCTAGTTCCTACATTCACTACTTGTTTGCATGGATTTGCTGGTGAAAAGTAGGTCAATAAATCATTAGTCTAAAGCTTAAACTAATATCTGGATTGGAGAGGTCGACTTCAGAGGAAACCTTCGACAGGCTAGGCTTGTATTTGCTTAAGTTTAGAAGAATAAGATGTGACTTGATTGAAACAGGATCTTGGCAGGGTAGATGAAGAGAGGATGTTTCTTCCTGCAAGAGAATCTAGAACTAGAGGACACTGCTTAAAAATCAGGAGTCAACCATTTGAAGAGGTAACGATTTTTTTTCTGAGAGCTGAGTGTCTTTGGAACTTTCTTTGTGAAAAGGGAACGGAAGCAGAATGCTTGAATATTTTTAAGGCAGAGGTAGATTTACTCTTGTTCAGCAAAGGGGTGAAAGGTCATCAAGGGTAGGTGGGCATGCAGTTGTGAAGTTACAATCTGATCAGTCATGATCTTAATAGTGCAGCATGCTTGAGCTGAATGGCCTACTCCTAATTTGCGTGTTTGTGTATTTTTCCATATCATTAGGATATTCTAACAGCAGTGGATCCCATTGTAGATTCCTGGTGAACATAGTGTGTATGTTCCAACTGCTACAGCATTTCAGTTTATCACCACCTTTTTCTGGTTAATCTTCAATGGATCTTAAATGAAACTACCGTCTATTTAAGATCCCTTGACCTCTATTGGTTTAACCTGTGAAACAGCTCCAGAAAGGAATCTGACAATGTCAATTATTGGTTAGGAACAAATTACTGCAGATGCTGGAATCTGTACTGAAAACAACAAATGCTGGAGAGCACAGCAGGTCAGACAGTATCCATGGAGAGAGAATGTTAATATTTCGAGTCTAGATAACTCTTCAGACTTCACTTCAGCTCTGAAGAACAGTCATCTAGACTCAACGTTAGCTTCCTCTCTCTCCATGGAAGCTGTCTGACCCGCTGTGATCTCCAGCACTTGTTTTCAATTATTAGTTACCCTCATTCCAGTAGACTTCCAAGATTATAATTCATAAAACCATTCGGAACTGGTCCTTGTTATAACTACTTTAAATGTTCATTTTCAACATATTTAATCATTTTTACCCACCATGGATACAATTAATTGATCTAAATTAACATGATTGTGCTCTATTATTTGTACTGGAGTTATATTTGCAAAATTTCTGCCCGTAAATACAACTTGTGTATTTATATAATTCTGAATACATTGTGAGATTTTGATACAGAATTATTAATTGTGTCAGAGATAGCAAGAACTGCAGATGCTGGAGTCAGAGACAACAGTGTGGAGCTGGAGGAACACAGCAGGTCAGGCAGCATTAGAGGAGCAGCAAAGTTGACATTGCGGGTTGGGACCCTTCTTCAGACTGTGTTGTCTCTTAATAATTGTGTTATGTTGGTTTGAAACAATATTTTATACTTTATCTTAAACCAACTAAAACATTGAGAATATCCGCTAATGAGACAATAAATCAGTTGAAGCAGCTGCTTGAAAGGAATTGGTCTTGCTGATTTAAATTGGCTGAAAGACGTCCAGCAGTCTAGATTCAAACAGTTGTCTAATGATTACATTAAGTGCAGTTCAAGGCTTCTTTGTCAGCTTTTAAGAAATACACAAAATGTATGAACCCAGTAACATGTACTGAGACTTATCTTAAACAATAACCATTTATTTTTCATAGGTTTTAATTTACTAATTATCAGTATATGTGTAGAACAAATATATTTTAAAAGGTCATCCTGATATTCCGCTAGAAACGTTTGTTCTCCGTTGTTTTAGCCTTCCTGGGAATGTCGAAGTGAATTGTTTATTGCTATGAAGATGCGACCTTGCTTGTACAACTACTCTGTATTGAAAAGTGTGTCACTTGTTCACCCAACAAATTGTGAATCATGAAGCTCAAAGAACTGGAAGGACATTTGTTTCAACCTACCTGACTCTAGTTAGAAGTAGCATGATACTAAATGGCCCCAATCTTAAGCCAGTGGAAAAGATTAATTCAGACATTTTTACTCTTGAAATTAGGTTAAGAGTTTGAAACTCGATTCTTTGTTGGCATAGTTTCCCATGTTTTCTATAGTGTAATTCTCCTGAGTGACAGTTCAACATAGAATCAAACAGAAGAATAAAAAAATCCCTTGTGCTGGCAAAATTCAAGGATTCTGGGCCTTGAAAGATAAGAAACTTCCATATTGTCTTCGAGATAGTAGGAACTGCCAATGCTGGAGTCTGAGATAACAAGGTATAGAGCTGGATGAACACAGCAGGCCAGGTAGCATGAGAGGAGCAGGAAAGCTGACGTTTCGGGTCGGGACCTTTCTTCAGAAAATCATTTTTTTCTGAAGAAGGGTCCAGACCCGAAACGTCAGCTTTCCTGCTCCTCTCATGCTGCCTGGCCTGCTGTGTTCATCCAGCTGTACACCTTGTTATCTCCATATTGTCTTCAGTGCTTTTTAAAAAAGTATTTATAAAAGCTTGTTCGTTATATTTTACTAATTTCTTAAGTACTAGATTTTTGTATCTTTTTTAGGTCAGAAATGACTATGTTTAATTTAAATAAGGGGAATTACAAATGACATGAGGATTGAATTAGCTCAAATGAACTGGGGATAGATTAGCCAGAATGACACTAAGCAAGCAGTAGCAGACATTTAAGGAGGTAATTCATGACCCTCAGCACAAATACCTCTCAGTAAGGAGGAAAGATTCTAAGAGATGGATAAGCCAAGGAAGTTAAGGAGAAGAAGGCAAAAGTCAGTGATAGCCCCGAAGACTGGGGTAAATTCAGAATCCAACAAAGGAGGACTAAAAAGATAATAAAGAGAAAAATAAACTGCGAGGGCAAACTAGAGAGGTATGTAAAAACTTACAATAAGAGCTTACTTAAATATATTAAGAGGACGTGAGAGGTTAAAACGAACATAACCCCTTGGAAGCTGAAACTAGGGAAATAGCTATGGGGAACAAGGAAATGGCACAGGAGTTAAATAGATGCTTGCATCACTCCTTACGATGGGAGATACTTCAAACATACCATTAATACTAAAGAATATGGAGAAGTAATTACATATCGTCACCACTAGCATTAGATAAACTAATGGGGCTAAAGGCAGATAAGTCTACTAATGGCTTGCATCCTCGGTTCCTAAAAGAGGTAGCTACCAAGAGAGTGGATGCATTGGTTGTAATTTTCCAAAAATCCTTGGATTCTGGAGAAATACCAGTGGTTTGGAAAACTATCAAAGTCACACACCTATTCAAAAAAGGAGGGAGGTAAAAAGCAGGTAACTATTGGCTGATTAATCTAAAATCTATTGTTGGCAAAATATTGGAATCAATTATTAAGGTCATTTGGAAATCACAATCCGATCATGCAAAGTCACCATGGCTTCATGAAAGTGAAATCATGTCTGACTAATTTATTAGAATTTTTCTACGAAGTCTCAAACAGCATGGATAGAGAGCAACCAGTGGATGCACTGTATTAGGATTTACAAAAGGCATTCGACATGGTACTTCACAAAAGGTTAAGTCATAACAGCCTACGCTGTTGGAGGCAGTATCTTGGCATGGATAGAGAACTGCCTAATGGACCGGAAACAGCAAGTGGGGATAAAGGCTGAAAATAAAAAAATGCTGGAGATCACAGCAAGTCAGGCAGCATCGATGGAGAGAAAACAAGCTAATGTTTCAAGTCCAGATGACACTTCAGAGCTGAAGTGAAGTATGGATGCAGCAGCATTTATGCAAGTCGGGGGATGGTGGAGTGCTGGGGGAGAAAAGGATGTTGATAGTTCAGATTAAGTAATCAGAATGTGAGAATGGTAGAACAATGATGTATCTAACTGCCAGACTGGAAAGAACAGACAGTCCCACTGAAGTGGGGGAGGGGAGAGAGGGTGACAGAGAATGTAACAAGCAAAGCTAAAAGAAAGGGAAGGAATGGGTTCACAACTTGAAAGTGTTCAACTCAATATTAAGCCCAGAAGGTTGAAAATTGGCTAATTTGAAGATGAGATGCTACTCCTCCAGTTTGTGCTGTGATTTGCTGGAGCATTGCAGCGTGCCAAGGACAGACAAGTGGGCACTCCAACACTCTCCCATCCCACCCCCACTATTGTATAAATGCTGCCCCCTCCATACTTCAGTTTAGTTCTGAAGGGTCATCTAGACTCAACGTCAGCTTGCCTTCTCTCCATGGATGTTGCCTGACCTGCTGTGATCTCCAGCACTTTTTCTTTTCGGTTCAGATTCCAACATTTGCAGTAATCTTACTCCTAAGTGGGGACAAGGGTTCTTTTTCAGGTAGGCAACCTGTAACCTGTGGGGTTTGGCTGAGTCTGCAATTGCTTATAATATATATTGATGAGTTGGAGGAATGAAGCGAATGTACTGTAGCAGAATTTGCAGATGACACAAAAATACGTCAGAAGGAAGGGTTGTGAGAGGGATACAAACAAACTAGTTTACCCAGAGATATTCATAGATTAATTAAGTGGGTGAAAAGTTGGCAAATAGTGTAATTTGTGAAGTTGTTCATTTTGGAGGGGAGAACAAAAGAACAGTATTATTTAAGTAGGGCAAACTTGCAGAAAGGTGGTACAAAGATGCAGCAGGCTATTGAAATGTTGGTCCTTATTTCAAGGCGGTTGGAGTTCAAGAGTAGGGAAGTCTTACTGTACAAGATGCTGGTGAGAGCATCTGAAGTACTGTGAGCAGTTTTGGCCCCATTATTTAAGGAAAGGTATTATTTCATTGGAGGCAGTTCAGACAAGGTTTATTAGGATGATCCCTGGTATGGAGGGATTGTCTTATGAGTGAAGGTTGGGATTCTACTCATTGGAATTTAGAAAATGAGAGGTAATCTCATTGAAACATAAAGGGTTGTTAAGAGACTTGACAGGGTAAATGCTGAGATGACATTCTCCCTCATGGTAAAGTCTAGGGCCAGAGGGCACATTAAGGGACACCAATTTAAGACTGAGATGAGGAGGAATTTCTACTCTCGGGGTTGGGGGTTGAATAGCTTTGGAATTCCTTGTCACAGAGAGCTGTGAGGGTGGAGTCCTTGTGTATATTTAAAGTTCAGATAAATTCTTGATCAGTAGGGAAATCAAGAGTAATAGGGAGAGGGCAGGAAAGTTGATGTGAGAAGTGTCATTGGATCAGCCATGATCCTATTGAACAAAACAGCAGACTTGAGGAGCTGAACAGCCTACTCCTGTTTGTATTTCTTATGGTTTTATATGTCAGGCACAAATGAGAATTCCATTGTTATTCGGAACTTAGATATTTAAAGTAAAAGGGTCTTGGATGTTAAAACACCTATATTTTGCAATCTGCGTCTAGGTGAAGCAGTTTAATGGTGCACGATTGATTACAATAGATCTTCACATTGTTCTGTTCGTCTCCCAAAATTCTCCATTGTAAGTGATACCTACAGCTGACACTTGTTGGTAGTAGAATCTACTTAAAGAAGGTAGATATGCTGCCACCAACATTTCTTGTAAGGCCTGCAGGCTGGTATTTCTAGTATTAGGTGTTGAAGAATTAACCACTATTAAGTCTTTGGCAGAAGAAGGTGCACACCTAATTAACAAAGTTTATTGCATAACAAATGAGAAGACTGATTAACCATATCAGCACTAGTTATGATACGTTGTTACCTCCTAAGAGATAGTAACTAGATCTAAGCTTTATGGCTGTGCATTATAGAACTGACTAACAGCAAACTACAACCTCCTAGCTCCTTCTGGAAACAGTAATTTATGTATTAGTAGGCACAGCAACTCCTAAATTTCGTTATTAACCTTTACAGCCCAACTGCTTCATAAAACATACCATTTACCATGAATGTAGGATCATTGCGGCAGCAGAACTAAAACAGTCTTTTTAGTGTAGTCAAACCTTTGGTACAGCCAAAGGAACCAGGAGATTTCACTTCTCATTTCTTCAAAATGTTGTTGATTGCAACACCCACTGTGCAAGTAAAATGCTGCTTGAAGTTGTTGGTAACTTAGAGGCTAAAGCTTCACTTCTGACACCTTAACCCATGCATTCAACAAGACTAGATGTAATTTCGTAACAATCTCACATTTATGAAATGCATATTGCCTGTAGAATGGATTTGACATTGTTACCTACTGTTTAAAGTTTGAGAAGATTTGTAGCTCGAGTTGTGGATGAGGTTGTAGACATGCTCGCCAAGCTAGTGGGTTTGGTTGCATTTGATACTGGGGATCCCGTTGGTGTTCCGTTGATTTGTTTGTATATGCTGTTGTTAAAGGTGAAGTGGGCTGTGAGGCACAGATCTAGTAGTTTCATGGTGGTGCCCTTATTGATGATGATGGTGTCCTGGGTTGCCTGCCTGCTTGATTCGTCCAGTGTGGCACTTGTTTCTTTGGCTAGGTTGATGTTTAAGGATGTAAATAGTGCTGTTACGTCAAAGGATATCATTACCTCGTCCTCTTCTATCCTAGTGTCCTTGATCATGTTGAGGAATTCTTTGGAAGAGTAGGTAGAGTGGGTAGTGTTGTTCACAATATCAGGACTGATTGCAGAAGCAGTAATGTAAAGGTTAGAATGGACAGCACTCCCCACTTTACAACCCAACCTTTGGGTCCAATATGTAGATGACACCTTTGTGATTATTAAACGCACAAAACTAGAAGAAACCCACTGACACATAAACAACATCCTCACTGGGATAAAATTCATGAAAAAAGAAGAAAACAACAACCGACTACCCTTCCTGGACACAATGGTAGAACGCAAAAATGAGAACTCCAGACTAGTGTGTATAGAAAGACCACACAGATACCTAATTACACTTGCAACCACTGCAACGCCCACAAACGGTGCTCCATCAGGACACTATTTAAAGAATCATAGAATCCCTACTGTCTGGAACCAGGCCGTTCGACCGAACAAACCCACACCGCTCCTCCAAAGTGTATCCTACCCCTACATTTCCCTTGTCTAACCCATCTAACCTAAACATCCCTGGGCACTATGGGCAATTTAGCATATTAATCCACCCACCCTGCACAACTTTGGACTGTGGGAGGAAACCGGAGCACCCGGAGGAAACCCACTCAGATACAGGGAGAATGTGCAAACTCCACACAGACAGTCGCCTGAGGCTGGAATCAAACTAGGGTCCCTGGCGCTGTGAGGTGGCAGTGCTACCACTGAGCCACCATGCCACTATTTAAATGAGCCTCAACACAGAGCATCTCGGAAATGCGCAAAGCAGAAAAGGAATCCCTATTTTGGGTCTTCAAACGGAATGGGATACCCTAAAAGCACAATACCTCCGAGACAGGCCACAACAGGAAGACACAATGCAACCTGACTCATTAATCACCCTACCATATATCAAGGACATTTCAGAGATGACCACAGAACTACTCAGACCCCTAGGTATCAGAGTAGCCCACAAACCAACAACTACACTACGACAGCTACTGACGAACGGAAGGAATCCCATATCCAAAACCACCAAAACTGGGTAATATACAAAATACCATGCAAGGACAGCGAGAACCACTACACAGGTCAAACTGGAAGAAAATTGACTATGTGGATACATGAACACCAACTAGCCACCAGGAGACACGACCAATTCTCACTTTTCTCACTATATACAGACAACGAGGGACACAAATTCAACTGGGACAACACATCCATAATTGCACAAGCCAAACCGAGACATGCCAAGGTATTCCTGGAGGCCCGGTGTTCCAACCGAAACTCCATCAACAAACACATTGAATTTGACCCTGTGTACAAACTACTGAGAAACAGAACTGGAAACAATACCAACCACCCCAGCAAACTGAGGCATATAAATAACAAGCGGGAGAGAACACTGACGCTTCACCGGAGGCACACTGCCAATGTTACCTAGCAGGGCGATGAAATGTGTGCAACCAAACCCACTGACTCGGCAAGCGTGTCTATAACCTGTTACCTACTGTCTCATAGATGTCATCAGTAGTACACCTAAACGTATAAAGCAATACACAACTTTGTGTTTCTGCTGTTTTGCCTGCAAACGTGCCACTGTCCAATATTTTTTGGAATTGCCTTTCTGCGGGCCTTCAGAATTTTTGAATGGTTAGACAAAGAGTCAGCGACTGCTTCTCACTACCAGCTTTTAGTGTGCCACTTTGCTAGGCAAATCTTCTAGTTTTCTTTATTTCTTTTGAAACCTTTCTACTTGAATATCACTGATTTCACTGCATATTCTCAATTTATGTCAAAACAGAAGTGTCCACCACTGCTACCATGGTTTTTGTCTCCACGAGGCTTATACACTGTACAGATGGCTATCCTTCTCCTTTGTGGTAGGTTGTGGCCTGTAAGGATTTCCCCTTAACTAAGAATAATTGCATCTGATTCTAGCAGATTTCTTAACACTTATTTATATTATTGCAGATAATACTGTTCTTTGTAAGCATATCTTTCACTAGTACAGTTGTAAGTATATCTTGCCTTTAACAGAAATCACCTTTGAGGACTCTATGTACAATGTGTATGCTACATTGTGAGTGCCTGCAAGTTAGTCTGCTGCATGTTTCCAGACTGTCAGCACGTCATCTGATTGCTGTAATGTGTGCTTGACTTATACTGTGTCTTAATGTTTTAATTAAAATGACCCATGGAGCTAATCAAACTAGATCATCATCATTAAGATGACAGTAAGAACTATTCTGTGCTTTCCTCATGGTTTCTTGCACAAGATATTGATGTCACTGTTGCATCATGCTACACATCACCTTATCTTATGACATCCATTCCCATTACATGACAAATAATCCCTGACAAATTTGCACCTGCAATTCTCTCACTACAGATGTTTCAGTCTATTGTCATTATCGATTCACTAAAACAATTCTAAGTACAGATTGTGCTGAAGAAGTTTACAACTGCTCATTTCATAGTTTCCTAATTGGGATACAATTCATACAGTATGCTTTTGCTTTGTGTCTGCATTTTTAGGGAAATCCCGAGTTTCTTCTCTCCTACAGGATACACGGGAGTTACTCAGTCAGAATCCTGCCAACTATAGTTTCACACAATTGATGAAATCTGAAAGTTACAAGTGTTATGTCCAGCGCTGATATCACATTTATCCATTGAAACCCAAACCACGACCACTGCTCCTTGTAAGATGCATGCCAGAATGTGCCATGCGTTGGAATAAACAGGCCACTCTCAACTTTGTGGCAGTTCAGTGTTTTTTGAAGTATAAATTGCACATGGAAAAGATAGTAGAATTCAGAGAGTTTATAATTTGCCCAAAACAAAAAAAAAAATTAGAGGGCACATTTACCCATTCACTCATGGCTACTATTGCTACCATAGACTCTCAAACATATCTGAGTAATCAGAGTTCTATAAGATAGTGTTGTATACTCACCAAGTCAGAAAATACACTACAACAACTGTCCGTTTCTTTTGGAGAGTAGCTGGGAGATTGACTACTTTCAAATGAATCATTCAGCACTGAAAAAAATCAATTCACATAATGAGCTATTAACTGGAAACAGTTATCATTGGATTGTGAATCATAGAATCCCTACAGTGTGGAAACAGGACCTTCAAACCAACAAGTCCACACTGACTCTCACAGCATCCCACCCAGATCCATTCCCCCTATAACCCAGCTAATCTACATATCCCTCAACACTATGGGCAATTTTTCATGACCAATCCACCTAGCTTGCACATTTTTGGACTGTGGGAGGAAACCGGTCCATTCGGAGTAAACCCACGCAGACACTGGGAGAATGTGCAACCTCCACACAGTTGCCCGAGGATGGAATTGAACCTGGGTCCCTGGCACTGTGAGGCAGCAGTGCTAACCACTGAGCCACCATGCTGCCATGAACAATTATTTTCTGGTTATAGCAGAAATAGGCAATGTTTATTCTTGATAGTATGTCAGATGTACTGGGCCTGCATCTTGAACTTTTTTCATCATGCAAAATGATGCTTAGTTACATAACATACTGTAAACAAAGTTAAGAACTGCAATAATAAAGGCATTGTAACTCCTTACCAAAATTGTGCTTACATAATATATATTTAAGTAATCATTTGTTGAAGCTGCACAAGTAGAACTTAAATGCCATCCAACAATATTGCTCGAGAGCAGGTGACAAATATTAACAAAGGCATATGGGGTGGTCGATCATGAGTGGGTGTCATTATACACTGTGGAGTAGCCTATTATTAGTGCAGGTATGGCATTAACAACACAGATGGAATCCTGTTTTTCATACAATGGATTTTTATGTCAGCTTCTACAGTTGCAAATCTCCCAAAACAGGGCCTAAAGTTTACAGTGTCGAAATGGCTAACACTTCGATATTGTTACAGGTCTAGTGTCAGAAGATCTGTCAATGGTTGATATTAAAATTGCTCAGAGATTCAGAACCTATGTATATTGAAACCTGAACCCAAAAATAGGACATCTGTGCAAAAAGAAGCTGTGCAAAAAACTTAAAAGTTGGAACATGGCCTTTTACTGCAGCTTAAAATGTTCATAATATGTACTATTTTGTAATTTTGAAAATGATGTTGATCAATGCATTAATACTTTTTGCATATTTCAATATCTAAGGTTTAAATCACCCCCGCAACTGGCTTTCAAGAGCAACTTTATTGGCAAGGCAAAACTTACATGTACATGCTCCCATCCAATGCAGTGTGGTGGTCTGTCTTTCTGAGCTTAATTTTAGGAACTGGATTTCAGTATACACATAATATAAGTTTTTTAATCTCAGCTTTGAAACAAATTCTTGGCATTGTTATAGCTGATTAGATGATTCTCCACCTAAACATATTTCTTCCAAACCAGCCTTCCCATGTACTCACACATCCCCTCCCTCCTACATACTCACTCATGCCCTCCCATTTCTACTGTCAGTTTTTGCATCACTGACTGTTTTAATTGTTATTAATCTGACTGGCCAGAAAGCCACCATGCTTCCCAAATGTCATGATCAATTTACTTGAAGCAACAGTTATTGCAAATGGCAGATGAATTTTGTTCTAAAGGTAGGAAGGTCAGAAATGAGTTAGAAGATTTCCAGAATCCCAATGTTAAATATGCCATTGCCTAAAATCTTCCAATTTTATCTTGACTATGAATGCATTAGCTATCCAAACAGTGAGCTGAGTCTGGGTAAAATTTGCAATAGGAAAGCAACCAGATGTATGGGTTCTGGGATTTTCAGGAATTTGTAAGAGGGCACAGTTAGATTGAGTGAGTGGGCAAAGAAATGGTAGATGGAGTTTAATGTAGAAGAATGAGAAGTCATACACTTTGGTTGGGGGAATCAAAAGGTAGACTATTATTTAAATGGAGAGAGACTCCAAAAAGTACACCAAAGAGGGATCTAAGTATTCTTCTGCATGTGCATGGGCATGCAAGTGTACAATTAATTAAGACAACAAATTGAATTTTGACTTCCATTGCTAGAGAGCTGGAGTTTAAATACAAGGAAGTCTTATTGCAACTGTGCAGGGTGTTGGTGAGTCCACATTGAGTACTGTGTACACATTTGATCCTGTCTTTAGGAAAGGATATATTGGCACTATATTTCCTTTATAGGAGACATGATTCACTAGGCTGATTCCTGGGATGAAGAGATTCACTTATCAATAGCAGCTAAAGATTCTGACCAGAACCAATAGGGTAGATGTTGGAAGTTGTTTGAACTAGTGGGGAGTCTGGAACTAGACATAGTTCAGAATCAGAGAACATGCATTTAAAGCTGCTTTGTAAAGAAATTTCTTCTTAGAGTAGTGAATGTCTGAAATTCTCTACCCCAGAAAGTTGTGCAGGCTAGATCACTGAAAGCATTCAAAGAGGAAGTAGGTAGATTTCTGAATTATTGAAGATTTGAGGGCTATGAGGAGCTGGTACGAAAGACGAGTTGATGCCTTGCACAAATTAGTCACGATCCTGTTGAATGGCAGGGCAGGCTTGAGGGGCTGAATAACCCACTCCTGATCCTATTTCATAAGTTCTTATGACCTTAAAACAAACTGGGTTGTGATCTGTTGTGGCTATATAAGTAACAATGGACTAATTCACATTCCCACCCCTACAGCCAGCAGAAAGTCATTTGCAGATTATGACCTAAACCACAGACATTTTTATACCTTCCGCTTTCAAGAACACGTAAGAAAAGGGTCAAAAAAGCAGTTTTAGCTCCAATCGGTGTGTTAGTGGACCTGTGTTATGAAAATCATTGCTTGAGGATAGCTATTCAACACCTCCGCACTTGACGTACAAAAAGAAAAGATACTGTTCAACCTAAGTGATAGAAGTGAAACCACTCTTGAAAGGAATCAGGATGAAAGCTTCTCAGCACATCTGCAAAGCTAAGCATCTTGAAATCAATCCTTCACTTTACCAATATCAGTGCTGCATATAACAGCCATAAAAGTGGTCACAACATTCTACAATGTGCTGTTTTTGAACAATATCATTATATCTTTGATCTTTCTTTGGAGCTGCTTCTTATTTCTAATCTGTATCTATGTGGTGCATTATTATTTATTCTGTTGTTTTGGAAGAAATAATCTCTCTTGTTAACTCAAGCCTGGTTAAGTTGGATTCTGGACCCTGTTGAGAAACACATTTGCTTGGTCTGGGAGAAAGGCATTCACAAAGGAAGGAACCCTTTTCAAATTAACCGTACTGGGACCAACTGAAGGGTGGGTGAATAAAAACAGGGAGCCAGTTCATCCTTCCTCACTCAGGAGCTTGATAATTTCCTGCCTGGAATCATAATGACTTATGCAGCCTTGCCCAACGACTGGTCATAACACAACAGATTTGCAATTGGTAGTTTGCAATACCAACCTGTTCCTCTGTCTTTCAAGGATCTCCAAGATTCCTCGAAACTTCTGAAAAAGCCATTGTTTTCCTGAACATTGAACTCTAAGTTGCTTTCTAAGAAAGGCTTGTCACGCAAATTATTTTCAAGATGATCTTTATCCACTGCTTCTTCAACTAAATTGGCTGTTGGTTGTGTGAAAATGCTTTCATTTTTTCTGTTTTGAATAACACTTTTCTTTCTCAGAACAGATGTTTTGCACATATTACTTCTTGTAGAGGCAGTATTTATCTTAAAATTGTTTTCACCTTGAGCCAAAGGATCATGCATAAAGTTATTTTGACATACATGGTTGGTCATAGGTTGACTGCTTTCTGAGTTGAGATACTGAATTAAAGGAAAATCTCTGCCATAGAAGTTCATGCTCTGTCTTGTTCTTTCAGATTGGGTTGTAACTTTCTGAGATGAAGGAAGTGTACCTTGCACTCCAAAGGAAATATGTTCTTCACCACCGTTTGAATGTAGACATGAACATTTTGTCACAGAATTTTGCAGCGATCTTAAAATAAAGAAGTAATTGCATATTTAATGAGTTTTATATGAAAAAAAATTATTGAGAAAATGACAATTAATGAATTGTGAAGTTTTAGCTTATTTTTCATTTCACAATCGTCCTCAATTATCAGCAGTTACACTAACCTACATCTACTTTCCTTAAAAATCTGTATTTTTTATGACAAAAGATTTTCAGTATCAAAATATTAGTTTAAACCTATTCATGGAATTATATTTAGGTTTGACAAATAAACAAAACTGGGATAAGGAAGTGATTATTTTTTGTGTGTGTTCAGAGTTGACTGTAATCTGGAATGCACTGTCCAGGAGGTTGGTGGGAGCAGATACCAGTAACATTAGAAAGGCATTGGATTGATTGATTCTTGAAAGGGAAAAAGCGCAGGGCTGCGTTGAAAGAACCAGGGAGTGGGATGACTCTCAGATTTCACAGACCTGGTACAAGTACAAAGGGTCTAATCATGTTTCTTCCATCATATGATTTTAATTTTGATTTCTTGCAGACTTCAAAAATAATTTGCTACTATTTTGGAGTTTTGTTGGCTTTTGAAATTGAGTGATGGTATTGGTGAGATGGTATTTCATTGGGGAGGTAGCATAGTGGTATTATCTGGGATCATGTGCCAAAATTAGGAAAGCTGTCTCACAAATTGGTTGAGCAAATCCCTGACATTGTTAGTATGGTATGATTCTAAGAGTATGAATGGCTTAGGTACCACAATCACTTGAGGTGACAGCACAGTGATATATAGTTAGGATTGAGTTGCCTTGGGAGTCCATAACATTGAATTCAACTCCCATTAAGTCTCATGGCATAAGGTCAAACATAGACAAGGAAACCTCCTATAATGAAATCGGAAAGTACAGGAAAACTCAATGGGTCTGGTTGCATCTGTGGACAGAGAAACAGAATCAGTGTTTCTATTGCAATATGACTTGTTTAGTGTTGTGTGGCAGTATTACAGTTTTAAACATGACAGATTGAACAGATCCTGAAATACAAAATAGGGTATCTACGAAGCACTGCAGGCCATTGGCAACAGTTTGTATTCCATCACAATCTGTAACCTCATGGCCCACTGTATTCCCTATTCTGCCATTAACATTAAGCTGGGAGATCAACTCTGGTTCATTTGAAGAAGCAGCACCAGGCATACCTAAAATTGGGGTATGAAACTAGCATGCAAATAGTTCTGTGTTACAGCTTCACTGAACACTGGAAATGGCATGAAATGGACAGAGCTAAATTATCCTAAAACCAGTGGTTCAGATCTAAGTGCTACAGTCCTGCCACATCCAGTTGTGAATGGTGGTAGATGATTAAACAACAAAGACGAAGTGCAGGTTCCAAGAATGTCCCGATCCTCAATGAGGGAGGAGTCCACTCTATCAGTGCAAAAGATGGGACTAATATATTTTCATACATTTTCAGCCACAAGTGTAAAGAGAAACAGCTAAAGGCATTAGCCATTACAAGGCCTACAGGTCCTGACAACATTCCAGCAACTATTTTAAAGACTTGCAGTCCATAGCAGCCATGGCTCTTATCAAGCTATTCCAATATGCTACAATGCTGGCATCTATCCAAAAATCTGGAAAGTAGTCCAGTTATATTGTCCATAAGAAACAGCCCAAATCTAACACAGACAATTGCTGTCCTTTCAGTCTATTCTCAAACATCAGGTAGCAATGAAAGGATCTTCAGTGCTATCCAACAGCAGTTGCTTAGCAACAGCCTGTTTGCTCAATTTGGGTTCTGCCAGAACCACTCAGCTCCTGACCTCAAGACAGCTTTGGTCTAAACATTGACAAAAGAGCTGAATTCCAGTAGTAGACTTTCCTTGACATGTAGGCAGCATTTGATCAAGTTTACCACCTAGGTTCCCAGCAAAACTAGAATTGGAGAACATTCTCCAGTAGTTGAAATCAGAACAAGCAGATAGGCTGGTTGTGCACTGGAGGTCAGACATCAAAGTCCCAGGATATCATTGGAGGAGTTCCTCAAGGTAGTGTCAGGGCCCAACCATCTTCAGCTGTTTCAACTATGTTTTCCACCCCTTCCTCCAAACGTGAAGCAAGATGATGTACAAAATTCAACGACATTCTCCACTCCTTGGATCTTGAAACAGCTCATGTCTTAGTGGATATAAACCTGGACAACATCTAGGTTTGGGAGAATATGGTGAGTAACTTACATATCAAATAACTTTGAGATGGCAAAAACCATCTCAGTTCTCCTTTTAATGTTCAAAGGTATTCATGTTTTGGATCAGACCAGACCACTTCAAAATATTTTAAGAAGGTAGCCTAGACCGTAACTTTTTTCTTATTTTAAAGGTTGATGTGAAATGCTGTGTTCCAGATATGATGTGACTGATCAAACTACTCAACATTAAGCAAATCACAATTTATTTAAACACTACAGTTAAAATATAAACAAAGGAAGGGAGGAATTTATAGTAACTGTTAGAAAATTTAATTGAATAATAGATACAGTACCTATAACTAATTAACTGTTCCAATATAGTAACATCCCATAATCACACCTCATGGCAAAAAGGCCAATTTAGACACAGAACCTAAAATTCCAATTTTAAAAGAAGCTAAAGGCTTCAAGTTGCTTACTTAAGTCGTCTTCAAGTAGCCAGTTCGGCAGTTCTGCCTTATAACGTCTCTTAATGAAAAACAGGACAAAATAACTTTTTAAAGTGACAGCATCCTCACGCCTCCCCCCCCCTTAAAAAAACCCATCAATATAAGATGATGGCTTCATTTTTAAAACCCTTAGTCTTAGTCTACTAGTACACTACAATACGTATACATTACATTGACTTCAAGCATACAAACATTCACTACTACATTCTATTTCAGTCCGTTCACTCCTTCCACCGCACGTCAGTGACTTTCTTTATCAAAGTCACAACAAAGCATCTGAAATTATGTTTTCTCATCCTGCCATGTATAATTTTCAAATTGAATGGCTGCACTAATAAGCTCCATCTAAACAATCAGGAAGTTTTGTCATTAAATTTCTCCAAAGACTTTAATGTGTCGTGATCAGTATATACAATTGTGTCGTCTTGACATCTTCTTGTAAGAGTACAACACGGACACCCACATCACTCATGTTGATAGCCACCTTGATTGACTTTGTATAATTAGGTGTGTCTAACACTGAAGCAGCGGTTAACACAGCTTTCAGACTGTCAAATGCCTTCTGACAGTCCACTGCCCACTGCAATGTTCTGCACTTTTCAGTAAGTCAGTCAAAGAAGCAACCACACTGCTCAAATTCAGTATGAACTTCTCATAAACCCACCGCAAGCCCAGGAATCGTAGTAACATCTCCAAGTTTGCAGATGATACCAAGTTGGATGGGAGGATGAATTATGATGAGGATGCAGAAATCCTTCAGCATGATCTTGACAGGTTGGGTAAGTGGGCAAATCAATGGTAGATGCAGTGTGATTTGAATAAGTGTGAGGTTATTCACTTTGGAAGCAAAAACAAGAAGGCAGATTACCACCTGAATGACTGTAAATTGGGACAGGGGAGTGTGCAGCAGGATCTGGGCGTCCTTGTGCACCATTTGCTGAAGGTAAGCATGCAGGTGCAGCAAGCAGTAAAGAAGGCAAATGGTATGTTGGCCTTCATTGCAAGAGGTTTCAAGTACAGGAGCAGAGATGTGTTGTTGCAGTTGTACAGGGCCTTGGTGAGACCACACCTGGAATATTGTGTGCATTTTTGATCTCCTTTTCTGAGGGAGGATGCTCTTGAGGGAGTGCAGCAAAGGTTTACCAGGCTGATTCGGGCATGGCAGGTCTGATGTATGAGGAGAGATTGACGAGGTTGGGATTGTTTTTGCTGGAGTTCAGATGAATGAGGGGGATCTCATAGAGACTTATAAAATTCTAACAGGACTGGACAGGATAGATGCAGGGAGGATCTTCCTGATGGTGGCTGTGTTCAGAACCAGGAGTCATTGTATGAGGATTCGGGATAGACGATTTTGGACAGAGATGAAGAGATATTTCTTCACCCAAAGAGTGGTGAGCCTGTGGAATTCATTACCACAGGAAGTAGTTGAGGCCAAAACATTGAATGTATTCAAGAAGCGACTAGATATAGCACTTGAGGTGAATGGGATCAAAGTTTATGGATAGAAAGCTGGATTAGGCTATTGAGTTGGACAATCAGCCACGATCTTGGAGAATGGCAGGGGAGGCTGAAATGTCCGAATGGCCTTGTCCTGCTTCTATCATCTTTATTTCTATGTTTTTCATACCGCTATCTTTGTCGATGGTATGGGAAACTCCCCGATAATCTTTGTTTCTACGCCCCATGGGGCCATCTGTCCACGTTCAATAACATGACCCAGGAACGTGACTTGAGCTTTTGTAACTTCACTCTTAGCTAAGTTGATCACCAAGCCTGCCTCCTGAAGTCAATTGAATAATTCCAATAAATGCTGCAAATGTTCCTTCAATGTGTGACTAAAAATCACCAGGTCGTTGATGTACACCACACAACTGGTTAATCCAGAAATGACTTTACTAGTTAGTCTTTGAAATTTGGCTGGTGCATTTTTCATACTAAGCAGCATGACTTTGAATTGGTATAGTCCATTCAGTGCCGTGAAAGCCGAAATTGTCTTTGCTCTTTCAGATAAAGGTACCTGCCAGTATCCTCTGAGTAAGTCCAACTTAGAAATATAAGTTGCTTGTCCCACCTTCTCAATACAGTCTTCCAAACATGGAACAGGATATGAATCAGACTTTGTAACCATATTGACTTTACAATTGTCGGCACATGATTGTTGGATACCATCTGGTTTTGGCACTATTACTATGGGTGAGCTCCAATTGCTGCAACTCACTTTGATTATGTTGTCTTTGAGCATGCATTCAATATGTTTTTGAACCTGTGCCAACTTTACAGGCTTAAGTCTGTAAGGATGTTGCTTAATTGGAACAGCATTTCCTTTATCCACATCATTCACAATTAGATTAGTACTTCCCAGCTTATTCCCACATATCTCCCCAAGTTATTGTAATAACCCTTTCAGGTAATTTCAATTTTCCTCTGTAGGGTAACTTAATAATTCATCCCAATTTTTGAGAACTTCCTCATTGTCCAATTTAATTTGAAGAATGTCCACTTCAGAATTCTCTGAATGTGGTTCTTCACTCTGTGTTGTAACCAATAACAGATTCCTGTTTTGTTTTCCTTCTCTATTAAAATACCTTTTGAGCATATTCACATGACACACTCTGTGAGATTTCTTTCTATCTGGCATTCCTATCAAATAATTCACCTCACTCAATCTCTTTTACATTTGGTAAGGTCCACTAAACCTTGCTTTTAAAAGTTCACCTATCACTGGAAATAACACTAATACTTTACATCCACTAACAAAATTGCAAGTTTTTGATTTGTCAGGTTCTTGTTTTTCATCTTTCTGTTGCAACTCAGATGATTTCTCTGAACTAAAAATATCCATTTTGTCCTCCACCTGTTCTTGTTTTTTTCTTAACCATTCGATCAAACATCGTCTCTGATAACTGTACTTCAACTTCCTTATCTTTATTCTTCAATTTTTCCTCCTGCTTCAACTTCGTGCCTTTGTGAGCTTGCTATTATACAGTCAGGAAAAATCCCAGGATTTACTTCCTGTAATACCTCAGCTCCCTGATTTTCCACTGGCTTTGCAACCACAGTAGGCAGCACTCTTACCTGTGATCGAGCTATGTCGTTATGAAGGAAGAACTGTATTCCTGGAGCCAAGAGTTCCTCCGGTACTCCTACCACCACTCTTCCACTTTTCACCGGACACTCCAATCTCACTTTACATAATGGAGCACTTCTCATCTCACCAAGAACTCAAACTTGCTTTTGGCAATTGTCTTTCTGAATTACATATCTCCTTATCTCTCAACATCAAAGATTGACATGCTCCCGTTTCTCTTAAAATTGTAGTTTCTTTACCTGCCCCTCCTCATATACGCAAGTAAACCTTACTCTCGCAAGTAAATGGTTTAAGATGATCTGGCAGTTTCTTCTCAACCACTCCTGACCAGGTTGTACAATCTGGTGCAGATTTTTGGCTTCCACTGTGCTTTCTTTTACCACTTCAACAAAATGCACTGGGTTATCCTGTTTTCCCACATCTGTCTTCCCAGTGCTTTTTCTAAACTACCAACACTGCAATTTCATGTGGCTTACTTTATTACAGTGAAAACACCTGAGTTTTTTTACCTCCCTTTCCCCTTCATGGTTTACTTTTTACCCTGTCACAAACTGTCTTTACTATCATCAATGAGATCTCCTTTTCCCTTACCACCTGAGGATTTCTTTTTTCTTCAAATTCTACCCCTCATAGATTGAAATTGATGTTGGAAGCCAAACTCTGATTTATGAACCAACTCATAATCATCAGCCATTTCAGCTGCTTATCTTGCAGTTTTAACGCTCTGCTCTTCCACATGAGTTCTCACTACTTAAAGAAGTGAATTTTTGAACTCCTCCAAAATAACTGTCTCTCTAATAGTGTCATATGTTTAATCTATCCACCTAACAAAACTGCTTTGTTTGATCCTTTCAAACTCAATGTACGTGTGACCACAGTCTCTCCTTAGATTCCTGAAATGTTGAACAAAAACAGGAGTTGCTGGAAAAGCTCAGCAGGTCTGGCAGCATCTGTGAAGAAAAAATCAGAGTTAACATCTAGTGACCCTTCTGTTTTTGTTCCTGATTTACAGCATCCGCAGTTCTCTTGGTTTTTATTCCTGAAACGTTGTCTGTAGACTTCTGGTACAGGCTCATATGCACTTATGATGGCTTTCTTCACCTCCTTATATTACTCAGAAACCTCATCTGATAGTGATTTAAAGACCTCACTAGCTTTACCTACCAACTTTTTTTGGATCAACTATACCCACGTGGTCACCAGCCACTTCGTTTGTTGAGCCTCTTTCTCAAATGAAATGAAAAAGGCTTCTATGTCCTTCTCATCGAATTCAGGCAATACGTGGACATATTTAAACAGATCCCCACTAGGCCTTTGGTTACAATGGGTTTGCTCATCATCACTATCCTGCTCACTAAGTCTACCTTCATCTCTGTCCTTTTAAGTCGACTTTCCTGTCTAATTGCCCACTTCTGAACTTCAAACTGATTCTTTCTCTTTCTTTTCTCTCTCTTTCTGTTTCTTCTGCTAGGGCCTTCCTGTCCTGCTCTGTTCCCTCTGCTTTTCTTCGCAATTCAAGCTGCCTCATTCTCCTTTTATGTTCAAGCTGTTTTATCTGCAATTGAATTCTAGCCATTTCCAAAGATTCCGATGGCATTTCTAGCAATTTTAAATGTCAAGCTATTGCTGCAATTACCTCATCTTTTCGCGCAGACCCAGGCAACCTCAACTCCATCTTGACTGCCAATTGCAATAGCTTTGCCTTGGTTCCTTTTTGTAAACCCCCCAAAGTCACTTCTTCCACCCTCAGAAAAGAGCCATTACTACCCAGGGCACACCCTGTTTAAACCAACTGAATTCAACACCCGAAATAAAAGACACTAACACCTACCATTCGCCACCTCTCAGTCCAACAATCCTAAACCCAACTGAGAATTATAGATTTTGATCCTGCATGAGACCCCAATTTGTTATGGACCAGACCGGACCAGACCCCACAAAATGTTTTAAGAAGATAGCCTAGACCCTAATTTTTTCTTATTTTAAAGGTAGATGTGAAGTGTTGTATTCCAGATGCAATGCGACTGGTCAAACTACTCAACATTTATCACAATTTATAGAGACATAGAGTAATACAGAATGGAAACAGGCATTCAGTCCAGACTGGTCCATGCTGACCATGGTGCCCACTTGGCTAGTTCTAATTGCCTGCAGTTGGTCCCTCTAAACACTTCCCAACCATGCACCTATCCAAATGTTTTTTAAATGTTGCTATTGTGCCTGCCTCAACCACTTTCTCTGGCAGCCCATTCCATATATGCATGACTCACTACATGAAGAAGTGTCCCCTCAGGTCCTTCTTAAATCTTTTCCCTCTTGCCTTAAACCTATGCCCTCTAGTTTTCAATTCTCCATCCCTGGGAAAAAAGACTATATGCATTCATCCTATCCGTGCTCCTCGTGATTTTATATACCTCAATAAGGTCACCCCTAATTCTTCTACGTTCCAAGGAATAGAGTTCAATCCTGGCAACCTCTCCCTATAATTCAGGCCTACTAGTCCTGGCAACAACCTCGTAAATCTTCTTTGCACACTTGCTAGTTTAACTATGTCTTTCCTGTAACAGTGACCAAAACTGTACACAATACTCCAAATGCGGCCTCACAAACAACTTATACAACTGTAACACAACATCTCAATTCCTATACTCAATGCCTCGAGTGATGATGGCCAGCATGCTAAATGCCTTCATCATCACCCTCTCCACCTGTGACACCACTTTCAACGAACTACGTACTTGTAGTCCTAGGTCCCTCTGTTCCACAACACCCCTCAGGACCTTACCAATTACTGTATAAGTCCTATCTTGGTTTGATTTTCCAAAGTGCAACACCTCACAATTATCTGTATTGAATGGCATTTGCTAATCCTCAGCCCACTTACCCATCTGATCAAGATCCCTCTGTTATTTTTGATAACCTTCCTCACTATCAACGATACCTCCTAATTTTGTATCATCTGCAAACTTACTAATCCTGCCTTGTACATTCACATCCAGATCATTTATCTAAATAACAAATAACAAAGTCCCAGCACCGACCTCTGTGGTACACCACTAGTCACAGGCCTCCAGTCCGAGAAACAACCTTCAACCATCACCTCCGCTTCCTACCTTTGAGCCAATTTTAAATCCAATTAGCCAGCTCTCACTGGATTCCTGCAACCCAACCTTCGTGACTAGTCTGCCATGTGGGACCTTGTCAAATGACTTACTAAAGTCCATATAGACAACATCCACTGCCCTACCCTCATCTATCCTCTTGGTTACCTCTTCTAAAAACTCTGAAAGATTTGACAGACATGACTTCCCGTGTACATATCCATGCTGACTATCCCTAATCAGACCTTGACTATCCAAATGATGGTTGATTTTGTCCCTCAGTATCCTCTCGCATAACTTGCCTACCACTGGCTCACTGGCCTGTAGTTCCCTGGCTTTTGTCTTTGCTACCTTTCTTAAACAATGGAACAACATTAGCCACCCTCCAGTCTTCTGGAAGTTTAACAGTGGCTAAAGATGAAGCAAATGTTTCTGTAAGAGCATCTTCAATTTCTTCCCTAGCCTCCCATAACATCCAAGGATAGACTTGATCAGTCCCAGGAGATTTATCCACTTTAATGTGACCTAAGACTGCAGATATCTCCTCTCTGGTAATATGTATATGATCCAAAACATCCCCACTGTTTCCTTTATTTCCTTAGCATCTATGATTCTCTCCTCAGAATACACAGGAGAAATATTCATGAAAAATCTTCCCCATCTCCTGTGGCTCCACACATAGACGGCCATGCTGCATGCTGATTTTTAAAGGGACCTATTCTCTCCCTAGCCACCCTTTACTCTTAATATAGCTATAGAATCTCTTGGGATTATCTTTAACCTTATCTGGCAGATCCACCTCAAACCCTCTTTTTGCTCTTCTGATTTCGCTCTTAAGTGTGCTCCTACTCCTTTTATAGTCATCTAGGGATTCACTTGAGACCAATAGCTTAAACCCAATGTATACCTTCTTCTTTTTCCTGACAAGAGCCTCAATATCCCTCGTCAGCCAGGGAGACCTAAACCTCTAGCTTTTTCCTTCATTCTAACAGGGATATACTGTCCCTGGACTCTTGATATCACACTTTTAAAAGCCTCCCATTTGCCAGTCATTCCTTTTCGTTCAAACATACTCACCCAATCAACCGCTGCTAGATTCTGCCTAATGGCCCTAAAATTGGCCCTGCTCCAGTTTAACACCTTAACCTGTGGATCTGTCCTATCTTTTTCCATAACTGTGTCAAAACTAACAGAGTTATGGTCACTGGACCCAAAGTGCTCTCCGATTGACACTTCAGTCACTTGCCTGACCTCGTTTCCTAATCCAGTGTTGCACCCTTCCAAGTAGGGCCCTCTACATATTGACTTCTGAAACTTTCTTGGACACATTTGACAAATTCCACCTTGTCTGGGCCTTTTACATTTTGGGTGACCCAGTCAACACAGGGGAAATTAAAATCTCCAACCAATACTACTCTGTTATTCCTACAGTTATCTGCAATCTCTCTACACCTCTGCTTCTCTAGTACCCATTGGCTATTTGGGGTTCTATAATGCAATCCTAACAGAGCGACCATCCCCTTCTTGTTTCTAAGTTCTAACCGTATGGCCTCATTTGATGACCCCTTAAGAATATCCTCTCTAAGCACTGTTGTTATGTCCTCCCTTATCAAAAGGGTAATTCCTCTTCTCGCTTTCTTGTACTTCTGTCACACCTGTAGCTTCTGTATCCTGGAACATTGAGCTGCCAGCTGAGGAGAGAATCATAGATGCTAAGGAAATAAAGGAAACAGTGGGGATGTTTTGGATCATATACATATTACCAGAGAGGAGATATCTGCAGTCTTAGGTCACATTAAAGTGGATAAATCTCCTGGGACTGATCAAGTCTATCCTTGGATGTTATGGGAGGCTAGGGAAGAAATTGAAGATGCTCTTACAGAAACATTTGCTTCATCTTTAGCCACTGTTAAACTTCCAGAAGACTGGAGGGTGGCTAATGTTGTTCCATTGTTTAAGAAAGGTAGCAAAGACAAAAGCCAGGGAACTACAGGCCAGTGAGCCAGTGGTAGGCAAGTTATGCGAGAGGATACTGAGGGACAAAATCAACCATCATTTGGATAGTCAAGGTCTGATTAGGGATAGTCAGCATGGATATGTACACGGGAAGTCATGTCTGTCAAATCTTTCAGAGTTTTTAGAAGAGGTAACCAAGAGGATAGATGACGGTAGGGCAGTGGATGTTGTCTATATGGACTTTAGTCCTATTCTCAGCCATGTTTCTGTTATGGCTATACTATCCCAGTCCCCAGAGTCAATCTATGCTCTGAATGAGGCGATGGAGAGTTACAAATTAGCTAGGAAGGATTTAAAGAGAGAGTTAAGAAGAGCAAGGAGGGGACATGAGCAGTCATTAGCAGGTAGAATTAAGGAGAACCCTAAAGCTTTCTATAGGTATGTGAGGGATAAAAGGATGACTAGGGTAAGAATAGGGCGAGTCAAAGACAGAAGTGGGAAGTTGTGTGTGGACCCTGTGGAGATTGGAGAGGTGCTAAACAAATATTTCTCATCTGTTTTCACTCAGGAAAAGAAGAATATTGTAGAGGAGAAGACTGAGATATGGGCTATTAGACTTGAAAGGATTGAGGTTAGTGAGGAGGGGGTGTTATCAATCCTAGAAGGTGTGAAGGTAGATAAATCCCCTGGGCTGGATGGGATTTTTCTGAGGATTCTCTGGGAAGCTAGGGAGGAGATGGCGGAGCCTTTGGCCTTGATCTTTGAGTCGTCATTGTCTACAGGTTTAGTACCAGAGGACTGGAGGATTGCAAATGTTGTGCCCTTGTTCAAGAAGGGCAGTAGAGATGACCCAGGTAATTAGAGACCAGTGAGCCTTACATCTGTTGTAGGAAAAGTTTTGGAAAGGATTATAAGAGATAGGATTTATAATCATCTAGCAAGCAACAATTTGATTGGAGATAGTCAACATGGATTCGTCAAGGGCAGGTCGTGTCTCACAAACCTCATTGAGTTTTTTGAGAAGGTGACCAAGCATGTGGATGAGGGTAGGGCAGTTGACGTGGTGTACATGGACTTCAGTAAAGCCTTTGATAAGGTTCCACATGGTAGGCTATTGGAGAAAATGCGGAGGCATGGGATTGAGGGAGGTTTAGCAGTTTGGATTAGAAACTGGCTTTCTGAAAGAAGACAAAGAGTGGTGGTTGATGGAAAATATTCAGCCTGGAGTCCGGTAACTAGTGGTGTGCCACAAGGATCTGTTTTGGGACCACTGCTGTTTGTCATTTTTATAAATGACTTGGACACAGACATAGGTGGATGGGTTAGTAAGTTTGCAGATGACACTAAAGTCGGTGGAGTGGTGGACAGTGTGGAAGAATGTTGCAGGTTGCAGGGAGACTTGGATAAACTGCAGAATTGGGCTGAAAGGTGGCAAATGGAGTTCAATGCAGATAAATGTGAGGTGATGCACTTTGGGAAGAATAATAGGAAGGCAGAATACTGGGTCAATGGAAAGATTCTTGGTAGTGTGGATGTGCAGAGGGATCTTGGTGTCCAGGTACACAGATCCCTGAAAGTTGCCACCCAGGTTGATAGTGCTGTTAAGGAGGCATACGGTGTGTTGGGTTTCATTGGTAGAGGGATTGAGTTCCGGAGCCGTGAGGTCATGCTGCAACTGTACAAAACGCTAGTGCGGCCTCACTTGGAATATTGCATACGGTTCTGGTCGCCCCATTACAGGAAGGATGTGGAAGCATTGGAAAAGGTGCAGAGGAGATTTACCAGGATGTTGCCTGGTCTGGAGCGAAGGTCTTATGAGGAAAGGCTGAGGGACTTGGGTCTGTTCTCATTGGAGAGGAGAAGGCTAAGAGGGGATTTAATAGAGACCTACAAAATGATCAAAGGATTAGATAGGGTGGAGAGTGAGAGTCTTTTTCCTAGGATGATGACGTCAGCTAGTACGAGGGGGCATAGCTGCAAATTGAGGGGTGATAGATTTAAGACAGATGTCAGAGGCAGGTTCTTTACTCAGAGAGTGGTAAGGGCGTGGAATGCCCTGCCTGCCAATGTAGTTAACTCAGCCACATTAGGGGCATTTAAACAGTCCTTGGATAAGCATATGGATGATGATGGGATAGTGTAGGGGGATGGGCTTAGATTAGTTCACAGGGCGGCGCAACATCGAGGGCCGAAGGGCCTGTTCTGCGCTGTATTGTTCTATGTTCTATGAACTCATCTGTCTTACCAGTCAGGCCTCACGCATTGAAATAAATACACTTTAAACTAGAAGTCTTTTCCTTCCCTTTACTGTGCCCCTGGCAATCCTGAATATTAGCTCTCAATAGCTAATGCATTTTCCTTGATTTCTCAATGGCCCCTCTCTTATTCAGAGTCCCACTCCCCTGCCAAACTAGTTGAAACCCTCCCGGGTAACACTAGCAAATCTCCCCGCAAGGATATTGGACCCCCTCTGATTCAAGTGTAACCTATCCCTCTTGTGCAGGTCATCTCTACCCCAGGTGAGATCCCAATGATCCAAGAACTGAAAACCCGACCCCCTACACCAGCTCCTCAGCCATGCATTCATCTGCCCTATCTTTCTATTTCTATCCTCCTAAGTTAAAAATGTTTAGGCAAATTACATAGAACACACAGCATTGAAAAAGCCACCCAACTCAATTAGTCTATGCCAATGTTACTGCTGTAAATGAGCTTTCTCTTACACATTTTCATTCAATCTTATCAGAATAACTTCTACTCCCTTTCCTTTGTGCTTATCTAGTGTCCTTTAAATGCATTTGTTATTTACCTCAGCCACTCTATATGATAATTAAGCAAGCTTTGATCCTAACTCTAGATAAAGACATTCCTCCAGAATTACATATTGGATTTCTTAGTGACTCTTCTATTAATGCAACATAGCTTTTATCTCCACAAATGGAAACATTTTTATACAAGATGATAGTCTGCCCAGCTCATTCATAATGTTAAGCATCTCTTTCAGATCATCCTTCACCTTCTGTTTGCTCGATAACATCATAAGATGTAGGAGCAGAACTGGGCCATTCATCCCATCAAGTCTGTTCTGCCATTCAATGAGATCACAGCTGGTCTGATAATCCTCAGTTCCAAATTACTGCCTTATTCCCATAACTGTTGATACCCTTATGATTAGAAATATATCAGTCTTGACCTTGAAAATACTAAACCACGCAGCCTGAACAGCCCTCTATGGTTAAACATTCCACAGATTTGCTATCGTCAGAGAAACGTCCTCATCTGTGTTTTAAATGGGTGATCCTTTACTCTGATATTATCATCCTCAAGAGGATCCAGAAGAGGAGGCATCATCCTCAACTGTTCAATCTTTTCTGGTAAGTATAACCTCTCAGATCATACCACTGGATCAAGAGACAGAGGCAAGTCTCAACTGTTCAAGAGGTGTGTAATATCATCTCTGAACAAGTTGATTAGAAAATTAGGTTAATAAAAAAAAACTCAGTTCAGGTGTCATCCTATAAACATTTCTTGCACGTTCTCCAGTATCTCAGACAAGAAATGTTTACATGCAGATACTCCAAGTGTGTTCCAATTAAATCACAATTTGTTGTTTTTGTATATATGTTTGTAGGCCATGGTAATAAGCTTTCAAACATCCAAGCGTAGGCCTGAGTTTTTTCTGGTTAAGAGTACGCGTAGTCACTGATAGGTCATTTTTCATACAGAAGGCCCAGGAACAGCATAAAATATTTCAAAACTACTGGAGGCAATTCAGCACAAGAAATGCCTCTTCCTCCTTCTACAGCAGGCCATTTTGCTTACTGCAGTTCCTTCTGACCTCAGGTATTGTAACATGCTGACGGAATTAAGGAAAAAGGTATGCACCCCAACGACTGGCCATAGTCAGGTAGGCAATTACATAGCAGACAGAGGATCCACTGGAGGCCCAAACTAATGAGCTTTGTGAGAGCTATTGCAGCCAACAGCAATCTTCAAAATACATTTAGCATTTTTTTAAGCCAATGTAAAAATGTAATTCCAAAGTCTGCTAACTTATTACAGTTCACACCTACCTTCCATTTAGATGCTTGGGTAAGCCCATACAATTTGGCACAATACGTTCAGTCAGTACAGCAGCATGTTCAATGGGTTCAGTCAGTGGGGTCATGTCAAGTTGGCTAAGAAAATTTTGCTACAAATTTGAGAAAAAAAGATGTAAACATTGTTCTCTTACTATTAAAGAATAATTAATTTTTAACATTTTATACTGTAATACTGAACTTAGTTCAATAGGATCATAATTGATAAATTTGATGTTTTTCAAATTGAGTTGTGGCCATTGGCTTGTAGCTATTGACAATCTTTAATTGTCATGAGGAGTCATGGGGCGGGGATGGTGGAAAATAGATACGCCCATATTTCTATTAGGACGACAGTTCCAAATCATTAATCAAGCAGTTAAATTTGGTTCAGCCTAGCATACTACTCTCGGGAACTCCTGCAGTCACATCCTAGAACTCAAATGACTGACCTCCGTCAATCACAACCACCTTCTTTTGTGCTAGTTATGACTCCAAAATGTGAAGAGTTTTCCCCCCATACCCATTTACTACAGTTTTCCCTGGAACAGAGAAGTAAAATGACCATAAAAGTTGCTAGAAAAGTGCAAAATCTCAAACAGCTCATAAGTATCTTTCATGGATGAGATCCTGTGATTCTTGTCCAGTTCTACCTACATGTGACTATAGTCCTATATGGCTAATTCTCAATATTCTTTGAAGTGACTTAATACACCTCTCATTTGAATTCAAAGTGATTATAATACTTTCTGAGAACGGCTAAGGACAGTTAGTTGCATTGCACATGAAGGCAAAACAAATTGTTTAGTGAAGCTCCAGAAGGAGAGAAGGATGAGCAGCGATGTTTCAAAAGTAAACATTCTGGATGCTGTAAATCTGATTTAGAAACAGAAACCGGGCAAATCTGGTAGCATTCCAGGAAAGAGAAAAGTTAACATTTCCATTGCAATATTACTTTATCACAGTCAGGTATCATAGTTTAGTTACCCCAATCCAATTTTGAGAATTTTCAAATTGAATGGTGCTCTGCTTTAATAATACACAACTCCACTTCTGATTCTTTTACAAAATAATACTGAGCCATTCTGGCAATTATTTGGTGTCTAATGCTGTTTCTTTTCTCCCCCAGGGGTATAGATTGGCACAATTCCTCCTCATCTCTAGTGAGAGCAGTTGTTTTCATAAAACAAGAGGATGATTTCTAGCTGCCAGCAATGAAAATGCATGACATAACAACATTGTGTTGGATAACCTAAACAAAAATACATATATAACAGTTTTAGAAACTGTAAATGCTCTTGATTATCATAGGATGAGTCCCAAGCAGTAGATAGTTCTGTGGTTAGGATTTCTTGCAAAGAATATCTTTGAGCACACATCCACGAATTTGACTGCAGATACCCATTGAATCTATCCATTCAAGAACATCAGTTATCCATAACATTATATTCCAGAGATTTTGAATCCATTATTGAAGAAAGCTACAGGAATAATGAAACAAAATGATAACATAGGTGCATTTTATTCCAAACGGGTAAATATAACTCAAAACTTAGCAGGAATGATGTGCACCAACTTCACATACAGCACAGATAGTCTAATGACTGAACAGGAAAATTTAGAATTCAATTGAAATGTAAAGAATTGTGGATATTTTAAGGGTAAGGATAAAATATTTGCAAAGAAGAAAGCAGAACCAACTTACTAGCAAAAGGAAAGCCTAATTTGAGTTTGTAAGCACATGATAGAACAGCTCTGCGTCATTTTTTTCAATTCTGCAGTGTCACAACTCACCAGAGTACTGTGCTAGAAATCAAGCCCCACAATTTCCAGATTCATTGTAAAAATGAAAGATTTTAAAATAAATATACAACATTTTCCAATTTAGCCTGATTTTCAGACTCAGATTGAAAGAAAGCAAACAGCAGGCTTCTGTACTTAGTAAGAAGTACATATTAAACTCTAAACCTTCTCTCTCTCTCTCTCACATACACACAAATATAGACTGGGAAAAAAAAATAGATGGACATGGGAAGAACCTGGAAAGATAGTTTAGTAGTCTTTGTCCTTAAACTCTATTGAATTGGTTCTTGCGAATCCAAAAAATCCCTTCCTGCCTTCCCTTTTCCAAATGCTTCCACTTGTTTGCAAGAAGCACAGCATGGCTGGTTCAGCTGTAAAATGTCTTTGGTTTATAAATTAAAAGTCAAAGATTACAGCAACTGCCGAAGGAACGAGTAACTTGTTTTCCTCAGGTTTATGGTGAGTTTTGTCTTCACAGAATGGAGAGAAAGTTTATGACCTGATGGAGATCAAATCTTTTCTCAATAACTAGTTCCCAACCCCCAAGCTGTTCAGTTGCCTGAATAAGCCATGTCATCAGTAACTGGTCATGAGTCCATAGGACAATCAACCTTTTGTTGCCAACCAACTGTATATGTACATCGAACCTCTCAGCCCCAATTTGTGTTCAATTACTGGATGTTCAAACAGCTGTACAACATAATACTTGCCATGGGTATCAGGTTACTTGCTTTCCAACCATGCAGCCATCATTACAAAATACTGTTTTTAAAATAGTTTTTCTCGTTTTAGTCCACAGCTTCTAAAAAACACAAAATAAAAAAAACTGGTATGACCCTATGAGGTGGCACCAAGGGGGTTTTGTTCATGTACAGCTGCTATGCAGACTTATGTTGATGCTATTGGAATACGCAGAGTTGTGTGATGTTATCTCCATGGCTTGTTGCATTGATAACTTTTGAAGAATGTCAGATAATTGGCAGCCCGCAGTACTGTCTGCCACAGGAAATTAGCCCTTGGTGTGAACATTATCCAAATAAAGCTATTCATCATAACTTTTAATCAACTTTGAACATTTCCTAAAGGGCAGTTTAATTGTGCTGAAACAGACTGTTACTGTCACTGGCCGTTGCATCCCTATGCTGCATTTGAATCAGTATATATTCTGACCTTAAGCCTGTGAGAACGACTTCAGCGTTATTACTAGGTAGGTGTGTCAAGGCATACAGATAGTATTGGTGGCATATCATGGGGCATAGCCAATAAAGTTATTCTGATTGTTGATCTGGAAGTGTTTGAATGTTTTTAAATTGGCATAGTTTTGAGATGTTTCAGATCAATGAGAGGCAATCACTTTGATCAGGGTGAGAAAACGAGTGACTGAGTTGACCTGGAGTTAACACTGAAGTGTACCTAGCTTGTAACTACTTTTCATTTGATTTCTGAGCTCTGAGAGTCCATCTACTATGGTTGAACAGTTGAGACCAGTATTGTGTGTGAAACAAATAAAATAGGATTGCTAGCAACTAGGTCAAACAAAAGCACAAGACCCTTTTGAGGTAATGATTATCATCATTCAGAAAATGAAGTGCAACATTATATAGGAAGAGGAAGACCTCCCGCAAGCTCTTGTTATGAAAGATATATCATCTGGATCCTGCTGAGATCAGTGATGGAGGAATGAACAGGTTTCAGGTCCTATACAGTGATTTTTACTAATCATGAAGCAGATAAAGAAACTGGGCTTTTAAGTCCAGAATCTACTAATTACTACTATCGATAAAGACATTATGGAGTCTAAGTATGGCATTATGTGTTTTGAAAATTGTTACTTCTGCTCAGGGCCAGGATGAGTTTTCATGCAACTTGCGAGTTGTTTTGCAAATTGAACAGCAAATCTGATGGTGTGAACAGGCAATAAGTTCTCGGCCTTACTAGGATCCTCTGGGATCAAAGGTCTGAGGACTCTTTTTAAAGGCCAATCTGGCAGCCTTTACTCACTGCAAACTTGCAGCATCAATCACTCAGTGCTTGTTACCATACGCCCCAAATGATGTCTCACGTGAAGCAGAAATTGGCCATAAGGTTCACCAACACCTCACTAGAAGTTATCTTCAGGCCATCCAGAAAAGAGGTGGGGATGTACTCAGTGAGGTAGTAGTGCAGACAAGTGACCATGACCCATACAGAATAATCCAGATCTAGTGCATGATTAGCTTGGGGGTAGAGTCACAGTAAAGCAAAATTGTATTCTGGAAAATGAACGTCAATGAGTAAATGGAAAAAAGGAGAATAAACTTAAGACTACATCAATTGTTAAGACTAGAATTTACAAAGACAACGAGGACACAAAAATAAAGGCACTGTAAATAAATGTATGTTGCATTCATGATAAAGTAAATTAATTGATAATTCACACACCGAGGTAAGCATATTATTTGAAAGCCATTATCAAGATATGACTGCATGATGACAGCGATTGGGTCCTGAATTTTGAGAAGTACACGACATTCAAGAAAAACAGGGAGTAGGGAAAGTAGGAGCGAGAACGCTGTTAATCAAGGATGGCACTGGTGTTTGAAATAATCTTGGCTCAGGAGGTCAGGATGGACATTAATAATAGCAAGGGAAAGAAGTCACTTGTAGCTGAAATAATTCCACAGAAGCCAGTATCCCATTACCAAGTCACTCCTTATTTATACATGCATAGTACTTGACATTGGTCCGGCTCCTGAAGAGCCAGCTTCCAGAATGAATAGGATGTCTGATTCTTCTGTTTATATCTGTCAGCCAGGACTCCCTGACTGGACCAGGTTAATAGCCCCAGTCAGGAAATTCATATTCTATGATGTCTACCGGGCTGACCTCATTACAATCACTACAGTAGTGGTAGTCTACAGACTTCTTACTGTAACTATGATGTTGGATGAAGTATTGGGTGCTTATGATTAACAGACAGCAATAAATATGGATGATTTAAAGCAACACAAAAAGTGGAAAAATCAGATTGGCAATTGTAGCCTGAATGAAGAGATCATAGAATGCTTTGAAGAAAGCTTCTTATAGCAGCATATTCTAGAATCAACCAAACAGCATGTTATACTGAACTTGGTACTGTGAAATATGTCAAGATTAATTAATTATCTCAGTGTAAAAATACCTCTAGTTAATAGTGACCACAACATAGTTGAGTTTTACAGTCAAAGTAAAATGGAGAAAAGTGGGCCTAGGAATTTTATTTTAAACTTAATAATAATGTGGAGGTGCCGTTGTTGGACGGGGGTGGACAGAGTCAAAACTCATGCAACACCAGGTTAGTGTCCAACAGGTTTATTTAAAATCACAAGCTTTCGGATCTGACAAAGGGGCTGCACTCCAAAAGCTTGTGATTTCAAATAAACCTGTTGAACTGTAACCTGGTGTCATATGATTTTTGACTTTAAACGTAATAAAGCTAATTATGTGGACACAAAAGTTGAGCTAGCTGAAGTGAATTGGGACACTAATAAAGGGAATGGATTAATTGAGAAACAGTAATAGATATTTAAAGTGATGTTTCAGAATACTTAGAACAAGTATATTCCCACTATAAGGGATAATTTTAAGGAGAGGACCCACCATGTAATTGTACAAAGATGAAATGCAAAGTAGCTGAATGAACACAATATAAATAATGGCAGAAAATGACTAAAAATTGAATTGGGGAACAAAATTAGTGGGTGAAAGGAAGCTAGCTAGAAAAGCAAAAGTTGATAATAAGAGTTCTTACAGGTATTTAGAAAGGAAACGAAATACCTAAGTGTTGGCCTTCTGGAGAGTGGAATGGGGAGTTATTAGTCAACAGTAAGAAAACATTGGATGAAGTAACAAAATTTTTTCTTCTGTCTTCACTATAGAAGATACAAAAAATCCAGTTAAAACTGTAAATCTGGAGGTGGAAGGGAGTGAGCAGCTTGGATAAATTACAGTCACTAAATATTGTATGTTGTTTTAGTATTCTCATTAAAGGAAGGATATAAATGGATTGGAGGTGGTCCAGATGAGGCTTACTAGATTGATACCTGGAATAAGGCATAAACCAGTTAGCTGGACATCTGTTGTTAGCATTGATGTTCAATATGATTTTACTTGGAACTTAAAAAAAACTCAATAATCAAGATCAGTCAGCATGATTTTATGAAAGGAAAATCATAATTAATCAATTTATTTGAGCTCTATGGAGGAGTAACATGCTTTGTCATTTAGAGGAGCCTCAGAACATACTATACTTGCATTTGCAGAGGGCACCTAACAAGATGGCATATACACGTTTATTGTAAGAAGTAAAAGTTCATAGTGTATTGGGTAACATATTGGCATGGATAGAAGATTGGCTGGCAGAAAATAAGTATGCATAAATAGGTTTATTGCTGATTGGTGGCTTATGACAGCTGGAGTCCCGCAGGTGTCTGTGCCAGACCTCAGCTTTAAATAATTTATATTATCAATTTAAATGGAAGGACTGAAGCCATGACATCTAAATTTTCAGATACACAGTAATAAGTAGGAGAGTATATGGTAAAGAAGTTATAAGGAGGATGCAGGCATATATAGATTGAGTGAGTGGACAAAAATCCGGTAGATGGAGTTTAACTTGGAAAAATGTGAAATTGCTCACTTTGGTATGAAAATTTTTAAAAAAGTATTATTTAAACAGACAATTCCAAGGTGCAGAGGGACCCAGGCGTTCTAGTGCATCAGTCATAAAAGGTTAGTATGCAGGTATTGCATGTCATTAAAAAGGCAAATGGAATACTATCCTTTTTGAGGACACTTAAATATATATAGAGCATTGGTGAAAGGCAGTGATTGGATTGCATGTGGTTCAGATGAGGTTTACTAGATCGATACCCGGGAATAAGCAGATCGTTTTATGAAAAAAGTTTGGACAGAATGGGTTTGTTTCTACTGGAGTATAGAAGAGTGAAGGCTGACTTGATTGAAGTATGTAAGATACAAAACTGTTCTAATAAGAAAAAAAAACATTGAAAGGACCATTACTTTTGTGCATGAGTCTTGAATTAGAGGGCATGGTCGAAAAGATACCGGCCAAACTTTTAGAACAGAGGTAAGGAGAATTTTCTTTCCTCTCTCAAATCTCAGGGGTTGCTGCAGAAAAGATAAACAGTTCAAATCATGACTGAAGTAATACATTAAACATTAAAATTTCTGTACTCAGAAGCTACTTTCCTGCATTGTATGCATGCATACTGTCAATAAATTTTCAAAATGCCTAATCATCTGACCTGGGGCTGGAATCAAAATCTGTGCATTTGGGAATATTTCCTGGCTAATAACAGTGGTGTTTTTATAATGGTGTTTTAATATCAGGAAAGCATTTGGGATGTTGCGTTCTTGTTCTGAATATCTCTAAGCATCAAATGATTCAGCTTTGCAAAGGTGTTAACTACAGTTAAATAGTATGTTAACTCTAATGTCTGGGTGCCTCAGAAGGAATGCTGATCTTGATAACAAATTGTCAACATTCACAAAACAATAAAACAAAGTCAAATTACCACAGATGTTGGAAATATTCAGTAGTTATGTCAGGATCTATGGAGAGAAGCAGAGTTAAATGAAGGAAGATCCTTGATCAGAACTTTTGCATGGGAAAAATTCTGACGACAACACTATCATCCATTGCTCTTTGCCTTGTTGAACTGATGTCTTAATAAATTTATTGATCTGTGTCAGATCAAGTTTGTGTAACTAAAGTGTAGTCAACGTTTTATACCAGTACTTTTTATTCAAAAATTAATATTAACACTTCAGAAGCATCCTGTATAGCTGTGATAAATAGTTCATATCAACCCATTGCAAATAATAGCTTTTGAATTCTGACAGAGTGGGTTTGACAAAGAAAAATACGATACCATGAATCTTTACAAGTTATGTACCTGTACAATATAAGAGGGATTGCAAGCTTGGAGAGAAAACAGTGAAAGTTGTATGACATAAATGAATATTTTCATTTACTTACTCTTAAATTCTGGTTGCATCTGGTATTTTAGCAAAACAGGTCACCTGCTGTTTCTGCAAAAATGCTCAGATTGATAAGACAAACAAGCACTGTTTTGAAAGTTGATGAAATGACTGTTCTCACTACTCCACTCCTTTCCAGTTGAAGCCTACACATTGACCACCATAGTTTTCATAACCACAACTGAGTTACTTTAATCAACATATAAGACTTATTTAATAAATTGTTGGATCATTTTAAATTTATCTGCTTCTGTATCTATTTTTAGCTTGCTATTTTATATTCCCAGAATATAGTATTGAAATAGTTTTCAGATTAGGATTGCATTATTTTATTCGTATCTTCGTAAATTTAGCTGTATTACTGAAGAAAGTGGTGCAATACAAGTTGAAAGATGCAGAACTTGGCATTTCTTTTTCCCACTTCTTAAGAAAATGGGACTCTGGAATTGTGTAACTACTTTAGTAACTCAGCAGAGTCAGAAGTTAAACTGCTGCAAATGTTCAATTAATTCTTTAATATTGTACAGGAAATGTCCATGTTCTATTTGTGACATGATGTGCTGTTAACTATATTTCTAATGAAATCCTGGTACTTAATTGTCCAATTGGTAAGTTGTTGAACTTTTCCTGTTAATTGTCCAATGACCGTGAGATGGTGGTATTGTGGTAATGTCACTGGACCAGTATTCCAGAAGCTAATGCTGACATCAGTTCAATTCTCACTACCGCTGGTGGAATATGAATTCAGTTAATAAATCTGAAATTAAGGGCAAAAGAGTAACCAGGGAGAGAATAGAGCTCCTTAAAGATCAATGAAGTCATCCATGTGTGGAGCCACAGGAGATGGGTGATATCCTAAACAAGTATTTCTTGTTAGTATTTACAATGGAGAAAAACACGTAGGTTGGCAAATAAATAGTGATGTCTTAAGAATCTACATCACAGAAGAGGTCGTTTTAAAATTCACAAAGGTAGATAAATCTCTGGGACCTGATCAGGTATATCCCAGGACATTATGGAAAGCTAGGGGAGAAATTGCGGGCCCCGTGGCAGAGACATATGTCTCATTGAAAGCCATGGATGAGGTACTAGAAGACTGCAGAGTGGCTAATGTTGTGCCATTGTTTAAGAAAGGCTGCAAGGAAAAGCCAGTGAACTACACACTGGTGAGCCTAACTTCAATGATGGTTAAATTGTTGCAGGGGATTCTGAGAGACAGGATTAACATGCATTTGGAAAGACAACGACTGATTAGGGATAGTCAGCATGGCTTGGTGCATGGAAAATCATGTCTCACTAACCTGATTGAGTGTTTTGAAGAGGTGACCAATCAGATAACTGAAGGCTGAGCAGTAGACCTTGCCTACATGGTCTTTAGACAGACCTTTGACAAGGTTCCGCATGGTACCCTGTTTAGTAAGGTTAGATCACGTGGGATGCAGGAAGAGCCAGCCAGTAGAATACAAAATTGGCTTGAAGGAAACAGGAGCCAGCAGTAAAGGGTTTTGTTCAGACTGGAGGCCTATAACCAACAGTGTGCCAGAAGCATCAGTACTGGGTCCACTTCTGTTCATCATTTATATAGGCAATTTGGATGAGAATATTAGAGGCATGTAAGTAAGTTTTCAGATGACACCGAAATTGGTGATGTAATGGACAGTGAAGAAGATTACCTCAGAGTCCAATGGGATCTTGATCAAGTGGGTCACTGGGCTGCAAAACGGCAGATGGAGTTTAATTCAGAAAAATGTGAGGTGTTGCATTTTGGTGAGACAAACCAGAACAGGACTGACACAGTTAACGGTAGGGCTCTGGGGTGTGCTGTCGAACAGACAGACCTAGGATGCAGGTCCATAGTTCCTTGAAAGTGGCGTCACAGGTAGACAGGGTGGTGAAGAAGGCATTTGGCACGTTTGCCTTTATTTGTCAGAGCATTCAGTACAGGAGTTGGGACGTCATGTCACAGCTGTACAAGACAAGGGTGCAAAAATGATTTACCAGGATGCTACCAAGACTGGAACTTTTGAGTTATAAGGAGAGGCTGAATAGGCTAGGGCTTTTTTTCTCTGCAGCGTAAGAGACTGAGGGGTGACTTTATAGAAGTTTATAAAATCACAAGGGGCATAGATAAGGTGACTAGCCAAGGTCTTTTCCCCAGGATACGGGAGTCTAAAACTATAAAACATAAATTTAAGGTCAGAGGGGAAAGATTTAAAAGGCACTAAGGTGTGACATTTTCATATAGATGGTGGTGAATATATGAAAGAGGAAGTGGTAGAGACAAGTACAATGACAACATTTAAAACACTTATGGACAGACAAATGAATAGGAAATATTTAGAGGGACATGGGCTGAAGGGCCTGTTTCTGTGCTGTATGACTCTATGTTCAGTGGGCATATGGTTGGCATAGGTGCTCATTAAATGTATTGTTTACATGTCTGTAAGTTTGTATTCACCTGCACAATTGCAATGTTTGTTGTAATCAATTGACACAGCTGTGGATACGGCTTTAAAATAAACAGGGGTAGGTCAGTTCCATGCAAAGCTATGTAAAAGGTAAAAGGGTGAGGTTATTTAAAGTTTCCAGAACAAGGAGTAGGACAGAGATTATGGAAAGGGTCAGTAATTTAACTTCAGGCACAGCAGATAAGGAGAGAAATATAACAACAGAGGTAGTCAACACAGGATTCAAGGTGTCGTATTTAAATGCATGCAGTATACAAGACACGTATGTTGTTTTGCTTGTAGCGCAGATTGAAATTGGTAGGTAAAATGTGGGTATCACAAAATGTGGCTGCAAAGAGATCAGGGCTGACATCCACTAGCCAAGTCTGGATTTGATGATGTCTAATGAGGGAGATTTGATTACAGACCTGAAAGTGAAGGTGCCCCTAAAGAGCAGTAACCAAAGTATGACAGAATTCATCCTGCAGTTTGAGAGGGAGAAGCTTGAATCAGATGTAACAGTATTACAAATGAGTAAAAGTAACTACAAAGACATGAGAGAGGAGCTAGCCAAGGTTGATTGGAGGGGGAGCCTGGCGGCAAAATGGCAGAGCAGCAATAACAGAGTTTCTGAGGGTAAATCAGGAAGCAGAGCAGAAATTCATCCCAAGAATGTAGAAGAATCATACTAAGGGGAGGGGGAGGCAACGTGGCTGACGAGGGATGTTAACAACAGCATAAAAGCAAAGGAGAAAGCATAGAATGTAGTGAAGAATTATGGGAAGCCAGAGGATTGGAGAGTCTTTAAAAAACCAGCAGAGGACATATAAAAAGATAATAAGAGGGGAGAGGTGAAAATGTGAGGGTAAGCCAGAAGGAGAAGATTGCAAGAATTCTTTTTTAAATATGTAAATGGTAAGAAAGAGGCAAGAGCTGACCTAGGACCACTGCAAAAGGAGGGTGGAGATGTTGTAATGGGGAACGAAGAAATGGAACTAAATAGGTATTTTGCATCAGTCTTCAAGGTGGAAGACACTAGCAGCATACCAGAACTTCAAAACAGTCAGAGGGCAGAAGTGAATGTAGTGGCCATAACTAAGGAGAAGATGCAGGGGAAACGGAAAGATCTGAAGATGGAGAAATCACCTGGACTAGAAAGACTACACTGCAGAGTTCTGAAGGCGTTGGCTGAGGAGGTTGTGGAGGCATTCATGGTGATCTTTCAAGAATCACTACAGTCAGGGAGGGTCCCAGAGGACTGGAAAACAGCTATTGTAACACCCGTTTAAGAAGGGAGTGAGGCAGAAGAAATTATAGGTGAGTTAGCCTGATCTTGGTCATTGGTAAGATTTTAGAGTTCATTATTGAAGATGAGATTGTGGAGCACTTGAAAGTTTAGGGTAAAATAGGGCTGAGTCAGCATGGCTTTGTCAAGGAGAGGTCATGCCAGATAAATCTGTTAGAATTCTTTGAGGAGGTAATAAACAAGTTAGACAAAGAAAAGCCAATGGACGTGATTTATTTGGATTTCAAAAAGGTCATTGATTACATGTTACACAGCAGGCTGCAAAATAAGATAAGAGCCCACGGTGTTAGGGGTAAGGTACTGGCATGAGAATTAGCTTACTGGCAGGAGGCGGAAAGTGGGGTTAATGCAATGTTTTTCAGGATGGCGGCCAGTGGCTAGGGGTGTCCTCAGGAGTAAGTGTTGGGTTCACAACTATTCATTTTACACATTAATGATCGGGATAAAGGAACTGAGAGCATTGTTGCAAGGTTTGCAGATGATACAAAAATAGATGGAGGGAAAGATCATGTTGCAGAGGTGGGGAGGTTGCAGAAGGGCTTGCACAGGCTAGGAGACTGGGCAAGTAGTGACAAGTGGAATACAACATGGGGAAATGTGAAGTTATGCACTTGATAAGAAGAATAAAGGCACAGACTATTTCTAAATGTGAAAAGTGATTCTCCTAAGGTTAATAAGCAGATTCAGTTGGCAATAAGAAAGGCGAATGCAATATTAGCATTTATTTCAAGAGGGCTAGAATACAACAGCAGAGATGTACCGCTGAGTCTGTATAAGGCACTGGTCAGACCACTTTTGGAATACTGAGAGCAACTTTGGGCCTGCTATCTGAGGAAAGATGTGCTGCTCTTGGAAGGGGTCCATGGAAGGTTTATAAGACTGATCCTGGAGATGAAGGTCTGGACCCTTCTTCAGAAATCTGAATAATTTCTGAAGAAGGGTCCAGACCTGAAACGTCAGCTTTCCTGCTCCTCTGATGCTGCTTGGCCTGCTGTGTTCATCCAGCTCTACACCTCGTTATGTCAGATTCTCCAACATCAGCAGTTCCTACCATCTCTGGAGATGAAGGGCTTGTCATATGAGGAGCAGTTGAAGACTCTGTGTCTGTATGCATTGGAGTTTAGAAAAAAAAAGGGAGAAGCTCATTGAAACTTAACAGAATACTGAGAAGTCTGGATAAACTGGATGTGGAAAAGATATTTCCACTTACAGGAAAGACTAGTATCAGGTAACACAGCCTCATAGTGAAGACACAACCCTTCAGAACTGATACGAGGAGGAATTTCTTCAACCAATGGGTTGTGAATCTGTGGAACTCATGCTGACATGGTGTCTGAAGTGAAAAACAATTGAGAAATCCCCCATTAGAAGGTAATGCTAGTCTTCCATTGTCATGCTTTTTATTATCATAGTAAATCAGCATGTTTTGTATCTAATATTGCATAAGCCAGTGAAACATTTGAGGATAGCATTCAAGGCTCATGATATTGATTCCAGAGACAGTAACCTTGTCTAATGAGGTCAGAGTAGGGAAACTGGCCCTGGGCTCAATACATTATGGACACCGCAGAGATGACTGTAAATAGTGGAGAAATGTGGATGAGACCTCTTGTCTAGGGTGTGCAGACAGGTGCAAAGCATTCTCAGAATAAGAGGTAGTCAAAACACTACAGAAGTGTGAAGGGATGGGTAGAAAGTGTTTGGATTTGTCAGGCACATATTAGTGGAAGCAAACAATGATTGAAATGGTACAATCAACGAACCTAATATTCTCAAGGACTACAGGATATTAAGGAAATAAAATGATTAGTCACATTGGCTGGGATATAAGAGAACTTGGGAACATGCTCCAGATGCTATTTACCCTTAACTCCCACCTCTGCTCAAGGTATATCACAACATAACAGCAGGAATAGATTATTTGTCCCCAAACACCTGCCGTGCTATATTATAAGATTATGACTGATCTACCGCAGGTCTTGACTGCTCATTCATGCTAGCTCCTCATAGCCCTCAACTTACTGATGTTTTAAATATCTATCTACCTCCTCATTAAATACTTACAGTAATCTAGCCTACATAACTCTCTAGGGTAGAGAATGCCAGACATTACCCTCTGACAGAAGAAATTCCTTCACAGCTCAGTTTTAAATGAATGTCCCCTTATTCTGAAACTATGTCCCTTGCCTTAGATTCCTCAACGAGTGGAAACAAATTCTCAATATCCATACTGTAAAGCCTTCACAAAATCTGGTATGATACAATAAGATCATCCCTCATTTTCCTAAACTCTAATGAATAGAGGCTTAACCTGTTAAGCAGATTTAGTTGAGATAACCCCTTCATTCCAGGAATCAGCCTAGTGAATCTCTGTTGAAGTGCCTCCAATGTGAGTACATCCTTTCATAAATTCCGGGAACAAAGCTGCACACAGTACTCCAAGAGCAGCTTTACTGACACCATGTACAGGTGTAAAAAGACTTCCCTACTTTTAAACTCCAACCCCAATGAAGGTTAAAATTCCATTACACCTGCCTTCTTACTTACTCACTGCACCTGCATGATAATTATTTGTGTTTCATGCACAAGAACACCCAGATACCTTTGCAGTTCCCTTTTTGGGAGCCTGGTTCCATTTTAGTAATAGAATACCTTTTGCTTCTTCCTACCAAAGTGTGTGTCCTCACACCTTTCTACATTGAACTCCATCTACCGACTCCATCTATCACGCATGCAATCTATTTGTATCCCCTTTAGATTCCTTATGTCCTTATCACAACATGGCCTCTCACCAATTTTTGGATCATGGCCAGATTTGATACATTTCACTGTGTCTTTACCACCAACACCTCCACCCCACCCATGTCATGATGTCCTTAACACAGACGGAAAATAATTCTGGCCCTAGAACTGATCTCTGATGGTATTCCAACACTTACATCTCTCCAACATGAAAAAGACTAATGAATGCCTACTCTGTCTCATGCGTGTTAACCAATCCTCAATCTACACTAATACATTATCCCTAATACCATGTACTTCTATCTTGTGCAATCACCTTTTATGTAGCATCTTGTCAAATGCCTTCTGAAAATTCAAATATACTCTTAACAGTTCCCCATTTTCAATTCTGTGTGTTATATCGTCAAAGAACTCCAGCAAAATTGCTAAACATGATTTCCTTTCATAAAAACATGTGATTCTGTTTGATTGTGTTAAGCTTTTCTAGATGTTTCTTCTTTAGTAATTACCTCTAATATTTTCCCCACAACGTATGTTAGGCTAACTGGCTGACAGCTTCTTGCTTTCTGCCTCCCTACTTTCTAAAAAGGGGCATCATATTATAAGTTTTCCAATCTGCTGGAACCTTCCTAGAATCTCATAAGTTCTGGGATATTTTGACAGATGCTTCCATTTTCTCTGCAATCATTTCCTTTAGAATCCTTGGACGCAGTCCATCAGGTGCTGTTGACTTGTATGCTTTTAGTCAAATTGGTTTGTTAAATACCTTGTGCCTCATGAAAGAGACTGTCATAAAATCTTTCCTCTGATTAGTCCCTTGCTAGTCCAATATCTTTGGGATATTTACAGTGTCCTTCACTGTGAAAACCGATGCAAAATGTTGGTTTAAATTATCTATCATCTTCCTGTTCCCATTATCAATTCTGCAGTCACATCCTCCAAGGCTCCCACATTCATTTTAGCTACTCTCTTTTTATATGCCTATAGAAGCTCTTGCTTTTTGTTTTCATATCTCTCACCAATTTATTTTCACAATCAATTTTCTCCTTCTTCATTAGTTTTTTTAGTTGTCTGTTGTTGGTTCTTAGAATATTCCCTATCCTCTGGCTTACCACTGGTTTTCGCTACATTGTACGCCTTAGTTTCTGATTGGATAATTGACTTGACTACCTTTGGTAACTACAGGTGGTTTAACCTCCTTATCAAGTCATTCTTTTTGACCGTAATATATTTTTGTTAAACATTATGAAATATCTCCCGCTGCTCATTTACAAACCTTCCCCCTAGCCTGTTTCCCAGCCCTCTTTAAACAACTCTTTCTGCATATCTCTGTAATTGCCTTATTTAAGTTATGGACACTTGTTTGAGACCTGAGTTGCTCTCCCTCAAATTGAATTTTAAATTCTACCATGCCGTGATCACCACCCTCCATAACTGGATTGGTGTCATTAATTCTGCCTCATTACACATTACTGGATCTAAAAAAATCCCTCTTGTCTTCCATGTTACCCTTCCCATCTCATTTGTCAGGTTAAAATGCAGATTAAAATCACCCATGGCCATGTAGCCCTATTTTCATGCCTCCATTATTTCCTGATTTGTACTTTGTCCTACAATGAGACTACTCTTTGGAGGCTTTTAAGACAACTGCCACCTGTGTTTTCTTTCCCTTGCCGTTTATTATTTACTGATTCCATATCCTGATCTATTGCACAGATATCATTACTCACCACTGCACTGATACAGACCTACCTCATTTACAGCACCCCACCTATTTTCCTTTTTGCCTATTATTTCAGAACATCTAATGCCTTTGCATATTGAGATCCCAGTCCTGGTCAGCCTGCAACCATAGTTTTGTAATGACTATCAAGTAATATTAAGTTATTTCCACTTATGCTGTCAACTCATTTTTCTTATTACAAATGCTCTGTGCATATGACGAAAGTGCCTTAAGGTTTGACTTCTTACCATTATTACTTATACTGGTTCTGGTTTTCTCTGCATTCTTTTTATCTTTTCCACCACTTCCTGTCACACTTTATCATTTGCCTCTTCACTACTCTGCACTTCTACCCTCTAATTTCTTCTGATTTTTTGAGACTTCCCTTCAATTGATCCATCCCTCACATTAATTTGTTTAAGTACTGTCTACAACCATAATTGTACCACAGTGTGACAGAACTTTACATGTCTGAAATTAATTTTTATTCATTCACAGGATGAGGGCATTGTTGGCTGGGCCAGTATTTATTGCATATCTCTAATTGCCCAAGAGAACCTGGGGGCTATTAGGTAAGGCTGGCAGATTTCCTTCCCTGTGGGACATTATTGAACCAGATTTTTTTTTTCCCCCTGACAATCAATAATGGTTTCATGGTCATCATAGATCATAGAATCCGTACAGTGTGGAAACAGGGCCTGCAGCCCAACAAGTCCACACTGACCCTCACAGCATCCCACCAGACCTATCTCCAACATAACCCATAACTCACCTAATCTACATATCCCTGAACATTACGGGAAATTTAGCATGGCCAATCCACCTAACCTGCACATCTGGACTGTGGGAGGAAACCGGAGCACCCGGAGGAAACCCAAACATACACAGGGAGAATGTGATAACTCCACACAGACTGAGGTTGTGAGGAAGGGTCACCGGACCCGAAATGTTAACTCTGATTTTTTTCCTTCACAGATGCTGCCAGACCTGCTGAGCTTTTCCAGCAACTTGTGTTTTTGTTCCACACGGACAGTTGCCCGAGGGTAGAATCAAACCCAGATCCCTGTCTCTGTGAGGCAGCAGTGCTAACCATGCAGCTACCGTGCCGCTAGATCACTAGACAACTGGTGAGTAAGTGTTTGAGGCCTCTCTCAGATGGCATCCAGCATCATAACTTCTTCCTGAATGGCATAAGCCACAGTATAAAAGGAGTCCTAAAACTAACAAGACAGCAGCCCACACAGTAATAAGACAAATTTCGTTCACAGCTTAGTAGTGATGAACATTGTTCTAACAGCAATCATAACATGTTTGCTTTCAAAATAATACTTATGAGGGGAAAAAAGTGAAACAGCTACGAAAATTCTAGCTTTAGGTAAAGCTTACTTCAGCCATACTGTCCACAGTAATCTTCACCCTCCAGGTGAAGCAGCACTTTACCTCCACTTTATTCAATCTAGCCTGCTATATTCATTGCTCACAATGTGGTCTCATCTACATTGGGAAATAAAGCACTGACTGGGTGACTGCTTCGCAGAACACTTATGTTCTGCTTGTGAAAAAGACTCGGAGCTTCCGGTTGCCTGCCAGTTCTACACACTACCCCGTTCCCTGGCCAATATCTCTGTCTCAGACTTGCTGTCATGCTCCAGTGAAACTCAGCACAAGCTGGAAGAACAGCACCTCATTCTGGACTCAATATCGAGTTCAATAATTTTAGGGCTTGAGGCAGTTTCTCTTATGTTCTTACCCCAATCCCCACACACCAGGCCTTGTTATCACATGGTCTGCTATTACACCAATGTTAGCCACAACTAGTCCCCATTAGCAACCATTCATTCTCCTCGGCTGACCATTATCCACTCCTTTGCCTGTCAACTGTCCTTCTCTCGTGGGCTCTACCTCCACCTATCGTTTATTCCTTACCCACTCCTCCACCCTACCTGCTGCATAAAAAGCAACCTTTTCCTAGCTACCATCAGTTCTGAAGAAATGTCATTGGACCTGAAACGTTGACTCTGATTTCTCCCCACAGATGCTGCCAGACCTGCTGACTTTTTCTAGCAATTTCTGTTTATGTCCACAGTAAATTAGGCATGCCTGTCAATGAGTAAATATAAAAATGACCAGTGAGAGATATTCAGAAAAAGAATTTAATGTGATAAAGAACCGGTTTATACACCTAAAATCAGACTTCTACTGCACAAGACAGCCAAGGAGGACTAAAGTAGCAAAAATAGTATAAAGCTAAAAGAGAAAGCACATATAAATGCAACAAAAGCATATATACTATTGAAAAGAAAAGATACTAAAAGCAACAAAGGGTGGCTAAAGAGACAACAAGAGCTAGTAGAAGGGATAATGAAAAGAAATTTACAAGTGATACTAAAATCAATACAAAACATTTTACAGTTAGATTAGGAAAAGGAGACTGATAATAAGCGATGTGGATCCCCTGCCAACTGAAAACCCGATGTTGTCAACAACAGAAAGGAAAATAGTGAACATGTTTAGTAATTATTTTATATTAGTATTTTGTGAGGACGAAGCAGTTAGCATCTTATACATCATTAGACTCTTAATTCCAGATTTTTACTGAATTGATATTCCACCTTCTGCCATAGTGAGGTAGGTGAGGTAGCTCATTCTGAAACAAAAGTGTAAATTTGAATAAAGGAAATCGTTAAGGCATGGACCTTAGCATGACTGAGGTGAATTACCAAAATACGTTAGGATTAGGATTATTTACAATTAGGATTATTTACATTAGAAATTAGGATTGTTTACATTAGAAAGACGGAGGTTGAGGGGGGACCCGATTGAGGTCTACAAAATCATGACAGGTATAGACAGAGTGGATAGCAAGAAGCTTTTTTTCCAGAGTGGGGGACTCAATTACTAGGGGTCACGATTTCAAGGTGAGAGGGGAAAAGTTTAAGGGAGATATGCGTGGAAAGTTCTTTACGCAGAGGGTGGTGGGTGCCTGGAACGCGTTGCCAGCGAAGGTGGTAGAGGCAGGCACGATAGCGTCATTTAAGATGTAGGTAGACAGATACATAAATAGGCAGGGAGCAGAGGGATACAGATCCTTGGAAAATAGGCAACAGGTTTAGATAGAGGATCTGGATCGGTGCAGGCTTGGAGGGCCGAAGGGCCTGTTCCTGTGCTGTAATTTTCTTTGTTCTTTGTACGTTAAAAGGCAGGACTGTACATCAGCAATGGATGGTCTTTAAACAACCATTGCATGACTTTCAGCAACTATACATTTCTTCACGGTGCAAAAAATCCAAAAGCAACTGTCAATGGTGCTAATAAAAGAAGTTCAGGATTGCAAAAAGCATCAAAAACAGACTACAAAAGTTTGTTGTAAAAGTAGGAAAAAGGGAAACATTTGGCTAAAGTGAATCTGGGTCCATTAATGGTTCGGAGAATTTACAATAGGGAATACAGAACTGGCAGGGAATCTAAATTATTACTTTGTGTCAGTTTTCGTAGAATCCCTACAGTATGAAAACAGGCCCTTTGGCCCAACCAGTCCACGCTGATCCTCAGAGCATCCCACCCAGATGCATGCCCCTACAACCCACCTAATCTAGGCATCCCTGAACACTACAGGCAATTTAGCATGGCCAATCCTCTTAGCCTACACATCTTTGGTGTGGGAGGAAACCAGAGCACCCAGAGGAAACCAACGTAGACACAGGGAGAATGTGCAAACTCCACACAAATAGTCGCCCCAGGGTGGAATTGAACCCAGGTTCCTGGCACTGTGAGGCAGCAGCGCTAACCACTGAGGCACCGTGCCACCCAAAAATTTTATTCTCTAATCGGGAATCAAACCCGGGCCACAACTGTGAGAGTGCCAAATCCTAATCACGAGACCACCAGGGAATGGTCACTGAGGAAGATACCAAAACTCTCCTAAAAATGGATATCCAAATTGTTTGGGAGAATGATAAATTAAAGGAAATTAGCACAAGTAAAAAGGTGTATTGGAGAAATTAAAGCAGCTGAAAGTTGCAAATTCCCTTGGACCCGTTGGACTTCATCCCAGAGTACTGAAGGAGGTGGCTATAAAGATACATTGATAATTATCTTCTAGAATTTGATGATTCTGGAATGATTTCTGTGGATTGGAAGGTAGCAAATGTAACTCCACTAATTAAGAAGGGAACGAGAGAAAAAACAGAGAAAAACAGACCTTTTAAACTTACTTCATGACCTAGCCCAGAATAGAGGAGCATAAAAGTAGTGAGGCATTTGGGAAGCAGTCATCATGTTATAACTGAGTAAAGAAACAAAACAATGAATAATTGAGTACATGGGTATTTGCTTGACGAAAAGGAAGAGTCAGCAAAATAGAAAATGGTGGTAAAAGAAAATCTGGTGAACAGACTATAGACCAGCAATGGTAAATAATTAAATGAGGGTCAGAAAGGGTCTATATTAACTACATACCAATTATGAATAAAATATATTAAAGATCAGATAAACAAGGGAATTAGATTAAACTTTAAATGAAGAAACAGAGCAGAAATTAAAGATGAATCTTAATACAAATTGGAATACCTTTAGTCTAAATGCAACAAGATCCGGACAATATCCAGGCTTGGGCTGACAAGTGGCAAGTAACATTCACACCACACAAATGCCAGGCCATAACCATCACCAATAAGAAATAATCTAATCCTGCCCCTTGACATTCAATGATGTTACCATTACTGAATTCCCCATTGCCAAAATCCTGGGAGTTATCTTTGACCAGAAACTCAACTGGACTCACCACATAAACACAGTGGTTACAAGACCAGGTCAGAGGCTAGGAATACTGCAGCGGGTAACACATCTCTTGACGCCCCAAAGCCTGTCCACCATCTACAAGGCACAAATCAGGAGTGTGATGGAATACTTCCCACTTGTCTGGATGAGTCCAACAATACTCAAGAAGCTTGACACTATCCAGGAAAAAGCAGCCCACTTGATTGGCACTACATCCACAAGCATCCACTCCCTCTACCATCTACATTCAGTACCAGCAGTGTGTACAAGATGCACTGCAGAAATTCACCAAAGATCCTCAGACAGCACCTTCCAAATCCACAACCACTTCCATCTAGAAAGACAAGGACAGCAGATATATGGGAACTCCACCACCTTCAAGTTCCCCTCCAAGCTAATCACCACCCTGACTTGGAAATATATTGCCACTCTTTCACTGTTGCTGGTCAAAATCCCAGAAACTCCCTCCCTAAAGGCATTGTGGGTCAACTCACAGCAGGTGGACTGCAGCGGTTCAAGAAGGCAGCTCACCACCACTTTCTCTAGGGGGATAAATGCTGGTCAGCCAGTGACACCCACATCCCACAAATGAATAAATTAAAAAAAATTGATTTTGATAATGTTTACAGGAAATTAGGACCAAATATAGAACTCATGACAAGCAGAGTTTGAAAGCAAAATATCCAGATTGAATACATGAGTACAAAAGAAATCAGCCATGTGGATGGGAAGGAACATTGTACATCGAAGCAGCTAGGGGTTGGGTGTGAGGGTAAAATGGGATAACGTGGGATAACACATCACAGAAGGAGCAAAAAAATCTACATAATGATAAATCACAATTTTATTTCATTTGACTGGTGAATGTTATGATCCCATCCTCCCAGAAGGATGCTGACGCACAACATGGGAAATAAATTAGAGATAGGGTGATAATGGTCAGCTGCGCCTTGATTTAAGTACACATCTATTCAGGGTCACAGGTTTCACATGTCTGCACATTACAGGCTTATTCTCAAGTCATCATCTTTGGGCAAATGGGGAAGTTTGTCCTACATGGTTTGGTATTCGCACTTTTACTTCTTTCCTTCCTTCCCTCCCTGCACATAGTCTGGCTCAACATTAAAGCAATTGGACTTGAAAAATAAAGCAGCTTGATGAAAGTTAATCAAGGCTGTTGAGTTATACCCCAAAGTCGGCATGGAAGCATACCTTTTAGGAGACATGTTCATGCCTTCGGCATCTCATAGCATTAGGCCTAAGGGTATAAAAGTCGCATGCACCACTTTACCGCAGATCATTTAAAATATGATGTGGTACTAGAAACATGCCCCCCCTGTTGTAAACTAATATCTTAATATTAGCTCAGATACATATAGAATCATAGAGTCATAGAGATATACAGCATGGAAACAGACCCTTTAGCCCAACTTGTCCATGCCGACCAGATATTCTATTTGCCAGCATTTGGCCCATGTCCCTCTAAACCTTTCCAATTCATATACCCATCCAGATGCCTTTTGAATGTTGTAATCGTACGAACCTCCACCACTTCCTCTAGCAGCTCAATCCATACACGCACCACCCTCTGCATGAAGAAATTGTCCCTTAGGTCCCAACCTCTGCATGAAGAAATTGTCCCTTAGGTCCCTTTTATATCTTTCTCCTCTCACTTAAACCTATGCCCTCTGGTTTTGGACTCCCCACCCTAGGAAAAAGACCTTGCCTATTTACGCTATCCATACCCTTCATGATTTATAAATCTACAAGGTCAAACCTCAGCCTCCAATGCTCCAGGGAAAATAGACACAGCCTATTCAGCCTATCCCTATAGCTCAAACCCTCCAACCTTGTCAACATCCCCATAAATCCTTTCTGAGCTCTTTCTAGTTTCACAACATCCTGCCTATAGCAGGGAGACCAGAATTGTACACAATACTCCAAAAGTGGCCAAACCAATGTCCAGTACAGCCACAACTCCTATACTCAATGCACTGACCAATAAAGGCAAGCATACCAAATGCCTTCTTCACTATCCTATCAACCTGTGAATCCACTTTCAAAAAACTATGAATCTGCACTCCAAGGTCTCTTTGTTCAGCAACACTCACCAGGACCTTACCATTGGGTGTATAAGTCCTACCCTGATTTGCCTTTCCAAAATGCAGCACCTCACATTTATCAAAATTAAATTACATCTGCCACTCCTCGGCCCATTGGCCCATCCGATCAAGATCCCATTGTACTCAGAGGTAACATTCTTCGCTGTCCACTACACCTCCAAGTTTAGCGTTATCTGCAAAATTATTAACCACACCTCCTATATTCATATCCAAATCATTTATACAAAGAACAGTGGACTCAGCACCGATCCTCGTGGCACACCGCTGGTCACAGGCCTCCAAACTGATAAGCAACCCTCCACCACCACCCTCTGTCTTCTAATTTTGAACCAGTTCTGTATCCAAATAGCTAGTTCTCCCTGTATTCTAAGTGATCTAACCTTGCTAACCTTACCATGAGGAACCTTGTTGAATGCCTTCACGAAGTCCATGTAGGTCACATCTACCGCTCTGACCTTATCAAGTCTCTTCATTACTTCTTCAAAAAAACTCAATCAAGTTAGTGAGATACAACTTCTCATGCACGAAGCCATGTTGACTATCCCTAATCAGTCCCTGCCTTTCCAAATACATGTACATCCTGCCCCTCAGGATCCCCTCCAACAACATACCCACCACCAATATCAGGCCCGCCAGTCAACAGTTCCCTGGCTTTTCCTTACCACCTTTCTTAAATAGTGGCACAATGTTATCGAACCTCCTGTCTTCTGGCACCTCAACTGTGGCTATCAATGATACAAATATCTCAGCATGGGGCTCAGCAATCTCTTCTCTTGCTTCCCACAGAGTTCCAGCGTACACCTGATAATGTCCCAGGGATTTATCCACTTTTCCGCATTTTAAGACGTCCAGTACTCTATAACATGTGACTGAGAAACATAATATTGTACACGATAATTAGTCGTAATAACTATCTGTTGGATTCTTCAGTACCACAATATCCATGCCCAATTTTTTTATGATACAGGAGAAAATACAAGCATTGACATATGAAATAATGTACCTGCTGGAGGCAAATTCATCATGGTAGCAGTAGCAGTCATCTTTTAAAGATTCCAAAATCAGATATTTGGAATAATAATTAAAGACCAACTAGCCATCAATGCTGGTCACCAGAGAATTTGGGCAAAGGAACAACTTCTGGAAGTGTGCTCAGTTTTACACAGCCGATACATAAGTAATAATTTGTTATTGCAGCTACAAAGTCTGCGCTGTTAAAGGAGAAATAGTTTTAAACTCACACTAACACAAGGCTAAAGGTCATTCAGTCTATCGTTTTCAAGGAGGAATCACAGATATCAGAAAACTCATTATGGAATGGGCACCAAATAACATCTTTATTGAATTACAATTGTTCAAACAATGTATTCAGTTTTCTTTACAAATAAAGTGATAGATGATTCAAAGACCTCTGAAAAATTTGGTTGCCATTGACAATGAGAGGCTCTGCCGAATTAACTCATCCAGTCTTTTCATGGATGATCAGAAAGTTCCAAAAAGGTTGTGGAAGGTCCTTGATCATCAGATGAAAGTAGGGATTAATTTCAGGATTAACATACTGCAATTCATGTCATACAGACAGTACCTCAAAAGTCAATTAACTAATTTGTTTCAGGACGCTGCAGCAAAGGGTGAGAGTGCAATTTTTCTGAAGAGGGACTGTCAGAAAGGCTTATTAAGTTAAACACCACCTCGACACCAATGACATTTAGGACATGTCTTTTGAGCTAGAAAAATGTTAATATGGTGGATGCAAGTATGAAGCGAGCAGACAAACAATAATTACATGTTATAGACGTTATAGATGCAGCCAACACTATTGCTATGGTCAGTAAAGCACCCTTACCAACATCATCTATAACACATGCAGTGTACTTATGCATATGCAGCAAACTGTTGCTAGGCAAAACTCACTCTGAACACACATCTTCAGTACTATAACATCTTAAATCTCTTTCCCCATTCCTTGAACAAAGTAACAGTGTAAACACAATTCATAAAGAGTTCTAGTAACTTGTTTTTAAAAGTGTAGCAACTCCTTCCACTGTCCTTGGTTTAAAAGAGTCTTTTTCCAATCTTGATCCACAATCCAAAATAAAGAAAAATAAAAGATGTGGTCTGTACATGCCTCCATCCTTACAAGAGATGAAATGCCATTTTAAAACATTTCATCACGAGATATGCGATAAACAAACAACAAAATACAGGACTTGTAAGCATTCATCCTTCCTGACCCCATTCACCCTTACATATTAGTATAGCATTTCTTAAACTTTAACTTGTCCGTTAGTTTGCAGCCAAGACAAAGCATCTGTGATCATATTAATCTTTTCGAGCAACAGGAATAATCTTCATATTAAACAGTTAAAACAACAGACTCCATCTGAATATTCTGGCATTTCAAGTTTAAAATTTTTCAATTAATTCTATCAGATTATGGTCAATCTTAATTGATAATTCTTTCATATCAAGTCAGATATTAACTTCAAAACTTTGAAAAGCCAATAATAATATTAGTCTCCTTTCTATAGTCAAGCACTTCCTCTGATACTGATAACAGTGTGGAGCTGGAGGAACACAGCAGGTCAAGTAGCATCAGAGGAATAGGGAAGTTGATGTTTCGGGTCGGGAAAAAAACAGTGTTATCTCTGATTCCAGCATCAGCAGTTCTTACTATCTCTTCTGATACTGAAGTGGCTTCTTAGAAAAGCACACACTGGCTTCTCTATTCCCAATTCACCATCTTGTAATGAGACTGCACTTACCCCAAAGTCAGTACCATCAATTGGCATTTGAAAAGGTTTGAAAATATCAGAATGATCAACACTGATTCATTTAGAAAGAATGGCTTCAGCTTCTTAAAAGCTGCCAGGCATTCTGCTGACCATACGACTTTGCTTGATTTGTTGGAAGTTTTGTTTGTTGTTAAGGATACAGTTATCATGCTGCAATTATGCACAACTTTCCAATAAAACCCACAAATTCCATAAAATCTCACATTTACCATTTAGTTTTACGAACAGGGAATTCTACTAGAGCTTTTATTTTTGCTATTCTTGGCAACACTTTTCCTTATGCAAAGGTATAACCGAGATATGTTGCTCTTGCTTTTACAAGAGCCAAATTTATTACTCAGCCAACTGCAATTGCTTAAACAAGTCTTCTAATTGCCACAAATGCTGTTCCTAGACTGTATATTATGGCATCATCTGCACAATTAAGTAGCTCAGCAACAAATTAATTATTAAATCTCTGGAATGTGTCTATTGTTTTTCAAACCCAAATGACATAACTCAACATTGGTATAACCGAGTTAATGTAACAAAAACAGATAAATCTTTAGTCCATGACGTTAACGGCATTTGTTCGTACCCTTTCAACAGATCAATCTTAGAAAGGAATGAGGCGATCCCAACTCTACCGATATAATCTTCTACTCATGGAACTGAGTACAAATTTGCTTTCATGACAGAATTTACTTATCCGTAGTTACACAGAATCTGGTTGATCCACTGGTTTTGGGAACCAACACCAGGGATGAACTCCAGTCAAGTGATTTTCCAGCATGTATTGAACCTCCATGTGAACCAAAGTTTGTTTCTCTGGGCTCAACTAATAGGATACCATATTATCAGCACTGACTCACTGACTTTCCTACATCCACATCATGCTTACGCAATAAATCCACTATTTCACTACAGATTAACTTCTTAAGTAGTGTTACTAGACCCTCCCATTGTGATCTCATATTTAGAGGAAGAACAATGTTGAACTGTCCCAGTATTTGTGTTGACTAGTTAGATTGTAGGAGTACTACTTTGAGAGCTGTCAACCCCTCATTCTACCTCATTGTTATTGTCTCTTGACATTCTCCACTACTCTAACCACATGACACACTTATTCTTTCTTATCCTCTACCCTGCAATGATATTATTTCAGCATGTTTATGTCTTCCTACAAACAGGAACATCCATCAGAGAGTCAGTTTACAAATCCTCCAAAATATCTTGTACTGACTATTGAATTTCAGAACTTCACCCTGCAAAAGCAACAATACCAATACTTTGCCTTCTGCTTCAAACATTCTAATTGCAGCATATTAGTCTATCCATTGTGTCATCTTAATGTTTGAAGTTTTTAAGTGCTCTTGTCCTAATTTACAAACTCCTGTGAGTCTGTAGAAAGATGGACATGTAATCCAATACTGAGGATTCACCTTTGTGTCTTAAGATTTCTTGCTTAATTAATTTTAATGAATCTCTTTTTCATGGCCATAGACAAATTCAAATGAGCTAAATCCAGTAGATCCATTTGGGGGATCTCTGGCAACAAATAATAAGAAATATAATCCTTTGTCCCAATCCTATGGATATTCATGATGGTAAGATTTAATCATGGTGTTGAGAGTCTGATTGTATATCTACAAGGTTCCTTGTGTTTGCGGAAGATACATGGTTGACTTCAATTGATTTGTACCCAATCTGCTGATTGAAGACTTGAAGACTTTTCACATAAACTTAGAAACCTGAACAGATTATATTTCAATTGGTAGTCCATACGGGGAAAAACTGAGTTAACTTTTCCACCACAACCGAGCTGTAATGATCGTTCAAGGAATAGCTTCTGAAAATTGAGTTGTCATATCCATAAGTATAAGGATATAACAGTGTCTTGCTTTCATTTTGCTGATGGGCTGACACAATCTACTAACACTTAATTAAATGGTTCTTTTAAAACTGATTTTGATTTTGAAGGTAACAAGGTGTAGAGCTGGATGAACACAGCAGGCCAAGCAGCATCAGAGGAGCAGGAAAGCCAGTGTTTCAGGACTGGACCCTTCTTCAGAAAAACTTCATTTTCTGAAGAAGTTTTTCTGAAGAAGAGTCCAGACCCAAAACGTCAGCTTTCCTGCTCCTCTGATGCTGCTTAGTCTGCTGTGTTCATCCAGCTCTACACCTTGTTATCTCAGATTCTCCAGCATCGGCAGTTCCTACTTTTTCTGAAGCGATTTTGAAGATGCTTATTTAATTACATGTTGACATTTTCTTACTACCTGACCAGAATGATGTCTTACGGATTTGCTTTACATTCTTATGAGTGCTAACACTTGCCATATTCCTGCATATCTTGCTATATGAATTTCAGATGCCACTTGCAATGTCTTCTTACAATATCTGGGCAGTACCACTATTTGATGAACAACCATCCATTCACTGTTTGGGAGGGTGTCTCCACTCCTTATCAGAACTCTATGGTTAATATAGTAGCATTCTCGAACTCTGTCAGTCTCAGGTTCAGTGTAAGCTGTCTATGCTAACTCAATTAACGCTACATCTACGTTCTGAGCCCCAAGTAATGAAGATAGTTGTTTTGAATTAATTTCATTCTTAAAACAAAGTTTTACTAACTTTGAGATAATAACTGCTGATGCTGGAGTCAGAGATAATACAGTTGTGGAACTGGAGGAGCACAGTAGGCCAGGCAGCATCAGGGGAACAGGAAAGTTGACATTTCGGGTTGGGACCCTTCTTCAGAAATGGGGGCAGGGGAAGGGACCTCTGAAATAAATAGAGAGGAGGGGTGGGGCTGGGGAAGGTAGGTGGATGGTGATAGGTCAGTGCAGGTAGGCAGTGGTGGGGATTGGTCAGTGAGGTGGGAGGAGTGGATAGGTAGGAGAGAACATTGACAGGTTCTGTCAGGTTGTGTCAGGTCAAGGAGGTGAGGATGAGAGGGACGATTGGTCATGGGATGAGGCCGGGATTGGGGAGATTTTGAAACTGGTAAACTCCACATTGAGACCAATGGATTGTAGGCTCCCAAGGCTGAATTTGAGGTGCTGCTCCTCCAGTTGCAGGTGGCGTTATTATGACACTGGAGGAGGCCCAGGATGGACATGTCGCCTAGGGAGCGGGAGGGGAGTTGAAGTGGTTCGTGACTGGGATGAGTTGTCGTTCATCACGAACAGAGTGCAGGTGTTCTACAAAGCGGTCTCCAAGCCTCCACTTGGTCTCACCAATATAGCAGTGGCCACATCAGGAGCAGCGGACGCAGTAGACCACATTGGTGGATGTGCAGGTGAACCTCTGTCTGATGTGGAAGGTTTTTTGGTTCCTGGGATGGAGGTGAGGGGCAGGCGTAGGGGCAGGTGTAGCACTTCCTGTGGTTGCATGGAAAGGTGCTGGGGGTGGTGGGGCCAGTGAGGAGTGTGGAGCGGATGAGGGAGTTGCGGAGAGAGCGGTCCCTACCGAAGGCAGATAGGAATGAGGAGGGAAATATATCCTTGGTTGTGGGGTCAGATTGCAGGTGGCGGAAGTGGTGGAGAATGATACGTTGAACCTGGAGGTTAGTGGGGTGATACATGAGGACAAGGAGGATTCTGTCTTTGTTTTTGTTGCGGGGAGGAGATGTGAGGGCAGAGGTGCGGGAAATGCAAGAGATGCGATCGACAGCATTTTCGACCACTGAAGGGGGGACATTGCAATCCTTGAAATAAAAGGACGTCTGGGATGTTCGGGAGTGGAACGTCCCATCTTGGGGGCAGACGCAGTGGAGGCGGAGGAATTGGAAATAGGGGATCGCATTCTTTCAGGAAGGTGGGTGAGAGGAGGTGTAGTCGAGGTAGCTGTGGGAGTCGGTGGGCTTGAAATAGATATCGGTTTTGAGGCGGTCACCAGAGGTGGAGACAGAGAAGTCCAGAAAAGAGAGAGAGGTGTCAGGGATGGTCCAGATGAACATGAGGTTGGGGTGGAAGGTGTCAGTTAAGTTGATGAACTGTTCAAGCTCCTCGCGGCATCACGAGGCAGAGCCAATACAGTCACCGATGCAGTGGAGGAACAGGTTGGGGATAGTGCCAGTGTAGCTGCGCAAGAGGGACTGTTCCACGTATCCTATGAAGAAGCAGGCATAGCTTAGGCCCATGCGGGTTCCCATGGCCACCCCTTTAGTCTGTAGGAAGTGGGAGGAGTTGAAGGAGAAGTAAAGGGTAAGAACAAGTTTGGTTCAGTGGCTCTGGATGTCAGTGGAGGGGGACTGGTTGGGTCTGTGGGAGAGGAAGAAGCAGAGGGCTTTTAGGCCATCTGCGTGGGGAATGCAAGTGTACAGGGACTGGATGTCCATAGTGAAGATGACGTGTTGGGGGCCAGGAAATTGGAAGTCTTGGAGGAAGTGGAGGGCGTGGGTGGTGTCCGGATGTTGGTAGGGAGTTCCTAGACCGGGGGGAGAAAATAGAGTCAAGGCAAGTGCTAACCTTGTGTTATTACTTTAATGATGGACATTTCACTGAAATAGATGATGGGAAAAATACATGAAACCTGTTTTGTAACTGTTTCATTTCTCAGTTTCATAAGGATTTTTTGAGATTATAGACAAAGCTATAACTTTTACCCCAGCCAAATCATTTCCTAGGGATAGATCAACATTGTTCAAGTTTAATTTCATACCCTGACTACCACGGATCTAGACAACAAGACACAGTCTAATTCGGCTTTGTACAATGGAACAAGAACTACTCTCCACTTATCACATTTACTAACACTTTGGCTTTCACCAAATTCTACAAAAGGATAACTAAATTCTTCTCCAGTGAAAGCTTTTGAACAGCCCCTATTTCCTGATACAATTGCAGCAGAGATTCTAATGAGTAAAAGGAGGAAGGATCTTGTTTCCGTATCCATTAAACTGGTGAAGTTGCTCAATCACATGGTCTCTCTGGATTCCCCCTTCCGATCGACAAAGGACATGTCCGTGAAGTACAGTCTAGCAGAAGCAATAGACCATAAGACATAAAATTAGGCCATTCAGCCCCTTGAGTCTGCTCTATAATTCGATCATGGCTGATATGTTTCTCAATCCTATACTCCTAACTTCTTCCTCTAAGCTTTGATCCCTTTTCAAATCAAGAACCTATCTATACCTGTTTTGAATACACCCAGCGACTTTGCCTCCATAGCCATCTGTGGCAATGAGTTCCACAGATTCACTACTATCTGGCTGAAGAAATTCCTCCTCATCTCAGTTCTAAAGGGCCAGCCTTTCACTCTGACGCTGCACCCTCGCATCCTAATGTCTCTGACTAATGGAATAATCTTTTCCATGTCCACTCTATCCCGGTCTCTCAGTATTATGTAAGTTTTAAACAGATCACTCCTCATCCTTGCTCCTCATGTGACAAGTCCTTCATCCCCAGGATCATTCTTGTAAACCTCCTCTGGACACCCTCCAACGCAAGCACATACTTCCTTAGATATGGGACCCAAACCCACTCACGGTATTCTGAATGCAATTTGACCAGGGCCTTATACAGTCTCAGCAGTACATCTCTGTTCTTGTATTCCACCTCTCCCAAAATGAATCCTAAACTAAGACTCCTGAATCCCTTTGTGCTTCAGATTTCCAAAATATTTCCCCATTTAGAAAATAGTCTATGCCCCTATTCTTCCTACCAAAGTGCATAACCTCACATTTTCCCACATTGTATTCCAACTGCCACTTTTTTCCTCTCTCTCCTAGGCTATCCAAATCCTTCTGGAGCCTTCCTGCCTCCTCAATGCTACCTGTCCTTCCATCCATGGTGGATTGACCATGCTAAATTGTCTGTTGAGTCTAGGGTGGGAAATGCAGAGATAGGGTAGGGCGTGGGGGATGCTATTTGGAGGGTCAGTGTAGACTCGATGGGCTGAATAGCCTGCTTCCACACTGCAGGGATTCTATCTATTTTTGTGTCATCTGCAAATTTAGCAACAATGCCCTCAGTTCCTTTGTCCAGATTGTTAATGTTTAACATGAATAGTAGCATTTCCAACAGTGACCCCTGTGGAATTCCAGTATTCACTGGCTGCCATCATAAAAAAGACCCCTTTATGCCCACTCTCTGCTTTTTCCTGTTAGTCAATCCTCTATCAATGCAAGTACCTTGCCCTTAATACCATAGGCTCTAAATTTATTTAGCAGTTACTTTGTGGCACCCTATCAAAGTCCTTCTGGAATTCCAAATAGTTCATATCCGCTGGCTTCCCGTTGTCTAACTTGCTCAAAATCTCCTCAAAGAACCCTAACTGAGGGGATTCTTGTTGCACAGTGGTAGAGTCCCAAACCCTGGTCTGGGAGGTCCAGGCTCAAGTCCCACCTGCTCCAGAGGTGTATAATAGCATGTCTAATTCAAAAAAGGTTAATAAAAAATAGATTCCTAACAGATGTGTCAGATTCCCCCCCATGAAACCAAGCTGACTGAACCCTATTTTACCAAGCATTTCCAAGTAGTCCATAATCCCATCCTCAATAATGAACTCTAAAATCTTACCAACAACTAAGTCAAGCAAACTGGCCTATAATTTCCTTTCTTCTGCCTCCATCCCATCATAAACAGGGGTATTTCACAATGAAGGACAGAAACATCCAGATAGAGTTGAGGTTCAGTACTAACAAATTTTACTTAGCTTTCTTTCAGGTGTGGGATTAGTACCCCCAGATCATAGGGAAAGTTTGTACTCGTAAGAAACAGGCCACAAAAGGGAGGTGACGATCAGTGCGGATGAGGATGTAGATCTCAGGATGAAGAGTCAGGCACAATAGACTGCTGCACAGCAAGCACAGATCCAGTCCTTACTACCTTATATTCATGGTAAGCCTCGTGCACAATCTGTTCCAGAGATGCTTTAAGGAAGTATTGAAATTGAGACATGAGCACTTCAAATAAGACTACCCTAAACAACTATGACCACTTTTGCCATCTGCCATAGAGATACTATCCAGTGCAACCAGCTTCTAATTTCACCAGGCATTCAGGTAGGCAAGAGCCAGGTAGAGTAGTGAAGCTCTTTCAGGAAGAGGTTTTGGTTTATGCAGAGCATTAGGGACAGTGTGTATGAAGAAGTTAATCTTATTACCCATCCTAGGCCACCCAGATTTCTAATTCACTCGCCAAAAAATAAACAGTCACCAGTTTCCATGGCCAAGGAGCAGTGCTATCACAGTTCAAAGGCAAAAGAAAGTGGCTATTGTTGTGAAGTTGGGTACAGTACATGTGGATTGGGAGGCAGGAAGTTAGAATTTGGTGTTTGTAAAATGCTAGGGGGGAAAGCATTGTGTGGTCCCTTTAAAATATAATGTGGCTTTTTCTATGCTTAGAGATTTAAAATAGATATCTGTGAGCAGCAGCTTGTAAGTGTCCAAGTACACAGAGAGCACCCAGACTGGAACATTTGAATCAAAAGGCTGTACAGTTATCAGGCCAAGCAACAGTTTTTACGAAGAGAAGTTTTGAATTTAGCCAATTGATTTGAATCAGTCACTTAGATGCCAAAAACCAATTACATTTAAATCTGATGGTTTTGACAACATTGAACCAATCTTATTGTAAGAAATTGATACGTCATCAAGGGTATAAAAGAAGGGGGCAATTGGACAAAGCCAGAGAGCAACCTGCCATCTGCCAGAGTTAACAGCCCTCAGCTCTCAAGAGAGAATCGCTGGCTTTCACAGCCTCCTATATGTCTTAAAGAAAGCACCATCTAAATAACAAAGGCACCCACGGCACAACTAGTCAATATTCCTGACAGAAGAATCAATGGAGAAGGCACAGAACATTCCGGAAGATGTCAGCGGGCTGTAATTTTAAGCGACTAAATTCTTTATTTTGTATTTTGTATAAGTGAGACTTGAATTTATTGGGACAGCATTCCATTAGAATCTTGCTTTATTCGGGAATGGTTAGTAGTTAGGAGAGGTTTATTCGGTTTGTTAATAGTTTTATTAATTTGTTCACTGTTAGAATTAGATAAATGAATTGTTACTTGTTGATTGTAAAGCGAGTATCAGGGATATATTTTATTTAACCACTAGAAGTTGCTGAAAAGCAGGTTACACCACCTTTCACACTCCTTTTACAGATTATAGGGCGAGATGGTCCTCTTTGGGGGTATCGGCGTTAGTTCTCAGAGGCGGGACCAACTTCCGCTTTATAACAGATTGACTGGGAGTTGGACAGATATGAACAGATTTGAACAGATTTGGACAGGTTTGAACAGATTTGGCGTATGAAAGGTCCCAGCAAATTTAAACACACCTGGGGACTAGTGTCCTAGATCTTTAAATAAAACTTGAGTGAGAAGTGGAAAATCTGTTTAATTTTGGTTCCTTGTTGTTAGTTAAATCAAAAGTAGGGAAATGGCTCTTAACACTGCTAAAGAGGTTCTGGGGGTCAAAGATACTTCCCAAATTTGACAAGAAAGTTTAGAAAAACAGGAAAAGGTGACACTTTTAGAAGTAAAATTAGGTTTAACTAGGGATAATAGGAAAGCTGAAGTTGTAACAGAGTTAGACAAGCATTTAGATATATTAGAGAAACAGTTAGGGGAGGCAATGGCCTAATGGTATTATCACTGGACTGTTAATCTACAGACCCAGACAATGTTCTGGGCACATGGGTTTGAATCCCACCATAGCAGGTGGTGGAATTTGAATTCAATAAATATCTGGAATTAACAATCTAATAATGACCATGAATCTATTGTCAATTGTCAGAAAAACCCATCTGGTTCACTAATGTCTTTTAGGGAAGGAAACTGCCATCCTTCCCTGGTCTGTCCTACATGTGACTCCAGACCCACAGCAATGTGGTTGACTCTGAACTGCCCTCTGGGCAATTAAGGATGGGCAATGAATGCTGCCCAGTCAGCAATGCCCTCATCCCGTGAATGAATAAAAAAAAGTGGAGTTAGACAAAATTAAATTGCAAATGAGACAACTGGAGTTAGAGGAAGAAGAAAGGGAAAGAAAATTCTGAGATAAAGAAAAAGAAAGGGAAAGAAGAGATCCAGCTGAAGAGAAAGAAAGGAAAAGGGAACTGAAACAGTTTGAATAATAGATAAAAGCAGGAGAAAAAAAGAAAAGAATTTCTCTAGCAGAACAAAAAAAGGTGAGAAAGTTGAACTTCAGAAGTTGGCAATTAGACAGTAAAGTCAATTAAAAGGATGGGGATGACGGTAGAAGGTAGGCTTCGTGATGAGGATAGTGATGCTGAGCAAGCCCATCATAGCCAAAGGCCTGATAGGGATATATACAATATGTTAAAACCTTAACAAGACTCAATGAAAAAGATGTAGAAATCTTTTTCATTTCCTTTGAGAAACTGGCTAAACAGATGAACTAGCCCCAGAACAAGTTGGTAGGCAAGGCTAATGAGGTGTTTGCAGTGCTGTCAGAGGACGTGTCAGGAGAATATGGAGAAGTAAAACAGGCTATTTTTAGTGCCTAAGAATTGGTACCAGAAGTATATAGATGGTTCAGAATTGTAAGAAAAGAACCAGGTCAGACTTATATCGAGTTTGAAAGAATTAAAAAGAGCAACTTCAATAGATAGATGACAGCATTGAAGAGAGAAGACCTTAGAGATATTATTTTGCTGGGGAATTTAAAAACTCACTTCCTGAAGTGATAAGAATTCATTTGAGGAACAGAAAGTTAAAACAGCAAGAGCCGCAGAAATAGCGGACGAATACGCCTTAGTGCATAGATCGAAATCTAGCTTCCGACAGCAATTTCAATCCATCAGGAATAGAAATTGGGAAAGAGGGAGATCCTTCAATGAAAAACAAAAAGTAGATCACACTGGGAACAGTTTACCACATGTGAAAAAAGAAACCCAAGAGGGTGGAAAAGAGGTAAAAGACCTCAAGTGTTTTCACTGCAATAAGGTGGGGCACACAAAGTCACCATGCTGGTCGTTTTAGAAAGGCACTGGGAAAAAGGATATGGTAAGAGAGGCTAAACCAGTGGGATTATTTAAAGTAATGAAGGAAATCCCAAGAGAAGTCGAAGAGCTGCTGGAGAGTGCACAGCCTAGTTACAGGCAGGATTGTAAGATATCTTTTCAAAGACTTCACCCATCTGGGTGAGATTCACTCAGGTAGAACAGGGGAGTAGGTAAAGAAATTACAGGAACTAATCAGTCTGTAGTAGTAAGAGATGAAAATATTTGCACTCCTTCTGAAACATTGCCTCAAAAAGTAATAATCTGTGGAATAAATGGAGAGAGGATTAGTGTTCCCCTGTGTAAGATAAGGCTAGAAAGTCCAATCAAGACTGGGAAAGTGATAGTGGGAGTGATGAAAAAATTGGCTATTTCAGGAATACAGTTTATTCTTGGAAATAATATTGCTGGATCACAGGGGGACTGATGCCCATTCTAATGGAAAATCCAAAAGAAAACCATGAAACTGAGGAGTTAAAAGAAAAATGCCCTGGAATTTTCCAGACTGTGTGGTGACAAGATCCCACAGCAATAAGTTAAAACAAGGTAAAGCAACAGAGAAAAATGAAGCTGTTCATGTCCAGTTAGCTGACTCATCTATTTGATGAGATGGTAAAAGAGAAACCTAAGCAGGCAGAGGATTAGGCAGAGGTGTTTAGTTCTGTAAAATTAATGGAGTTACAACAAAAAGATGAGATGATCAAAATCTATTTGGAAAAGGAATCAGAGTGCATTCCAGAAAGCTATTACATTAAGGATAAAATCTTAAGGCAGGAATGGAGACATTGGCAGGTTAATACAGATGAGAAATGGGCGGAAGTTCACTAGACTGCGTTGCCTGCAGAATACTGACAGGAATTATTGCAGGTAGCACACAAATTACCTGTAGGTGGTCATCTAGGAGTGAGGAAGACTCAGGCTAAGATACAAAGCATTTTTATTGGCATGGATTACATAAAGAGGGGTTGAATTTTGCTGTACCTGTCATAAGTATCAGATGGTAGGAAAGCCACAGGCAGTGATAAAACCAACGCCTTTGATGCCAATTTGAAGAACCTTTTTAGGGGTTTATAATTGATTGTGTAGGTTCCCTCCCTAAAACCAAAAGTGGGAACCAGCATTTGCCAACCATAATGGATCTGTCTACCGGATTTCTGGAGACAATTCAATTTCAGAATGTCAAGGCAAAACAGGTTGTGGAGAAGTTGCTTGCTTTCTTTACCTGGTTTGGTCTACCCAGGGAGGTTTAGTCAGACCAAAGGTCCAACTTTACTGCCAATTTATTTAAAGAGGTCACGGATAGTTTGGGCATGAAACACTTTAAATCAAGTGCGTACCATCCTGAATCCTAGGGAACATCGGAAAGGTGGCATCAGACCCTAAAGCCCATATTGAGGCCTTATTGCTAGGATTACCCAAATGATTGGGATAAAGACATCCCATTTATATTATTTGCTATTAGAGATACTACAAATGAATCAACTCAGTTTACTCCATTTAAATTGATATTCGGACACGAAGTAAGGGGGCCTTTAAAATTAGTTAATTAGAAGTTCATAGGTCCAAAGTCAGAGATCTCACAGTTGGATTATGTGTCTGAGGTGAGAGAAAGCTTAAACAGAGTAGATGAATTAGCTGGATGACATTTGAAGATGATACAGCACCTAATGAAGCAAGATGCAGATAAGAAATCTAAAATTCATACATTTGGCCATGGAAATAAAGTACTGGTGCTGTAACCAGAGGTAAGGGATCCCTTCAGAGCAAGGTTTAGTGGTCCCTACCAGATTGAGAAGAAGTTAATTTGGGTGAATTCTCTGATAAAGATGCCAGAAATGAAAATAAAAATTGGGTATGTCATGTGAACATGCTGAAACCTTACTATGACAGGGAAAGGGAACTGGAGAAACAGGTATTAATTACTGTCACTAAGAGTGAGGAAGCAAATCCAGATGGTTTGGATTATGATGTGTCTCAGAATAAATTGAATAATGAGGAAGTCCTTAAGGAATGGGATAGGGTAGTGAGCTATCTGCCCCAGGAACAGAGGACTGAATTGAAGGACTTGTTACAGTGCTATGAGGACCTATGTAGAAATAGAATGGGGAGGACTAATGCTATAGTATTTGAGGTTGACTTAGAGAATGTTATTCTGATAAAACAACACCCTTACAGGCTTAATCCTCTCAAAGCAACACAGGTTCAGAAGGAAGTGGAAGCAATGCTCCAAGAAGACATCATAGAGACGAGTCAAAGTGAGTGGGGTTTGGCAATCCGATGATGGTACTCAACAATTCTGTGTAGATTATCGGAAGGTCAACGCCGTGAACAAATTTGACTCATACCCAATTCCAAGGCTGGAGGACTGCGTGGAAAAAGTAGGACAAGCCACTTATATCACAAAGTTGGACTTACTTTGCGGTTACTGGCAATTACCTTTGTTGGAGACAGCGAAAGAAGCTTCTGCTTTTGTAACCCCAAATGGGCTATATCAATTTAAAGTAACGCACTTTGGAATGAAAAACGCACCAGCCACTTTTCAAAGGCTTATGAACAGAATTGTTGCAGGATTGGCTAATTGTGTTGTCTACACAGATAACTTAGTGATCTTTTGTCATTCGTGGAAAGATCACATGCAGCATTTGGCAGAGCCCTTTGAGAGAATACAGAAGGCAAAGTTGGTCATAAACTTGGCAAATACAGAATTTGCGAAGGCGGAGGTGATATTCTTAGGGCACAACATCGAATACGGACACATGACACCAAGGAACGTGAAGACGAAGGCCATTGAGGAATTTCCAAGATCATCCTCGAAGAAGGAAGTGCTATGATTTTTAAGACTGAGCGGATTCTAAAGGAAATTTGTACCAAACTTTAGTAGTATAGTGGCACCACTGTGGGATTTGTTAAAAAAAAATACAAAATTTCAGTGGACTGAACAATGCCAGGAGGTATTTGAGAATTTAAAAGCAGTACTATCCACTGCACCGGTTTTAGCCATGCCAAATTTTTTGAAACTCTTCAAAGTTGTCATTGACACAAGTAGCATAGGTGTTGGAGCTTTGTTGTCACAAGTGGATGATTGTGGAACTAAGAAAAAGAAAATTACAGCACAGGAACAGGCCCTTCAGCCCAAGCCTGCGCCGATCCAGATCCTCTATTTAAAACTGTCGCCTATTTTCCAAGGATCTGTATCCCTCTGCTCCCTGCCCATTCATGTATCTGTCTAGATACATCGTAAATGACGCTATCGTGCCCGCCTCTACCACCTCCACTAGCAACACATTCCAGGCACCCACCACCCTCTGTGTAAAGAGCCTTCCACGCATATCTCCCTTAAACTCTTCCCCTCTCACCTTGAAATCATGACTCCTAGTAATTGAGTCCCCCAATCTGGGAAAAAGCTTCTTGCTATCCAATCTGTCTATACCTCTCATGATTTTATAGACCTCAATCAGGTCCCCCCGCCTCAACCTCCGTCTTTCTAATGTAAATAATCCTAATCTACTCAACCTCTCTTCATAAGTAGTGCCCTCCATACCAGGCAACATCCCGGTGAACCTCCTCTGCACCGTCTCCAAAGCATCCATATCCTGTTGGTAATGTGGCGACCAGAACTGTACGCAGTATTCCAAATGTGGTCGAACCAAAGTCCTATACAACTGTAACATGACCTGCCAACTCTTGTACTCAATACCCCGTCCGATGAATGAAACCATGCCGTATGCCTTCTTGACCACTTTATCCAACTGCATTGCCACCTTCAGGGTACCATGGACCTGAACACCCAGATCTCTCTGTGCATCAATTTTCCCCAGGGCTTTTCCATTTACCACATAGTTCGCTCTCGAATTGGATCTTCCAAAATCCATCACCTCGCATTTGCCTGGATTGAACTCCAGTGTGTGAAAGGCCAATCAGTTATTTTTCAAAAAAACTCAATATCCACCAGAAAAAAATATTCAACCACTGAAAAAGAGTTATTAAGTTTGGTATAACAAGGTGTGGAGCTGGATGAACACAGCAGGCCAGGCAGCATCAGAGGCGCAGGAAAGCTGACGTTTTAGGTCTGGACCCTTCTTCAGACCCTTGTCTAAAGAAGGATCCAGACCCAAAACGTCAGCTTTCCTGCTCCTCTGTTGTTGCCTGGCCTGCTGTGTTCATCCAGCTCCACACCTTGTTATCTCAGACTCTAGCATCAGCAGTTCCTATTATCTCTGATAACAAGGTGTAGAGCTGCATGAACACAGCAGGCCAAGCAGCATCATAGGAGCAGGAAAGCTTGACGTTTCGGGCCTCGACCCTTCATCAGAAATGAGGGAGAGAAAGAGGGTTCTGAAATAAATAGGGAGAGGGGGGAGGTGGATAGAAGATGGATAGAGGAGAAGATAGGTGGAGAGGAGACAGACAAGTCAAAGAGGCGGGGATGGAGCCAGTAAAGGTGAGTGTAGGCGGGGAGGTAGGGAGGAGATAGGTCAGTCCAGGGAGGACAGACAGATCAAGAGGGCGGGATGAGGTTAGTAGGTAGGAAATGGGGGTGCGGCTTGAGGTGGGAGGAGGGGATAGGTGATAGGAAGAACAGGTTAGGGAGGCGGGGACGAGCTGGGCTGGTTTTGGGATGCGGTAGGAGGAGGGGAGATTTTGAAGCTTATCTCAATTGAGTTTGGTAATGGCCTTACAACATTTTAACGTGACATTGCAAACAATGCATCAGAAACAATTATTTACACTGATCACAATCCTTTGACATCTCTGAAAAGATTTAAGGACAAGAATGCCAGATTATTTCATTGGAGTCTCATATTACAAGCATTTAATTTACACATTGTACATGTTGCGGATGATGAAAATATCATCACAGATGCTTTAACGCGAGTTTAAAAGAAACATGTTTATACAAGATAGAAACAGTAATGTTAATAGTTGTATAGAAACAGAATTAGTATAAAATGTGTAACTCCAGATTAATGAGCTATGGATCTAGAAATATAATGGAGTTAAGGTTTTAAAAGAAAAAAATGAAGACATCTTTTCATAATGATTTTTTTTCTTAAGGGGGGAGGTGTTGCGAAGTTGGGTTGAGTACTCGGATTGGGAGGCAAGAAGTTAGAATTTGGTGTGTGTGAAATACCGGAGGGGTGGGGTGAGCATTGTGTGATCCCTTTAAAAGATGACGTGCTTTTTCCATGCTCAGAGATTTAAAATGGATGTCTGTGAGCAGCAGCTTGAAAGTTTCCCAAGTATACAGAAAGCACCCTATCCATGCCCATCATGATTTTATAAACCTGTATAAGGTCACCCTTCAGCCTCTATTACTCCAGGGAAAATAGCCCCAGCCTATTCAGCCTCTCCCATATGCAAACCCTCCAACCCTGGCAACATCCTTGTAAACTTTTCTGAACGCTTTCAAGTTTCACAATATCCTTCCAATAGCAAGGAGACCAGAATTTCATGCAATATTCCAGAAGTGGCCAAACTAATGTCCTGCACGGCCACAACATGACCTCCCAACTCCTATACTCAATGTATTGTCCAATAAAGGCTAGCATTCCAAACACCTTCTTCACTGCCCTATTTAACTGTGACTCCACTTTCAAGGAACTATCAACCTGCACACCAAGGTCTCTTTGTACAAGGACTGTCCCCAGGATCTTACCATTTAGTGTATAAGTCCTGCCCTGATGTGCCTTTCCAAAAGCAGCCAGCACCTCACATTTTTCTAAGTTAAACTCCATCTGCCACTCCTTGTCCCATTGGCCCATCTGATCCAGATCCCTTTGTGCTCTGAGGTTCTTCATTATCTACTACACTACCAATTTTGGTGTCATCTGCAAACTTACTAACCATACCTCCCATGTTCACATCCAAATCATTTATATAAGGGACAAAAAGCAGTAGCGCCAGCAGTGATCCTTGTGGCACACCGCTGGTCACAGGCCTCCAGTCTAAAAAGCAACCCTCCACCACCACCCTCTGTCTTCTACCTTCAAGCCAGTCTATATCCAAATGGTAACCTGCTCCTGTTTTTGAACTAATAGCTGAAAAGCAGCTTCAGAAAATGGTTCACAGAGGCGGGTTGCTCGAGTTCAGGTGGATGATGTGGTGGTAAGCAGCTCACTCAAGGATGTTGCAGAACCTGAAGTGTCAGCGCATTATGGCTTAAGTAAAGTGCAGTGATGCAGAATCTTGGAGTGAACCCTGTGTTGCAAGTCCAAGGAATGTAACCAGTGGAAGGAGGCCTTCTCTCACTCTTGAACATGACACAGGGATTTTCAGCTGGGTGGCAGAAACTGAAGCAACAGCACCATTGACTCTTCAAACCCCTACTTACTTGGACCCCAACGTGGGTGATCTGCCACAGTGCCTGGATCCCTTGGAAGGTACTGGTAAATAAGATCTTCTTAAGCAAATGCTAGCCTATCACACCAATCCTTATCATTTGCCCAGATCAGTGGTGTAAGAACAGAACCCTGCCATTTATGCAGAATGAAACTTACTAACCATCATAGCATAGCCAAACCTACTTGTCACGCAACTGCTCAGCACATAGTCACTTTGTGCTGTGTGTAGTTACTGGGACAGCAAGTTTCTAGCAAAGAAAGGGTTTAGGAAAGGGCAGAAAATCTGATTAAGCTATTTCTGGCATAAGGGGCTGAATTTAGAATATAAAAGTCTAGAAGTAAGGGTAAATTTATCCATTTTGGGAGCAAAGGAAACAAAAAGCAATGTTTGTAAGATGGTGAAAATGGGAAATGTTGGTATTAAAAGATAAGGCTCTCCTTGTTTACAAATCACAAAAGGGATTTGCAATATACGAGTAAATAATTATTATTACAATTGCCACAATGAGGGATTATGATGGCAGCAGAGTAACAGGGCTGCATGTGGGCCCATCTTCTCCCACCTACTTTCCTTCTTTTGTTTTACTTTTGCTTCTGCTCTTTACTTTTGCTTTATTTTCATTTTCTTTTGGCTGTTTCTTTTTTTTCTGTGGTGGTTGATCAGCAGCATCAGCACAGCAGCAGGAGCAGGCCACATGCAGAGTCTGGCATGATTTCTCCTGGTGACAGGAGGCAGAGATACTGAGGATGTTCTTCTGGCGAAAGGAGGCCAGAAGCAGATGAATGCAGTACCCTGCTATTCGGGGCCTGTCGCAGCGGCAACGAGGTTTTCTCCAGTGTTTAGGACTGGCGGCAGTGGCAGCAAAGCTCCTCAAGCAATCGGGGAAGGCAGTGTCGGCAGCAGCAGACTCTTCAAAATGGCAGCGCTGGCAGCCGAAGCAGGACTCGTGGCCCAGCAGTGGCCTGGTCTGGCCTGGCATGACAGTGAAGCCAGGGACTCTTGGTTCCAGGGCAAGCGCGGATTCAGTGGCATCAGTGAAGTGAGCCCAACAGCAAAGAGATGGCACCTAAAGTGGGATGATTCCTATGTTAGTGGATCTGACGCAGGTGGCAGCGTGGCGGCAGAGGTCTCCCTTGAGACTAGGTGCTGGCATGGACTGGATCAGAAAGACTGATATTCTGAATTTTTTTACTTCTTTATTTTTTCTAATTTATTCCTATGACCTATAATGTGGACTACTTATTTCTTTACTTTATTTTTTTTCTTTATTCATTCACGGGATGAGAACGTCGTTGGCTAAGCAGCATTTATTGCCCATCCCTAATTGCCCAGAGGGCAGTTAACAGTCAACCACATTGCTGTGGGTCTGGAGTCACATATAGGCCAGACCAGGTAAGCATAGCAGTTTCCTTCCCTAAAGGACATTAGTGAATCAGATGAATGAAGGTACATTTGTACCTAAGATAGCACTGTAATGTTGTACAGGGTGAGTACATGTGACAATAAAGCTAATTCAATTTAAAATAAAGCTAATTCAATTATAACAACAATAGATTAATTGTAAGACGTGTCTTTTTCTTTTAAAGAGAACATATACTGCCAAACAAAGACTGAGATTGCAAATTCTGAGCAATGTAATTCAAGACTGTCTGGAAATGGCCAAGAATTTCACAATTGAGGAGTATCATGGAAAGTTCAAGGAAGTGGTCTTCAAAAGGGATAACTGCACTGCAAAGTAAACTGTACTGTCCTGTCAGTTATCTCAGATTGGAAACATGATAGGAAGAAACAATCTGACAAGAGACACGTTTGTGTTTTCCACTTTCAAAATACACAAGAACAAGGTTAAAAGCCATGTTCAACTCTGGTCGGTGCACGCTAGTGGGCAAAGGTGTGTGTTGCAAGGGTCACAGCTGAGAAAATTCATATTCATCCTTGTGCTGCAAGTAAAAAAAAAGTCTATCTCTCCTTAATGGAAGCAAATGAAGCTGCAGTTAAACACAAACAAGAAGAAGGCCTTTTGCTGTGCTGCAAAATCTCAAAATCAACCATTTGCCTACCAACATCAGTGCTACCAGCAACATCGAAACGTAACGGACACAACTTCTCATGGTCTGGTCTTCATGGAAGTTGGAGAACTGATTTTTTTTAAAATGTTTATCCTCTTTGCACTTGCGTTTCATTTCTAACCTATGCATATATGAGTTGTGTTGTTATTTCTCGTTGCGTTTAGCAATGAACAAACTCACTATTTCATTAACTCAAGAAAGCCTGGATAATTAGCTCCTTTTAAAACATGATTTATTTTGATCTTAGGTGGGAGAGGATCATTTTTTAAATTAACCTTGCTGCGTCCATCGAAGAAGGCAGGTGAATGAAGAGGGGAGCCAGTTCATCCCTTCTCACCCAGAAGCTTGACAATTTGAGGTCTTACTTCAGAACCTTAAGGAATTGGGGAACCTCATCCAAACACTTGTCATTACATAACTGTATAGGACCCAGGTTAGATCACACCTGGAATACCATGTACCATTTTGGTCTCTTTACATGAGAAAGGATATGTTTGCCTTTAAGGGATTAAAATGATTGTTCACTATACTGACACCTGGGATAAGGAGATTGTCTGAGTAACAAAATTTGAGTTAACCAAGCCACAATCCCTTGCATTTAAAAGAATTTGAGGTAATATACTTTTAAGGTGTATGATAAGGTCAGTGATGGGAGCATGTTTCCTCCGCTTGGGCAATTTACAATTATGGATCATATTCTTAAAACAACGTGTCAGTTGTTTAGGGCAGAATTTCTTCACTCGTAGGATTCTAGGTTTTTAGAATTCTCTGCCCCAGAGGAAAGCAGGTGACTAATCACATACTTTTGGTTCAAAGCAGAGAAACGGGGATAGTGTGGAAGGCGGAGGTGAAGTACAGGAGCAGCCACGCACTAAGTGAATGATGAAAAGGGCTTGAAAGGCCAAAGGGCATATTCCTAATTCCAATTTTAAGTACCTCAGATGGTGAACACAAAGTGTGCCAGTTCAACAAATAAAATTTGAGGTTGACACTCACCTCCCCATATTTTAAATTTGTCATGTTGGCAAAGTTCTTTGTCCTGCTGCTCCATTCATTCTCTTGGGAACTGTAAAGGATAAAATTTTTTTTTTTTAAATTTCAGTTTACAATTAATTCATCTTGAAAAAATACTGGTCTCAATGTATAAATAGAATCACTTCCAATTTGTCTGAAAGTAAAACTCACTCTATTAATGGATAGAATATTACAGGTGGAAATTGCTATATTATGTCAATATATAATGAACTTTATCAAATTTCTGTTAATTTAACTGAGGGATAAAGTTATATTCTTTAGAATAAACTGCCAGTGTCTCTTTCAAAAAACATTGGAGCAATGAAATAACATAGTGATCAAAAAAAGAGCAGAATTATAGAGGACAAAGCCGCAATATCTCCTAAGGACTGGACATGCCAAAACCATTTTACAAGTTCATCATCATTGAATCCCTACAGTGTGGAAGCAGGCTTTTGCAGAAAAAGAGATGGCAGCTTTGGTTCTAATTAGAGATGTGAGATGTTAAAAAGATGGTTGTTTTACTAGAGATGTCAAACAGTGAACTGAAATTTTATTGGTTGTTCAGTTTAAAAGAAACTTGGAAAGCTACATCATCTGAATAGACACAAACAATTGGAGCAAGGATTTACAGAGAGTGCCTTCCTGGTGATCATACCTGTGAAATTCAATGGTAAAAGTTATCAACAATACTTCTGACGTACTCTGCATTGATAAAGAATAGCATATTGTGGAACTGTGCAACGACACAATGTCATATTTGTGCAGAGGGTGACACCAGGTATTTATGGCAAACAAGACATGCATTCATTGAAGAGACTTTTAAATGCAAATTTACATTTTTATTTAAATTATTATTTGTCTGCTAATTTATGCATGATTTCTATTAGTTCTAATACATTTTTGTAATAACCCGACAAAGCCCATAGGAAATCACTAATTAATCTCCTCATGGAGCTTGTTGAGTATGAGTTCCCGGCAATGGCTTGCCCAGATGGACTCAACAACTAAGCCATTTATGAAGCAGACCCCTAAATTAGGTTAAATAAACATAAAGCAGATCCCTCATGGAGTCCTATTTTCTAACGGGTCCTGGGATAGACGGGTGTTGCACACAATAGTCCAGTATAAGCACAGATTGCAGCAGTTCACGACCTCCCAGCTCAACTATTTATTTTGCAATGCTGTGGTGTCTGTGAAACATGTTTATGCTAGTTGTGGGCATTTTCACCCCTTTTTTAGTTACAAGTATTTCTGCTATAATGTGAGTTTCATAACGCAATTGATGAATAGTGGATGCTGTTTGGATAACACAAACTTTCTGCTGTACAGGTATAGCGAATTCCCTATAACGTGATTTTCTATAGCACAAGGTCACACAAGAATGCAACTAACGTGTTATGGGAGAAATACCTGTATTTGGAAAACCGTCTGTTCCTGGTCTTTGGGCATCCAGAGCAGAGGGGAATGGGCAGATGGAGGGACCTCCTCGTAGTCTGCACTGGCCTGGCCAGGCTAGTTATAAACAGATCCAAGCAACGGGCGGTGGAGAGGGTCATCTCTGCCAACTTTCTGCCCCTCTTCCACAGTTATGTTGGTGCCTTGGTGCCCTTGCAGAGGGAGCAGGCAGTGCACTCGATGCTTTTAGACAGAGGTCGGCACCACAGAAAATACAGTGCTTTATCTCCCCGTCCAACTCCATTTTGATTTAGTCCCTTCCCTCTCTTCCAGCACCACTCCTAAATCTTTGCATTGCCCATAATGGGCTTTGCTCGTAACTACTTAATTGGCTACACAGGTATTTACTGGCAGTGGTTAGCAGTTTTAAAAATATATATTTTTTAAAGTCACAGTGATTCAGTAGTGGGAACGTCAGCCAGTTGTGTGATAGGACTTTTGGGTATATATCGAAAAGTAAAGCAGGCCCCTAATCATAGTTTGCAGCAGCTTACAGATTCCCAGACCATCAGTTTATTTTAGAACATAGAACACAGAACTGTACAGCACAGTAACCAGCCCTCCAGCCCATGATGTTGTACTGAATGTGACGCCAAAATTTTGCAGCACTATGGAGTCCAAGGACCATGTATATATAACTGTGGGCAATTACGCCCTTTTTTAGTTACTAAAAATTTTTTTGTGTTTTTGATTGTACTTCAGTCCTACGTTCCTGATCTTTGGCATCCAGTATGGAGGGGTATGGGCAGATTGGAGGACCTCCTCATGAGGCTGCTCCAACGACTGACCAGGCTGGCTATAAACAGGTCCAGGCAGTGGAGGGAGTTATCTGCCAACTGTCCATCCCTCTTCCGCATTTATGTTTGAGCCCGTGTGTCCTTGGGGAGGGAATACACGCTGTCCATCAATGCTCTCGATGCCTTTAGAGAGAGGAGGACACTGCAGGGGAAAGTTTTATTTTCCATTCTGACTCTATTTTGATTCGGCCCTATCCCGCTCTCCCTACTCCACCTTTCCTTTTGATGGTTCACATTGCCCAAAATGACCTTTGCTTCTAAATGTTTGATTGGCTACACAGGTATTTATTGGTGATGGTAAAGCCATTTAAAATAAATTTTAAAATGTAACAAGAGATTTGGTGGTGGAAAAGCCTTTTGGTTGTGTGATAGCACTTCTGGATAAACAGAAAAAGAAAAAAATAAATAAAGCAGACCTGTGGCAAAGGCTTTTGTGATACAGTGGTAGTATCCCTCCCTCTGGACCAGGAGACTCAATTTCCAGTCTTATCACATTCCAGAGGTGTCTCATAACATCTCTGAACAGGTTGAATAGAAAATGAAATAAAGCGGCCTCCATAAGGCTCATGTGGCCTGGTGGTAGTGTCCCTATCTCTCGGCTGTGGAGCCCTCATTTCAAGTTCCACCTGCTGCAGCGGTGTATAATAACATCTCTGAGCAGGCTGATTTTAACAAAAAAATACAGCAGACTCCAGAAGGGATACAGCACTTTTTATTTGCCCCAACAACTCCATTTTGATATAAGTCACTTATTGCTCTCCCTACACATCCTCATGTTTGATGGCTCATTTTGCCCATACGGGGTTGCATGGGTGATTTATAGTTAAAACCAAAAAATAGTCATGGTAATTTTGTGGTGTGAAAGTCATTTGGCTGTGTGTGATAACACATGTGCATTTTAAAAAAAGAAACAAAAGAAGATTCAAGAGCCCTTATGGTACATTGGCAATGACCTTACCTCTGAGCCAGGTGACATGGGTTCAAGTCCCATCTACTCCGGAGTACATAATAACATCTTTGAACCGGTTAATTAGAAAATCTATTTTAACAAAGCATTCCCAAGCAGGGGATACAGGGCTTTATTTCCCTGTCCAACTCGATTTTCATTTAGTCCCTTCCTGCTCTACCTACAACTCCCTACCCAACTTTTGATGGTTTGCATTGCTAATAATAGGTTTTGCATGTAAACTTCTAATTGGCTGCACAGGTGATTACTGGTGGCAGTTAACAGTTGAAAACAAAGAAAGTCACAGTGATTTGGTGGTGTTATGTGTTGAACACTCCTGGAAATAGAAAAAAAAATTAAGAGACACTCAGGGCTCTTAAGGTATGTTGATAGTGTCTCTGTCTCTAGGCCAAAAGGCATGGGTTCAAGTCCCACTTGCACTAGAGGTAGGTGAATAACACGTCTGAATAGGTTGATATAAAAAAAAACAAACCAGGTGGGCTATCGTGGTGCAGTGTAGTGTTACTACCTCTGAGCTTAGCGTTCTGAGTTCAGGTGCGACTTGCTCCAGAAGTGTGGAATACCATTTTTAAATAGGTTGATTTAAAAAAAAAAAAAGCAGACCCAGGGATGGTTGTGCAGAACCACATGTCCCAGCTGGAACTAGCCTATGAATGTCACAAGTAGTGGCTCTATATTGGTGTTCAATGATAAATAATATTCCTTTCCAGTCAGGCTTCCTGAGTGCTTACAATGTTAAAGAAAAAGCTACTAAAAAGTGGAATTATATTCGTAAGTTTTTCATCTGAGGGGTTATGTAATAAATTTGATTATTTTGGTTTACAGATTCTCTCTTAGCATTATAACAAGAGTTAACAGGAAATTGCTTTTTAGCAGCTTCAGTTGTGGATTTACTGAAATTATGCGCAAAGCAAAATTGAGTTTCAGTCATTTTTCTGAGTTTGTGCCACTAGGAGGAAGATTCATCCTATTACTGTACTAGCAAATAGTACGCATCAGGTATCCTGGTTTTCATGGCTAATGGGTAAGGCTTCCTGACAGCAGCGCAAACTTTCTCAGATACCATGGGCAGCATTTGTGATAGCCAGAAAAGCACATACAACTGAATTAGGACCATACCATTTCTGATGGACGAGGGAAAGTAAAATATTCAACCATGCACATCAAGTAAAACATTAACTAATTTAATATAGAACATAGAACATTGAACTGGACAGCACAGTAAAGGCCCTTCAGCCCATGATGTTGTGCCAAACTTTTACCCTAAGCTTAAGGTCTATCTAACCTCTACCCCTACATTATACTATCATCCATATGCCTATCTAATAGCCGCTTAAATGCCCCTAATGAGGCCGACTCCACTACCCTCTCCGGCAATGCATTCCACGCCCCTACCACTCTCTGAGTAGAGAACCTACCTCTGACATCTCCCCTATATCTACCTCCACTCATTTTAAAACAATGCCCCCTCGTAATAGCTACCTCCACCCTAGGAAAAAGTCTCTGGCTATCCACTCTATCTATACCTCTGATCATTTTGTATACCTCCATCAAGTCAATATCATAGATAATTTAAGAGTAAAAGTTAAGGACACGTACTGGATAATGAATTGTTAATTCACAACTTTCCCTATTATTTAAAATGTAAAGGGGTAGTTTCACACAACTTTAAACACCAATACAAAGCCCTATAGGACATGAATGTAAGCTGGAAATGCCAAATCCTAATTCTTTTCATAAGCAGTAAAAATGGGTAATTAACAGCCACTCACTTCACTTCTGCCTCCTACTAAGAAAGTACATTAAAAATGCACCTGGCATACAAGGTGAAGACATAGTCTGTAAACTTTCACAAAATAGAATCACCAAGAACAAAACACACTAAACACACATGCACCATATGTTGCTGAGGGAGAATTCAGTGAACTGGAGTTTTAGTATGTTGACAGTTAATTGGGGACAAACAGATTATAGTGGCTGTGGGGCAATTATATGGCATTCTAGCAGCCATTGCAGATTATTCTTTATTTACCAAGAAACAGATGCTTCAGCTTTTCACGACTGCAATACACGCATGCCCTTAGAGTGATCTGTAAACAACACTGATCTGTAAACCAATAATTTGTATGTGCTCATATGTCGCTCCCTTTCAGTTCAAGCATTTCAATGTATGATTTAAATAAGATGAGATTAGTTTTACTGTACAGTTTTTGCTGAAAGTTTTTTTCACAAAAAGTGATAGACGTTTCTATCTAAAACACTGATACAAACATTTTAGGTAAATAAGAATAAAAGTTAAGTACAAAGATGAAAATGGGATCAGTCTCTATTATTGTTGCAGACCTGGCTTGCTTAAAGATTTCCCTTCTGAAGTGAAGGGGTTGAAACTTGAAGTCAGATTTAGTAGATGCTATGGCTTCTTTACAGAATGGTTATGGATTTTGTTGATAGATAATTTCTTGGAGCAAATGACGGCTGGCCCCTTTTTCTTGCTGGTTTTCAGAATGACATTTGAAGATCACTTGCATTCCTTTTCAGGAGAACAGGTAAGTCATAGGGCACTTCCTTCTGTAACTCTCAGTATCATAAAGAAAAGAACAGTGTCATGCAGTTCAGTTAGTTCAGCTGAAAGTGGTGGCTGGTGCTGTCATCACAGATTCTTCTGAGAACTCTGTGCAAAATGGCTATTTGCAACCATAAGGCAAACAGTTCAAAATTTAAAAATGGCTATTATCCCACACTATTAACCCATCCAGTTAAATCATGCTTTCATATTAAATATTGTGTTATGGCAGGTATAGTACGATAGTGCCACCTTTTGAAGGAGAAAAGTTAACTGTCTCAGCCATTAACTCGAATGCCTCCCATACTTTCAGTTTTTTGGTGACATAGAAACTGCTATTCACTTGTCCAGAGAACCTATTGTCAATGAGTTTCTGTTTACTCTTGATTTTGTGCGAGGGAAATTATTTCTCACAAATTTTATTGAATTTTTTGAGGAAGTAACCAAAAATATTGATGGTGGCAGAGTGGGGGATGTTGTTTACTTGGATTTTTGTAAAGCCTTTGACAAGGTTCCACATGGTAGACCAATTAGTAAAGTCAGATCACATGGGATTCAGGGTGAGCTTGCCAATTCGATACAAAATTGGCTTTAAGGTAAGAGAGAGTGAAAGTGGTGGTGGAATGTTGTTTTCAACTCAAGGCCTGTGACCAACGCTGCTCCACAGTACTGGGCCAGCTTCTGTCTGTCATTTATATAAATGATTTGGATGAAAATATAGGAGGCATGGTTAGTAAGTTTGTGCATAACACCAAAACTGGTGGTAGAGTGGACAATGAGAAAGTTTATCTAAGATTACAAAGATTACATCAATTGAGTCATTGGGCTGAGGAGCGGCAGGAGTAGCTGAATTTGGATAAATGCGAGGTATGGCATTTCAGTGATACAAAAAAAAGGTGGGGAATATATAGTTAATGATAGGGCCCTGGGTTGTCTTGTAGAACAGAGAGTACTAAGGATTCAGGTACATAACTCTTTGAAATTTTCATCACAGGTAAACACGGTGGTTAAAAAGATGTTTAGCATGCTTGCCTTCATTGCTTAGACCTTTGAGTATAGGAGCTGGACATCATGTTGAGATTGTACAGAACACTACTGAAGTCTCAACTGGAGTACTGCGTGTAGTTCTGATCGTCCTGCTATAGGAAGGATATTATTAAATTGGAGGGGATTCAGAAAATTTTTACCAGGATGTTGCTGGGAATGGAGGGTTTGAGTTATGAAAGGTTGTATTGGCTAGGATTTTTCCACTGGAGCATAGGAGGTTGAGGGGTAACCTTATAGAAGTTTATAAAATCATGAGGGGCACAGATAGGGTGAATAGCAAAGGTCTTTTCCCTAAGGTGGGGGAGTTCAAAACCAGCGAGCACACTTTTAAGATTAGAGGCAAAAGATTTAAAAAGGACATGAGGGGCAACTTTGTTTTTTACAGAGAGTAGTTAGTGCTTGGAATGAACTGCCAGGGGAAGTGGTGGAAGTACAGTCACAATGTTTAAAAGACATTTGGATAAGTACATGGATAGGTAAGGTTTGCAGGGATATGGGCAAAACGCAGTCAGGTGGGACTGGTTTAGGTTGGGAATATAGTCAGCATGGAGTAGTTGGACTAAAGTGTCTATTTCAATGCTATATGACTCTGCCTGTTGTAATGCTTCTTGAAATAAATACGAATTGGTTCAACATGGTTGAGCCTACAAGGAAACATATGCTTCTGGGAGCTATTTTGTATGTTTCCTTGTGTCCACATTTAAACTAAATAGCGTTGGGGGTGGGGGAGGGGTGATGGTATTCAATTGCATGGAAAAGTTAACGGGGGGGGGGGGGGGGCCCGCCAGCCCATGCCCCCCACACCCCCCCCCGCGGGGGCGCGGCGGCATCCCCAGTAGATGTTACTGAAGTTTCCAGAACAAGTAATAGGACAGAAAGTATGGATAGGCTTAGGAATATAACTTCAGGCACAGCAGATAAGGTGACAATTAAGAGAAGGCGAACAGTCAACACAAAACTGTTGTACTTAAATGCACATAGTATACAAAACAAAGTAAATGAGCTTGTAGCACAGATTGAAATTGACAGGTACAATGCTGTAGGTATCAGAGACATGGCTTGCAACGGGATCAGGTCTGGGAGCTAAATATCAATGGATATACGTCCCATAGAAATAACAGGCAGGGATGTAGTGGGGATACCTTGTTAGTGAGAAACGAAATTAAATTGATAGCAAGAAGCGATGGAAAGTCAGAACACATAGAATGTCTGCGGATACAGTTGAGGAACTGCAAAGGAAAAAAGACCCTGACAGGAGTTATATCCACAGCTCCAAGCAGTGGTCAGGCTGTGAGAAGAAAATAAACTAGGAGATAGAAAAGGTAGGTAAAAAAGGCACCATTACATTAATCATGGGGATCTTCAAAATGTAGGTGGACTGAGAAAATCAAGTTGCTAGCAGATCTCAAGAAAAAGAATTTGTGGAATGTTTACGAATTTTTTTTTTCAGAGGAGCTTGTGGTAGAGCCCACCTGGGAACTGGCAATTCTGTACTTGGTGATGCGTAACAAGGCAGAGCTGATTAGGGAGCAGAAGGTGAAGGAACCCATAGGGGCACTCACCATAATATCATAGAATTAACTCTGCAATCTGAGACGGAGAAGCTTTAATTAGATGTAATAGTATCACAAATGAGTACAAAAACATGAGAGAGTAGCTGGCCAGAGTTGATGGGAAGGGGAGCCTAGCAGGGAAGACAGTAGAGCAGCAATGGCAGGAGTTTCCGGGATGATTAAGGGGGCACAGCTGAAATTCATCCCAAGAAAGAAGAAACACACTAAGGGGGTGATGAGGCAACATAGCTGACAAGGGATATCAAGAGACAGCATAAAAGCAAAAGAAAAAGCATACAATGAGGTGAACATTAGTAGGAAGCCAGAGAATTGGGAAGCCTTTAAAAACCAGCGAAGGATAATTAATAAAGCATTAAAGCGGTAGAAGATGAAATATGAGGATAAATTAGCTAGTAATATAAGGTATGTAAAAGGTAAGAGAGAGGTAAGAGTGGATATTGGACCGCTGACATATAAGGCTGGAGAAGTAGTAATGGGGAACAAAGAAATGGTGGAGGCACTGGATAGGTACTTTGCATCAGTCTTCATGGGTGGGAGACACTAGCAGCATACCAGAATTTCAAAAGAGTCAGGGGGCACAGGTGAGTGTAGTGGCAATCACGAAGGAGGTGCTGGGGAAGTTGAAAGGTCTGAAGATGGATAAACCACCTGGACCAGATGGACTGTATCCAGGGTTCTGAAGGAGATAGTGGAGAAGATTGTAGAGGCATTGGCAGTGATCTTTCAGGAATCACTGGAGTCAGGGACGGTCCCAGACGTCTACAAAATGGCTAATGTAACATCCCTGTTTAAGAAGGGAGGGATGGAGTCAAAAGACAGGAAACTATAGGCTGGCTAGCCTTAACTGTCATTCTGGTCAGACTGCGTTTAGAATATCCTGAGGAGTTTTGGGCCCCGTATCTAAGGAGAAATGTGCTGGCTGGAGTTGGAGGGGGTCCACAGGAGGTTCACAAGCATGATTCCAGGGATGAAAGGTTTGTCATATGAGGAGTGGTTGAGGACTTTGGGTCTGAACTTGATGGAATTCTGGAGGAGAAGGAGGAATCTGATTGAAACTTACAGAATATCGAGAGACTAGGACTTGGGAGCACAGACGAAAAGTGAAGGGACGAGCCTTTAGGACCGAAATGAGGAGCAATTTCTTCAGCCAGAGGGTGGTTAAACTGTGGAACTCATTGCTGCAAAGTGCTGTGGAGGCCAAATCATTGAGTGTATTTAAGTCAAAGATAGATAGGTTCTTGATTGGAAAGGGGATCAAGGGTTACAGAAGAAGGCAGGAGAACGGGGTCGAGAAACATATCAGCCATGATTGAACAGCGGAACGGACTCAATAGGCCCAAAGGCCAAATTCTGCTCCCATATCTTATGGTCTTTCTTCACAAAATATATAGCGACATATTTGTTATTTTTTTACAACCTGCTGATGACTCCAGGTGACTGATGGGTTTCTTATGCAAACCGGTCTCTCAAAAATGGGATTACCTTTCTCGCATTTCAGGATGCTCGTAATTATCTTTTTGCAGGTCTTGTGACACCTGAATCTCTAAGTCAGATGCTCCTGGATTCCAATCTCGATCTAAGGTTCTACCAGCCTATCTGGAAGATAATGGAGGCTGCAGGGTGGCTGAGCAAACTCTACAAATAAGACCATGAATACAAGAAGCCATTCAAGATTTTTTAAAATTCATTTATGGGATATGGGTGTTGCTGGTTCAACCAGCATTTGTTGCCCATCCCTAGCTGCCTGCAACATGGTGGTGAACTGCATACTTGAACCGCTGCCATCTATTTGGTCTAAGTAGACTCATAATGCCATGTGCTGGATTGGCAGGGGTAGGCTAATTCTTGGAATTTGAATCATTGAGTGTATTTAAGACAGAGATAGATAGATTCTTGACTGGTAAGAGGATCAAGGGTTACAGGGAGAAGGCAGGAAAATGGGGTTGACAAATATATCAGCCATGATCGAACAGTAGAGCAGAATTAGTGGGCCAAATTCAGCTCCAATATCTTATGATCCTATGTCTTTTCTTCTCAAAATATATAACTACGTATTTGTCTTTTTTATAACCTGCTGGATGACTCTAGCTGGCTATGGGCTTCTTGTGCAAACCAGTCTCTCAGAAGACACTGAGGAATGGCAATACCTTTCTAAGTAAGGATGGTGTGTGACTTGGCAGGGAACTTGCAGATGGTGGTGTTCTCATGCATCTGCTGGGGTAACAACAAGGAATCTAGTTTTAGTAGGCAACAGTAAACTACAGTGAAGGGGTGTTCTCTGCAGAAAACAGAAAGACTTCAGTAAGACTACACAGCCTATCCAGTGCCAGGGTTTGGGACAGCTGCTCAAGACTGGAAAGGAGCCTGCAGTGCTAGGCAGAGAAAGCGGTGGTCGTAGTCCATGTAGGTATCAACAACACAGGGAGAACAAGGAGAGAGGTTCCGCTTAAAAGAGTATGAAGCGTTCAGCACTAAACTGAAAAGCAGAATCTCAAAGAATTTTATCTGCTGATTGTTATCTGAGCCATATGCAAATTGACATAAGGTATATAAAACTATAGTGATGAATACATGGCTAAACACTGGTGTGAGAGGCAATTTCTGTTTCACAGACTATTGGCACCAGTGTTGGGGAAGGTGGGGCTGTATTGTTGGGCCAGTCTAACCCTGAACCTTACTGAGGTCACTGTTCTTCTAAGCCACATAACTAGGGAAGCATAGAGAGTTTTCAGTGTAATAGTGCAAATAAGGGGTCAAATGCGGAAAGATGTGGTATTTCAACAAGTACAAGTAAGTAATTGAGGAAGACAGTCATATGGGAAATGAGGGTCATTGGATGACAGAAAGGGACAGATAGAAAAGACTTCAAAATAGACTAATAATCATGTTACAAAGATAACAAAAAGACACAACTAAAGGTTCTGTCATCTCATCAAGAATAAGCTTCCCACTGCTGTGGAAATTGTCTATAGGATGAATGGAAAACTTTTCAGTTTCAACTAATTGAAATCCAAGAAGAAAACAACACTGACATCGCTCATGGAACTTCAGTATGTGCCTGCCAATGTCATCTACACGCTCTTAGAAGAGAATCTTCAAAACTCGCTTAATATCTTGGTGGAAACATACCAAACAATTAATCTCAGCTTCAATGTTAAGTAGACTCAAGTCCTCTACCAACCTGTCCCAGGGCAAGTTCCAGTGTATCATTCCATTACGATCAATGGAGAAATCCTCCCAAATATGGAACATTTCCCCTACCTGGGGGCCACCTCCAATCTAAGGCTGACACCGATTCAGAGATCCAGTACTGCATCCAATCCACGAACATTGCCTTTGGACACATAAGGATGAGAGACTTCAACGACTGTGACATCCGTACTGATAGCAAGATCCTCGTGCATAAGCCAGTCGTCCTTCCAATTCTTTCTGCGGGATCACTGACCGGGGCATGTAGATTTAACGTAATGGACAGAAAATATAGAGGAGGCATGAAGAAAATCTTTTTCACCAACAGGATGGTGGGAATCTGGAACCCACTGCCTGAAAGGATAGTAGAGGCAGAAACTCTCACAACACTTGAGAAGTATTTAGATGTGCACTTTCAATGCTATGACATACAAGGATATGAGCCAAGTGCTGCAAAATGGGATTAGAATGGTTAGATTGTTTTTAACCAGCATGGATGTGATAGGCCGAAGGGTATTCTTCCATTCCACAGATCTCTATGGCTCTATGACTCTGACTCTTCTATACAGCTCCAAAACTTGGACAATGTATAGATACTGCATTGAAGCCCTGGAGAAGTACTATCAACTCTGTCTGTGACATATTCTCACCATCAACTGAGAGGACAGGCATACTAACATTAGCGTCTTTGAAGGGGCCAATACCACCAGCATCAAGGCTATGATAATCCAAAACCAACTCTGCTGAGCTGACCACATGCTTAGGCAGCCTGGTTCCAACTACCAAAGCAAATGTTCTTTGCCCAGGTCAAGGAAAGCACTCAAATGAGAGATGGACCAAGGAAGCGGTTCAAACACTCCCTGAAGGCTCACCTCAAGAAATGCAACATAAATGTCAACACCAGGGAGATCTTTGCACAGAAGACACTTTCACATTGGGATTACCCTCCATTGTGTTACGTAGCACCACCATCATGCAAAATGGGACAGACTTCAACAGGTGAGCTGAGAATGACAGCCCTTGACATCAAGGCTGCATTCATCAGAGCACGGCATCAAGAGAACAAAACTCGCTGCTGGCTGGAGTCATAACTATCACATTGAAGGATGGTTGTGGTTGTTGGAGATCAGTTATCTCAGCTCCAGGGCATCACTGTAGGTGTTCCACAGAGTAGTGTCCCTGGACCCAACCATGTTCAGCTGCTTCATCAATGACCTTCCCTCCATCACAAGGTCAGAAATGGAAATGGCCACTGATGGTCGCACAATGTTCAGCACCATTTGCGACACCTCAGTCACTTAAGATGTTCAAATGCGACAATATCCAGGCTTGGGCTGACAAGTCACAAGTTATATTCACACCACACAAATGCCAAACAATGATCATCTAACCAGAGACAATCTAACCATCTAACATTCAATAGTATTACTATCTTTGAATCCCCTACTATCAATAGCCTTGGGATTACTACTGACCAGAAACTCAACTGGACTCAACATGTGGCTATAGGAGCAGGTTAGAGGATAGGAATACTGCGACAAGTAGTTCACCTCCTGATTTTGCAAAGCCTGTCCACCAATTATGGCACAACTCAGGAGTGTGATGGAATACTCCCCAGTTGCTTGGATAGGTGCAGCTCCAACAACACTCAAGGAACTTGAACCTATCCAGGACAAGGCAGCCCACTTGATTGGAACCACATCCGGAAGCATCCATGCCCTCCACCACTGACGCTTAGTAGCAGCAGCGTGTAATGCCTACAAGACACACTGCAGAAATTCCCCAAGGACCCTTAGACAGCACCTTCCAAATGCACAACCACTTCCATCTAGAAGGACAAGGGCACTGGATACTTGGATAAAACACCACCTGCAAACTCCCCTTTTTGACTTGGAAATATATTACCATTCCTTCACTATCACTGGGTCAAAATCCTGGAATTCCCTCCCTAAGGTCTTTGTGGATCAATTTATAGCACGTGGACTGCAGCAGTTCAAGAAGGCAGCTCACCATCACCTTCTCAAGGCAACTTGGGATGGGCAATAAATACTGGATAGCCAGCGATATCCGTGTCCCACAGTAAATTAAAAATATCGAACAAATCAAAGACAGGGCATCCATGAGGTGTTGTGATCCATTTGCATTAGAATTGTATTCCAACACAAGCTATAACCTCAAGGCCTAGCATATCCCCTACTCAACCATTACCATCAAGATAGGGGATCAACCCTGGTTCAATGAAGAGGGCATGCCAGGAGCAGCACCCAAGTTCTCTTAAACAACTGGCCTACCATCCCCAGTATCAGCCTACTGAACATTCTCGGCACTCCCTCCGTGGCAGTTATCCTCTCTTAGGTACAGAAATCAAAACTGCACAAGGTCCTCTATAACTGCAATAAGAAACAGATGTCAACAATATTTTGGCCTTGTGTTTATGCTGTATTTTGTTTCAAGGTCAATATAAACTAGCAATAGAAAGCAGAGACAATGCACACATATTCACTCTCTTTACCCTAACCTATATTCAGAATTTGCTATTGTGTACTCAAATGGACCTGTTTGTTGAGTTGTGTTGCCTCTGAGTTTTAACCCTTCACTACTCACTTCTATAATCCATGTACCAAATTTTTACAGATGTGATCTCTAGGAGATTGGTGAGTCATAATCTGAGGTTTGCCTCCTGTCAGGTGTCTGGATTGTAACCTGCACCTCCCTCTCATTTAACTTTACATCAACCTGATAGGGCTGGATGAGCTTTGAAGCTTGTTTTTGTTCCTTTGAACTCCAAATGGGTAATTCTATTTTAACTCACTGGCATGCCTCTGGTGATCTCCACCGATACTGTGAGGTATGTTCTCTTTTCATTTCCCTTCATGGATTTTCCCCTAAACTGCTCCACCTGCCCTGGAGCACTACTGCCATCAAGTGGATGTTCAAATCCTGCTATATACCTGCACAGTTCTTTCAGTAAATGAAGCTTCACTTTTACTTTCTCCTGGCCTTTCTGAAAACTCTTCAGGTCCTCTTTGAAACCTACCATGAAAGTACCTGTTAACTGATCTCTGCCTCTGTCCTGCCATCATGTCCCTTTATTTTCCCCACTTGCAAGGTCTGTGATCATTCTCTAAGCGAGGATACCACCGAATTTTCTCACTAGCTGTTGGAAACAGTGAATGGTCAACCATTCTGTTTTGACAGAATTTCTGGCAGTTATTTTGATATGGTCAACAATCGTATCTGAGTAGATACTGACCAACTTCAATATTGAATAACAATGTTAAAAAACAATGTTAAATAACAATGTCCCTTAAGCCTGCCTGCCATTCTATAGGTTATGGCTAATCCATCCCAGGCCTCAATTCCTCTTTTCTGCCAGCTCCTCACAGCCTTCAACTCCTCAATAGTTCAAAAAAAAACTATCTACCTCCTATTTAAATACTTTCAGAGATCTAACCTCCACAACTCACTGGAGTCAAGAATCCCATACATTCACTAAACAAAAAAGCAAAAGTACTGCAGACGCTGGAAATCAGAAACAAAAACAGGAAATGCTAGAAAAACTCAGCAGGTCTGGCAACATTATGAGCTTTCTAAAGAAGTGTCAGTGGACACAAAATGTTAACTCTGATTTCTCTCCCCAGATATTGTCAGACCTGCTGAGTTTTTCCAGCAATTTCTGTTTTTGTTTGAGACATTCACTACCCTCTTGGAGAAGAAATCCCTTTGTATCTCAGTTTTAAATGAGTGTCCCTTATTCTCAAAGCACGTCCCCAAACTCAAGATTCTCAATGAATGGAAACGTCTCCTCCATGTCTATCCAGTCAAGCCCCCTCAGAATCTTGTACATATCACTAAGACCACCCTCTATTCTTTTAAGCACTTATGAATAAAACCCAATCTGTTTGGCCATTCTCAATAAGCTGGCCCCTTTACCCCAGGTATAATCCAACTCATACCCTTCTAAACTTTTGAATTGCCTCCAATGCCAATGTATAATTTCTTAAATATGTGGTCCAAAACTGTACACAGTACTCTAGGTGTGGTCTCATGAACACACTGTACAATCGTAACAAAATATCATTGTTTTTAAACTCTAAACCTCTACAACCAAAGGCCAAAATTTGATTTGCCTTGTTAATTATGTGCTACACCTGCCTACTGACATTTTGTCGTTGTGTTTCATGTACAAGAACACCAGTAGCTTAAGCGAGTAGTTTAAGCCTTTCAAATTCCAGGTGTGTCTGGTCAGGCTGCTTCTCGCAGGTTTTTGCCAGTAGACCTATGGCACTAGCTGGTACGCAGTTAAAGAAATAGCTTTGCTGCCTCAGTCAGATGCAATTTTCTAAGGCAAAAGGGAATAAATTTCATGAACTTTCCCCGTTAGTCTGCTTTGCAGTGGCAATATTCATTGTTAGACTGGCCACTTTATCTGCTATGCTAACTAGATAAAGACAACCATCTCCTTTTCATCAAACTTAAGGGCTCAAGAATTCAAATTTACCTGTTTAAATGCTAAGACTAAGTCAGGTATGTGTCCCTCACCAAAGTTGTTTTCATTGGGATTCTTCCTTCTTAGCTCGGCTGTCTCAATTTAAACTCCCTTTCTCTTTCTTTTTCATGGAATTTCTCCCTTCTTTCCTTTCCTGCCCCTTTTCCATTTCTTGGATTTTTTTTTCCTTTTTTTGGTAGAAACTCCATTTCTAATCTTACTTGTTCAAATATTAATTTATTAGTCTTGGTATCAGCAATTTTCACTAATAAATCTTTTGCTCAGCAACAACCTTCCATTTTTTCCAAGGACAACACCATTAACTTTTCAAAAATTATTTTGTCCTGCTCTACAAAAATATTGGCATAAATGCTGAGATTTTAGCACCATAACATTATAAACCCAAGAAACCCTGCTTGCATTTTTTTTCTTTTTAATATCAGCTTTGTAGGAATAGTTTATTACTCCACTCTTTTTTTCAGTCCTTTGGGACATTACTAGTCAAGCCAACAAATTTGTTATGACCAGATGAGGAGTGAATTGCCACCCATCTTTTTACCTGCCTTGGTGAGCTGCAGCAAAGATTTTTAATTCGTATCGGCATGCAGCAATGCCACACTTCAACTAAAATATAACTTGCCAGATCAAAATGGAGGAGGTAATTAAACAGTTTTCTCAATTGAAAGAAAGTGGAATTTTATTTCTTATCAATCCCATGAAAAAATAATAAAATACAATATCAAACACACAGGATTAAAAGCAAAAAAAAGTTTTGTAAGATACAGAATATATTATTTACGGTTGAACCTGAGGCCATGTATGTATAACTTGATGCAATGTATCCTCAACCATAGGGAAATTTGTAGAATCTTATGAGTTCTTGGTGAATGGAAGTTCTTTGAATTATTTTATCACTAATGCTGGCTTTTGACGTGATGAGAAGGAAACATTGACAGACAGTCTTCCAGTACTTGCTGTTACCAGTTTATTTTCTTTTGCTGTCTTTGCCGTTATGCATTGTTCATTTACGATTTACTGAGTCAGACTCAATTCTCTTTCCATGCTGAAGATTACAGGAAACTCTTTCATGTCAAATATGTGGAACATCTCATGCAAGTATAAAATAAAACAGGAGAAACGAGTTTCTTGATACCTAACTTAGTTGACTGGTCTTAATGTCTTTTGTTAAAATGGTAGTTTCACACCAGATGATTTTGCTTATCCCACATTGGTTTCCTGAACATAAGATCACAAGACATAGTAGCAGAAGTAGATTATTCATCCCATCAAGTCTGTTCTACCATGTAATGAGATCATGGCTGATCTGATAATCCTCAATTACACTGTCCTGCCTTTTCTCAATAACATTTGATTCTCTTACTGATTAAAAATTCCTCTCAGCCTTTAATATACTTAATGCTAAGGCTTTACAGCTCTCTCAGATAAAGAATTTCACAAATTCATTACCCTCAGAGAAGAAATTTTTCATCTGCTTAAATGAGCAACTCTTTATTCTGAGGTTATACCCTCTGGTCCTAGACTCTCTCATGAGGCGAAACAACCTTTCTGTAATTACCCGGTCAAGACCTCAAGAATCTTGTATGTTTCATTAAGGTTGCTCCTCATTCTTCTAAACTCCAATGAGTACAGGCAAACCTACTCAACCTCTCCTCATAAGACAGTCAGTTCATACCCATCATCTACCTAACAAACCTCCTCTGGACTGCCTCCAATGCTCGTATATCTTTCCTTACATAAGGGGACAAAAACTGTTCACAGTATCCATCGATCTAATTAGTGCCTTGTACAGTTTTTTTTATTGTTATACCTCATTCCATTTGTCTTCCCTAGTATCTGCTAGCTTATATACAAACATTTTGAGATTTATGTACGAGGATTCACAAATCTCTCTGTGCTGTAGCATTCCACAGCCTTTCTTTATTTAAACAATAATCAGATCTTCTTCCTGCCAAAGTGCATAACCACAGACTTTCCCACATTATATTCCATCTGCCATGTTTTGGTCTGCTCACTTAACCTGTCCGTAACCCTCTGCAGACTCTTTGTGTCATCCTCATAACTTGCCCTCCCACCTATTTTTAATGTCATCTGCAAACATGGTTATAGTGCACTCACCACCCTCATCCAAAATTTTTATATTGCAGGTAATTGTGGCCCCAGCATTGATCCCTATGACACAATCTATGATCAGGTGATTACTGTAGCTATTTTAGGCCCATGTCAGTTCCTTTTCAAAAACCATTAAGGTCTTGTGTTAAAACCAGATAATGCAAGCTGAAAATTGATCATCCATACTTTACCACTACCATGACTAAAGGTGTTAAAGAAAGTTTCTTAGGATGCTGTATTCAGGTTGTCAAGTTGGCATGCCCTTTAATTCATTAACTTTTCAATTATACTTGTTTGAGGTTGTACAGGAAGCTATTAAATAGTTTTTCTGGGAGACTTAAAGACAAATTGAAAAAGAGTTTACACTTTGGAAATTTCCATGTGTCTAAGTAGCACAGTTGTGCAAATAGCAGGCTTTAACCAACCCAAGGGCTGCACTGTTAAAATAAAGTGCAATAGCAAAATGACAGCATATTTCTCATCTTCTTCATACATTGTCTGTGAAGAAATGGCATTCGTACTGAAGACAACAAGGAGATTCCAGACCATTACGTTTTATTTACTGTCGCACTGGATGCTCTATTACACATTTATATACTATCATACAACATGCTCAACTTTTCTAGGTTCTTTCTCAAAACAAACAAAATACCTGCATTTACGTTCTTCTAGGGATATTCGAGAGGGTGTAGAGCAGGGGGACATTGGTAGCTCAATGTTATGTTGTCTAATTGGCATTTTTGTATCCTTCTTCATATCTACTTGATTGACTTTGTTTGGCTCATCTATGATAAAGAAACAGGTCACATTGGATATTGATCATCTCATCGCTGTTGTGAACACAAAGAATTCAACTGATTAGTAAGGAAATTCACTTTTAAAAAGTATTTATGGAGTCATAGCGAATCGGAATTTGTAGATTAGATGCTATTAATGATAAGTAGCAAAGAGTTGGTACTTAAGGCTTCACTGTGCACTGCTGGACGCAGCCAGGCACTACCATGTACATCTGGCATCTTCAATTTTCTGAAGAAGGGTCTAGGCCCGAAACGTCAGCCTTTCTGCTCCTCTGATGCTGCTTGGCCTGCTGTGTTCATCCAGCTCTACACCTTGTTATCTCACTGCCGTGTACCCTTGATACTCCACTTATCACATCCCTCTTTTCTATAATTAGAGCCAATTGCACTTCCAATTCCAGTTCAATATTCCCTTCCCAGCAGCAGCCATTCTATTCCCTATTCTACAGGTTGTACCCTCCTCCAATTTCAGCTTGTGAAGTCCTTCTTTATCATGTTTGTACTACTGCACTGGGGAACAAAAGATTTCCAGGACCAAAGAAATGATAATTTTGAATCTTGAAACAATTTTTTAAAAATTCAGCAAGTTAGAATATGGAGATTTTAGTTAGAGAAAATTATTTTTAATATTCTCAGTGACTGTCAATAAAAGGAAGCGTCAGATTCAAACCCCTTCTGTGATCTTACTTGCCCCATTCTGTTTTGGACTTCATCAAAGAGCGGCCCTGTTGAAATATTTGTTTCATTATCTCTTATGTTCACACTTTACCAAACAAAAGGCAGAATTAGCCTTGAGCATACTTATTAATGCTTCCCCACAAGGGAAAGTAGATTATTTTTCTTGATAAAGTAGGATGAAAAGTTTTACATAGCCAAAATGTTTCTCAAGAAACTTAATACAATCACTAATCAGATCATATACGATAAAATAAATATTATATGCCAATGCATATAATTGATAAGATTCTTTTGAAGCACATTAAATTCTTTTGAGGTGCCTCTCATAGAAATAAGTAAAACAGGTAGTATTAATACATTGCAACTCCATGAATCCACAATTAACTAGCAGAATCCCTCTAAATATCTATGTCCAAATAGTACCGACACTGCAAAAAGATATATTAAAAACTCCATCTCATGCCATTACACCCTTCTTGTGCCATCACTCTCCTGCCATACCCATCCCATTCCTTTCAGCCCTCTCATACTCGTCTTCCTCCCAATGCCATCCCTGTCCTTTATAAAAAGGGGACGGTGTCAGTACTTTGGCTGACTATACTGCAGGGAGTTTGAATTCTGCTGTTTATTTCCTCATACTTAGCAAACATTTGTCTGAAACAACACCTTAACAATTTGTTATGCATCTTGCCCTAGTAAAATACTTTTCATTTCCATTACTCACATCTCTCCCATTAAAAAATGGCATCAAAAACTGAAGGGGTGGTACTCATGTATCTCAAAGTTTAATTTACTGCGATAAACAGAACTGGATTTTTAAAACAAAAATGCAGTTCAGTAATTCTTTTGAAAATTCTGACTTGTTTGTTACTGTAATTTTTTTTTTGCAACATTAAGGTACTGGGTGTATTCATTCATGACAGTTGGCATGCTGCCTGCTGCAAACAGTCAAAGACACATTTTGATCGATATAAAATGCGTGCTATTGAGAGTTAAAGCTTAAAGTTAAAGCTTTGCCTGGCATTACACTGATACCGAAACTCATATGAAACACTACATATTTGTGTGGTAGGCAATGTCCTTTTAGCTTGATGGCAACATCCTGTTATTTGAGAATATCACTTATGTTCAAAGTAGCAGCCTGAGATGGGTAGCCTCTCCCATGTGCGAGTTTTTCAGCGATCTCTCCCTTCCAGGTTAATGAGGTGGACTAGGTACGCTTTCGGACCAAACATGATGCCACATGGCCTTTTGTGCAATATAGAGTGTGGAGTGATGATTTGATCAAGGTGGATGTTATCACACAGGATAGATCTGATACACCTATCTTGGCATCAGATTTACATGGTGTGCAGGTGGCTAAGGTTTTAGTCATGAGGTTACCGATAAAGTTGACCATGCCAATTGGTCTTGACCCTGCTTGCAAATCCCACAATGTAATGCCCAGCACTAGATGTGATTTTGTTATGGGACAACATTCCTTAAATAATCCAAACATTATACCAGAAAACAATTTAAAATTATCAGTCAGGCTCACATAGCATTTCATTTAAATGTTCTGGAAGCCACGTATATTCACACACAGTACCCTGTTTGGCTAGGGAAAAGGAGTTTGTACATGTTTCACCTTTTACATTGAGAAAAGGATTATGAAGACTTCTAATCCCTGCTGCATTCTCCATGTCAGTAAAGATTGAAAGTTAACAGATCCAGCAAAATCTCCATGCCAATCAATCAGCTTCTTTTCTCATGCTGTAGAAATGAATGTTCCTTTCGAAAGTTAAGTTTTTAAGTCCCAGTCCTGATTAGCGTAGATGAAAAGTTCAACTTTGTTTAATAAAAGTTTAATTGATCAGTGACAAATTGCTCTAAATTGCAAATACACAGCAAAAAAACTTAAAGAAATTAACTGTGTCAATCTTTTTCATTGCACATATATCTTTCAATTGTAGGAAATAAAAATCAACATTTCTCACCAATCTGTTCCTTCTTTGCAGCTATTCGGTTAACAATATGCAGAGTGAGGAGATCCCAGCTAACAAATGAATTCTGTTGAGGTGACAATGGTGTGTCTAACAGTTTAAATTTGGTTTTAAGTTTCCTCTTCTCAAAAAACTCCTTTAAAAGATATTAAATACTCATCAATACAAACATTAACAATAAAGCATGTTTTATTGAATAAACAATAACATGATGTTCTGAAAAGTTGTCTGATGAAATTACATGAACAGTTTCTTATCCTGGAATTTAGAAAGTTAAGTGATTTGACTTGATCAAAATTTTAAACATAAAACAGGGAAATGATAGTGTAGATAAAAGATAGCATGGGAGTCCAGGATGAGGGCGCATATCCTAAAAAAACCTTTCGAAGGTGAAATTAAGAACACTTGCATAGAGAAGGAGTAGATGTTTGGAGTACTCTTGAATTCATTCTAGGTCAATTATTAATTTTAAGTATGAGCTTTATATACTTTTGACTTATTAAAACCTTAGGTATATGAGCAGAAGGAAGGATATACAAATAAGTCGACAAGGTTCCTCATGGTAGACTGGTTAACAAGGTTAGATCACATGGAATACAGGGAGAACGAGCTATTTGGATACAGAACTGGCTTGAAGGTAGGAGTCAAATATGGTGGTGGAGGGTTGCTTTTCAGACTGAAGGCCTGTGCCCAGTGGTGTGCCACAAGGATCGGTGCTGAGTCTACTGCTTTTTGTCATTTATATAAATGATATGGATGTGAATATAAGGTGTATGATTAGTAGATTTGCAGATGACAGCAAAATTGCTTGTGTAGTGGACAATGAAGAAGGTTACCTCAGAGTACAACTTGACCTTGATCAGATGGACTGAGAAGTGGCACATGGAGTTTAATTTAGATAAATGCGAAGTGTTGCATTTTGGAAAAGAAAATCGGGGCAGAACTAATACACTTAAGGGTAAGGTCCTTGAGAGTTGCTGAACAAAGAGATCGTGTAATGCAGGTTCATAGGTCCTTGGAAGTGGAGTCACAGGTAGATAGGATGGTGTAGAAGGCATTTGTTATGCTTGCCTTTATTGGTCAGTGCATTGAGTACGGGAGGTAGGAGGTCATGTTGCGGTTGTACAGGATGTTGGTTAGGCCACCTTTAGAATACAGTGTTCAAGTCTGGTCTCTATGCTACATGAAAGATGTTGTGAAACTTAAAAGGGTTCAGAAAAGATATACAAGGATGTTGCCAGAGTTGGAGGGTTTGAGCTATAGGGAGAGGCTGAATAGGCCAGGGCTATTTCCCTGGAGCATCAGAGGCTGAAGTTTATAAAATCATGAAGGGCATAGATAGTGTGAATAGCCAAGGTCTTTTCTCCAAGGTAGAGGAGCCCAAAACTAAGGGCATAGGTTTAAGGTGAGGGGGCAACCTTTTCACTTAGAGGGTGGTCCGTGTATGGAATGAACTACAATTACAACATTTAAAAGGCATCTGGATGGGTACATGAATAGGAAGGGTTTAAAGGAATATGGGCCAAATGCTGGCAAATGGGACTAGATTGATTCAGGATATCTGGTCAGCATGGACGAGTTGGACCGAAGCATCTGTTCCCTTGTTGTACATCTCTATGACTCCAACTCGCACCTCATTCACCAATTCTTTTGACTGGCAGAACACGTTTAAAGGGCTTTCTTAAAAGTTTCTTTAAAAAAATGTTTCTTGGTTTAATTATCCATCCCTAAATCCCCAGATCAAGCTGGTGGTGAACCATGTAATATAGGTACATTCATATTGCTGAAAAGAAATCAAATTCCAATTATTGACCCCACAACAATAAAAAAAATCGCAATATAATTCCAAGTCAGAATGGTGCTGGCTCGGAAAAAGTATTAGCAAATTATGGTATTTCCATGCAGCAAAAAAAAAGCAAAGAACTTCCATATTTCTACCCTTGTCATGACAGGTTGTCGAGGTTCCATGTTTGAAATGTCCCATCAAAGAAGCCTTGCTGAGTTGCAGGTGAGAGCATATGCTTAAGGTTGTGCTCAGGTGCTGATCGAGTGGGCTATTTTATCCTGGATGACGGTGAGCTTCTTAAATTTTGTTGAAACTGCCCTCAGTCAGGCAGTCGGAGTTCTATCACTACTATCTCGTACCTTGGAGACGATGAGCAGACTTTAGGGTAACATGGGTGAGTTGTGCACCTCAAATTTCCTAGTCGATGACCTGCTCTGTGTTTTCATACAGCTGAACTGGTGAACTTCTGGTCATTGGCACCCCGAGTATATTAATATTAGGAGTTCAACACAGTAATGTTGTTGAACATCAAGGGCAAATTATTAATTCTCTCTTGTTACACCTTATGACTTTAATGACAGCTGGTTTAACTAATTTCTTGATTGTGTTCCTACCTATACAATAGCATAGCAATAGCATTTAAACTTCCAGATTTATGCGTAAGCTTTGTACAGTGAATAACAACGCTGCACATGTCATGCACAACATTATAGATATTGTTATATGCAAATAAATGATCTATGTGTATTGAAAATGAAACCACTAGAAAATCATTTGTTCAAATTGTGTGTGTAAACTACCACAAGTTACATTCAATTCAGCTACTTATTAAGAAATAATTACACAGATTTTATTGAATGTTACGACAAAAGTAAGACCTCTCAAGTGAGCAAGTTAAGCCTCACAACTCAACTTAGCAAGGGTTAGATCCTTATATAGTGTGGATCTCTAGGGTTCTGCTAATGAAGAATCCTGAAGTTTAATTCTTATAGGATTTTCCATCTTGTGAATTTTCAGGTCTGACCATATTGATGATCTTTTAGATCGGTTCATCCAGAACATTGATTACACTTCTGGAATCATCAAGTTTGTAGCTTGCCTTCTTATCAGGAGTAGCTTCCCTATTCCTTGTAACATTCAGTGTTAACTCTCCAAGGAAGCAGAATATTTTGCTTCAGCTCCTTCTTCTTGAAGATGGGAAACATGTTCATTCTAACTTCTTTATAACAGTTTCTCTTTGTCCTTTTCATTTCAGGAAACAGTTTATTCCAGAAAAAGTTATTGCTGATTCTTTCAATCCCTGAACAGTTATTAAAGTTTTGAAGTTTACAGTATCACAAAACTGTTTCTTGCAATAAGGAATATAGTTAATAACATAAATCCAGATAATACAGTATGACTATTATGGATGTAGTTGCATTGCGCAAAGCTACTGGACTTTGTATAGCCTCATACTACCAACTCCTCTCACAAACCTAGTGACCCTTGGCGGCACTAAGTCACAGGATCCAAACAGTCTCTGATCCCCGCTTAAGACTGCAATCATCAATGCCTGTTAAAACTCAGTCAGCCACTCAACCAGGGAACACCAAGACTGGTTTGATGAGCATGATCAACAAAACAACAATTGCACTCAGAAGAGAAATGGCAGGCCTACAGGCGACTGAAAGCAGAGGTACAAAAGCAAACCTGTAACATAAAGAACAGGTGTTGGGCGGAGAAAGTACTAGAGGCCCAATGAATGGCGGCTTTTCTTCTGTGCTGTCAAGACCACATACAGATCAAATACCAAATTCCCACACCACTGCAGGCCAAGGACAGAGTGACTCTTATCAAAAGATAAAGAAGCCATTAAAAAACACTGTAGGGGGTGGGGGGGAAGTACTTCACAGACCTTGTCAATCAGGGCTCTGTCGTTGGTCCAAACATTCTTGAATGCATCCCACATGCCATGAGCTCAGCAACAGCCCATCTTTGCACGAAGTACAGAAGGCCGTCTGTCATCTTAAAAATAACAAGGCTGTTTGAGCAGATGGTATCCCTGCTAAGGCTTTGAAGTGTGGAGGCAAAGAGCTCCTGCTGCAGCTACACACCCTTGTCTGCCTTATCTAGAAGGTGGACAGCATCCCAGGTCAGTTCTGAGATTCCATAGTCATGAGTATTTCAAAAAAGGGAACAAGTCTGACTGCGGTAACTACAGGAGAATGTGTCTGCTGTTGTCCATTGAAAAAGTCATCACCAAGGTACTCCTCAACCATCTCCTCCCTGTGGCTAAGGAACTCCTCCCGGAGTCACAGTGTAGCTTTTGGCCACAGAAGGGCACAAGGGACATGATTTTCACTGTGTGACAGTTTCAGGAGAAATGCAGAGAAAAGAACCTACCCCTGTACACGGCCTTCTTTGACCTTACAAAGGCCTTTGACACTAATCAGGAAGCATTATGGAGCATCCTTTTCTGCTTTGGTACACCATGAAGTTTGTCACCATCCTTCACCTACTCCATGATGATATGGAAATCATGGTAATGACAAATGGCTCCACCACCGATCCATTCCCCATTCAGACCAGAGTCAAGCAGGGTTGCGTCATCGCCCCAACCATTTTCTCAATCTACCTCGCTGTAATGCTTCACCTCACCGCTGACAAGCTCCCTGCTGGAGTGGAGCTAATTTACAGAACCTGTGGAAAATTATTCAATCTCTGCCAACTTCAAGCTAAAACCAAAGTCATCCCTTCCAGGATCATCGAGCTGCAGAATGCAGATGATGCTTGTGTATCCATGATCTCTGAAGACATACTCCAGAAAATCATCAGCACCTTTACGGAGGCATATGAGGGCATGCCTCCGTATGCAAGACAAAGATTCTTCATCAACCAGGTCTGCATTGTGGAGCAAAGCCCCAATCATCAAGGTCTACAGGGAGGCCTTAGAGAACATTGACCACTTCCGATATCTCAGACATGTTCTGTCGGCCAAAGTAGCTATCGATGAAGAGATCCAGCATTGCCTCCAGCATGCTACTGCAGCCTTTAGCCACCTGACGAAAAAAAAGCGTTTGACCCAACATCAGATGTGACACCAAATTCATGGTATGGAGAGTTGAGGTGGTTCCTGCCATCGTGTATGGCTCTGATATGTGGACTGTCTACAGCAGACACCTCAAGGCAATGGAGCAGTACCAACACTGCCTACGCAAGATCCTACGAATCTGCTGAGAAGAAAGACACACCAACATCAGTGTGCTCGACCAGGCCAACATCCTCACTATTGAGGCACTGACCATCCATGACTGGCCACAATGCGCTGGGCACGTCGTCTGTGTGACAAACATGCGACTCTCCAAGCAGGTGCTCTAGTCCCAGCATAGAAACGGCAAGTGAGCCCCAGGTGGACAGGGATTCAGTGATACTCTCAAGGCCTCACTGGCGAAGTGCAACATTCCCACGGACACCTGCGACATTGGCCCAAGACCATCCAAAGTAGAGGAGGTGCATCCAGGAAGACGTTGAGCATCTTGAGACTTGCCATTGGGAAGAAATGGAAGCCAGGTGAAACAGCAAAAGGAGCACCCTGCCACACCAATGCCCCACCCACCCTTTCCTATGACCACCATCTGGCCCAAGTGTAACAGAGCATGCGATAGCCATATCAGTCTGTACAGCCACGTACAGACTCACCCTGAAGGTAGAAGAGAGTCATCCTCATCTGCAAGGGACCGCTGATGATGACAACCAGACATTGCCTCACGGTTACTGGACAAAGCACAACTGTAAATTAATTTTGACCAATTTGTCATATGATGATACAAAAATTTGTTTACTCATTAATTAGCAAGTATCAACATAAATGCAGAGACAAAAAGGGCATACTTATGAACACCTGTTGCTGGTTTGGTTTCTTTGGTAATTTAAGCTATGCTTGAATATCGCCTCCTCCTTCTGTAATATAGTCATTTCAGGACCACACATGGTTTTAGAAGACAGTGTATTTCTATTTCAATATTTTTTTCTTTCAGAACAGAAACATGGACCATACACTACTGGTTCTGTTACAGTAAAAAGGGGGAGGCAATGGCCTAGTTGTACTATCGCTGGACTGTTAATCCAGAGACTCAGATATTGTTCAGGGGACCAAAGTTTGAATCCTACCACGGCAGGTGGTGGAATTTGAATTCAATAAATATCTGGAATTAAGAGTTTAATGATGAACATGAAAACAATTAGGGATGGGTGATAATTGTTGCCTGGGCAGTGATGCCCTCGTCCTATGAACGAATAAAAACAAATTACCACTTTTTGGTACCCCTGCCTGCTTGTCTCTTCTTCAATGTTCCATGTGTCAACTTCCTTTGTACTATTGTTGCCTCTGAATCAGAAAGATGAGAGTTAAAACCCCTTTGCAGGCTTTTTATTTTCTTTGAATTGATTAATTGGGTATCGTTATCACTGGTAAGACCAGTATTTGTTGTTTTATCCTAATTACCTTTCATAAAGGTGATGGGTCAGCTGCCTTCCTGAAAAGCTTTCCATAGGATGAAGCTTCTTTCTCAGTGTCATTAGGGAAGGGAAAAATTCCATTCTGAACAAGGGTCACTGGACCCAAAATGTAAACTCTGATTTCCAACAGATGTTGACAACCTGCTGAGATTTTCCAGCAATTTCTGTTTGTGTTAGGATGTTGAATGAATGTGATACATTTCCAAATCAGTATGGTGAGGAATGTGAGGGGCCCATGGAGATGGTTGTGTTCATATGTGAATGCTGCACAGAATCTTCCAGTGATAGAGGTCAGGTGTCTCAGCATATAATCATACACTTCAGATCAAAAATAAGAAAAGAATACTGCATTGTCAGATGCATCATATTTCAAATAAAATATTAAACCAAGACCTTGACAATTAGGTTAGATAGATGTAAGAGATTCTATAGTACTATTCCAAAATGTGTATGAAGCACGGTCATTTCTGCTTGTCCGAAATTCTTCCCTTAATCAATGCAACAAAAAGATGTGGCAATTTATTTATTTGTTATTCACTCCCAAGCAATCCATAGTGGTAAAAATTTTTCAGTATGTTATTTAGATGGTATATAAATGCAATTCTTTTATGTTTCTCCATTCTTCAGTCCATATTCTTTGCTCCTTCTCTATTTCTCTTTTTTTCACACTTACCTGTGCCTATCTTATCCTCCATAATTTCTTCTTTCTTGCTTTTCTAGCATGCCTCTTTTCTCATTACTATGTAGGCATTCATTTTCACGCTTTTTCATTTCATTTTTCTTTTCAAATCAAACTACCACAATCACAATAGCAATTTGAAAACTAGGCAGTTATTAGTGTGTGACTTCAATATTTTGTTCCATATTCTTTGAAAGACTTCTAACCACATTTAGTGGCTGAGAAGATTACGGTGCAATTCAGTGTACTGTGGAAGGTGGAGTGGAAGTGTAAGCATACATCATCTAGTACTCGATAAAGAAGAATGTATCATGCAAAGATTCTGGCAAGGAGACACAACACAATTTTCCTTTCCATCTTGTACGGGGTCCAAATATTGGTTGCTACAAAGTCTTACAAGTTCTATAGGTTATACCCTCTCATGACTACAGTCTGTTCCTTTCATGCTTAAGAAGGCACTAGAACCAAGGTATAATGTAGATTCATAAACATTGGCACATTTATATCTTTTGAAACCTTACTATCTCAAAGTGATTTTAACGCAATGAGGTGTACGATGCACTGTCAGGAGGTGGGCTGGATTTCCATCATGAACTCAGGGATCACATGTTCAGCAATTTTCCGACGTCGTGCTCATGAGTTCAGAACAAAGTCATGCACACCTTAGTTTTACCCCAGGGACTCCAATCCTGGTCACTTTGAGTCATTGTCAATAGACATCCTTGTACTGACCTGTTGGTCTCATGCCAGTAGCAAGCTCACCATAGAACATGACTTTAGAAAGAGGCCATCATCCATTTAGATCATATGACTCAGTCAACTGAGCCAACACTCACTCGGGAGGGCAAAAAAGTCCATGACCACTGGTCCATATTCAGCCTTCCTGTCAGGAGTTGTTCTACATTCATCTGAGACCGTGGAGGTGGAAGCTGTTCAGCCGCTTTTCTTGGCTTGTATAAGTTGTCCATGCTTCAGTACTGGAAAGGCAATTGCAGAGAGCACAATCCTGGTACATGTGGAGCTTTGTATTTTTGGTTAGTTTGCTGTTGATCAAAGTTGAGAAGCGTTGATATGACAGCTGTGGCCTTTGCAATCCTGGTGATTTCAGCTTCAAGGGTCAGGTTGCTGATAATTGTTGATCCAAAGTATACCACTGTTATTAATGACCTCCCGTGTGAATTTGGTAATGTTGGGGGACGATGGAAGTTCTACTCCTGAACCGTAAGTTTGGTCATCCTGACACTGTCAAGCCAAACACACAACTTGCAAGCCTGGCAGAACTAATCTACAAGTTGTTGCAAATGAACGTCATTATAAGATGGTCACATGGCCTCATCCAGAAAAAGAAACACAAATTACATATTTTGGTTATGGCACCAGTGTAGTCATAGAGATGTAGAGTACAGAAACAGACCCTTTGATCCAACTGGTCCATGCTGACCAAATTTCCTAAATTTATGGAGTCCCATTTGTCAGCATTTAGCCCAAGTCTATCTAAACCTGTCAAGTTGGACAGTTTGCTGACAGCCATAGAATATCAATGGGCACTCTCATTTGAGTTTCCAAAAGCACACAATGATAAATTGACCAAAGAAAGTTGTTGTACCATTCCAGAACCACTCATCCACTATCTACTATGGACAGACCTTAGAAGGCTTTAATGACACTGGGACATCGCTGAAGTGTTCATGATATAAATAAACAAACCATTCATGCATTCAAACTCCCCTTGAATTTTCACTTTTGTCGGAATTTTGTAAAACTGTTAATCACACACACAACCATTCAATCTCCACTTGACAAAAATACATTCCTTGTAAATGTTCATAAATCATTCAAAATAATCAAATAACCATTCAAAACACTTTAATCATAATCTATGCTCTTAAATGCATCCAAGAATGCTTATAGCAATACACAAAGTACGGTGAAGGACGGTGAATTTGTCCCTGAAATTCCCAAAACATCAGTAACATTCAAAGACAAGGCAACCAAGCTGAATAAAATTGCCTTCTATGGTAGAACTATTAGAATCTCAGAAGAGTCATTCCTGCAATTGAAGGCTGGTACTCTCTTGTGTTTGTTGCTAATATGCTCATATTAAACATTGCTGCCAAAGCCTGGTGAATGGGGCCTCCAAGGCAAGGAAACAATCATCTAGGCTGGATGTAATGGGGCCAGATGCTGCAAGTAGAGAGTTGGATAGTTAGGACTAGAAGCAAGGTTGGGAGAACGAGGTTGCCAGGCATTTTTTGGTGGAGGATGGGTGTGGGGGCCTGAGGAATAAAGTGGATCAAGGAAATGCAAAGGAGATGAGAATTTGCAAAAGGGATGCAATTTCCACAAAGAGGAGAGATGGGCTGCAAAGAAAAAGAAGAGTAGTTTTAAAGCTGTTAACAATAGAATACTGAGCTATCTCGTCACTAGAAAAACTTGAAGTCACTGAGCCAATGAATTGCTTGTAGATTCAATGTAAAGTCTGGTCAAGCAGAAATTAAATTCCTAATGTTTGCCTTTGCTTTACAGGGAATAAGCCTGCACTACTTAGATAAGGAAACACACAGGTTGTAGTTATCTACTGATCAAAAGCAAAGTTCTCCACAGTTCAGGGGATATTTCAGTGCCACACCTACATATTGCAGAATCATGCAATTTCTGATTAATGTGTTTGGTAATGGCAACCTCGCCTTAAAATCCACTGACTCTTACCTTTTGTTGCTTTTTCTGTTGTTTCAGCTTGATTCTATTTCTATGATAAAATAAGAATATAAAATTGCTTCTGGTTAATTTTTTAATGAATTAAGTTTTTGAGCCATGAATAGGAACTCATACACTACTGGCAAATAAAAATTAGTGAAATAATATGACTTTGACAATATGTATTTTCCTTAGGATTATTTTAGGAGGCTGGAAATCTAAAGGCTCCTATGGCATGTTACTGAGCAGGCCAGATCAGAAAGATCCAAGTTCTGAACTCTAATCTGTGACAGCAAAAGATGCTCATACATTTCTACAATAGCGTACTTCATGACCTGAGGTAGTCACAAATCAATTTACAGCCAACTAAATACCTTTGGTGTTTAGTCATTGTTGTAATATGGGAAATTTTGGGGGCTAAATTGCATACAACAAATTCCCTAAATTGGCAATGAGCTATTGATCAAACGTTTTTAAGTATTGGTTGTGGAACACATGTTGGCCAGCATTATATTGTCAGACACCAGAACTCCACCATGCTATGTGCTGTGGTTGTGCCTACCGTAATCACCCTGAAATGCTAAGCACCGTAACCATCTGTAAAGCCATGGATACATTTACTGCTATCAATCCTTTTTATTAGTTTTAGTCTAAGTTATTGATACCAAGTGGGGAAGGATTCCCACATGATGTCTTTAGCAGAAGATGGGCTCAGTCTTGATAAACAAAAAGTTTGTTACATAGCACCTAATAGTCAATTATATTAAATCTGAGATATAGAAGAGTCCATTATAAGACCTCAGTATAGCATGCAACTTAAAGAAAACTTAACAACTGGAACAAATTGAAAGTTGATTCGCTCCTTCCTGGAAAGATCCTTAATATTGTGTTGGGCAAAGCATACCTCACTGGCAGTTAAACTCAAGTTTCAGGCTTTTCTACTCCCAAGTAAGGGATGAGGAAGGGAAAAAAAGGACTATAAATTTTGCTCTTGCTATCCATTGACCATTGATAAGTACTCAAAGGTAGTTGTCAGATGAAATGCCTTCACCATAAAATAACTTATTCGCCCTGAGATTGGGTCAATAGCATTGGGAGCCATAAACCATCTGAGTTGGATGGCGAGATTGAGGTGGCCATTTAGGAAGCCAAGTCCAGGAAGAAAAGCTTCCAGTCTGGATCTCGGCAATTTGCATCACTCCCAGTGTCAGGGATGCCAACAGAAAATCCTGACCTTAAAAACAGGGAGGCAACTGTACATTATTTTTCCTGTTCTTCGAACTTCCAATACCTCTACATCAATTCTCTGGTTACAGAATAGAGCAGCAGGAAATAAGTTTCTGTGGGAGAGAGGATGGACTGTAAATTTCATACCCTTAAGGTTGAGAGCCGAGGGAGTGTGGGGGAATTAGGAAAGCAGAATCCTCACACTCAGCCAAAGGCCTAGAACCATCTTTTTCCAACACTCCTTTTCTGCTAACTGACATGCTCTTAAAACAGTTGGGTAAGCATTGAACCATTAAACACAATGTCATGTCAGTCCAAACTAAAGTGATGTTTTTCAAGTAAGCATTCTAACACATTTTTCTTCTTACTCGATGAGAAGCCAGGGCTCCCAATAAGATAGGAGGTAGAAACACAACATCTAACCTCGCTCATTAGGCGTTATTTAATGGAAGTGATGGTGTCTATCCAATACTTTATACCTGATCAATTGTAAACAAAGTCTGAGATTGATAGATTTTTTTGCTAATGAACGGTATTAAGGGATAGAGGCAAATGTATGCATATAGAGTTAGATTTCAGATCTGTCATGATCTCATTGAATGGTAGAACAGGCCAGAGAAAATGCATTCGCTGCTGCTGTTCATTCTTTTTCTCCCTGTTTCATCCCTTCCTGTCTCTAATAAGCTTCCTCAACCTTCTTCACCCTGCACCTACCCTTCAACATTCTCCATCCTTCTTTCTGTCTCACAATTTTCCTTTATTTGCTCCCTTATTCTCACATATCCTTCACTATCCTCCTTCTTCCATTCCTTCTCCCTCCATCTTTTTGGCTTTCCATCCATCCTTTTCTCTCTCTCACCTTCCACCTCAGTTCCTTTCACCTTCTCAAACAGCTGTCTCTTTCCTCCTGGACCTTGCTTCTCCCCTTTCTTGTCTCCAGTCTATCCATTGTTTTCCTTCCTTCCCTTCAAACCTCCTGCAACTATTATCCCCTTTGCCTAACCCGCCACCTCCCTTTCGTCCTGAGCCTTTTCTCCCTTCATCATTCATTCCTCCCTACTCTTTCTATTCTTCCTTCGAGAATCCACCATTGCTTACTCTCGATGTTGCACTACCTCCTTTCACCGTGCCCACTGTCTTCCCTTATCTATCCCTTTTCATCCTCCCCATTTCTCCTCATCCCCTCTCGTTCAGCATCCTTTTGCTTCAATCTCCTCCCCATTCCATTTCCCTCCAATTACATTTCTTCCATTTTTTTATCCTCCTCACAGCCCTCGCTTCACACACTCATTTCACATCCCCTCACTATTCTCCACATACCCATTCTCCTCCATACTCCATCATTCCCCTATCTGATTCTTCAGTTCTTCCATTTTCAATCCCCTGCTCCATCTCCCCAATATCCACGCTGTTCCTATACTCCCACACACTCATTCTCCCCCAATTTTCTTCTCCCTCGATCACCTCTCTCCCCACTCTCATGTTCATTGCTCACTTCCTCACTCTCTGCCCGTAACTGCCCGATTTCCTCGCTCCTCTCTCTCTCCATTTACCAATATCTTTGTTCAAGTCTCCTTCCCTCCTCACTCCCCTCTTTCCCCCCCACATTCACATTCATTCATCGTTCCCACACTTTCTTCACACTATCCCTTCATTTACCAGCTGCACCACACTTCCACTTACCCTCATTCCCCACCCCCATTCCCTCGCTTCTACTCATTTATCCTATCTTGCACATTTCTTTGCCCTCCTACTCCTTAGTCCTCCATTCCCACGATCCCCCGTGTCCACAGTTTCAAATGCTGGAGCTGCCATCGGCCACTCACCGAACCCCTCCAACCCAATTCATGGCGGCTGTTTCACACTCGTTTTCCCGCTCAGCCAAGGCGGAAGGAGCTTCTGCCCCGGAGCGGCGCACGGATTGAGCGACCGTTAGAAGCGCGAGGTCGGAGCTCGAGCCCGAATTACCCCCACTCACCCCAACTGGTAATCAAACCGCTATTACCCAGACCCATGGGTAATCAAATCTCCATTATAGCATTCCCCCGCCTCCATTTAAATTACCCCCCATTTACCACAGGTTATAAAACCAAAGCGACACTTCCCATCCCATAACATAATTAAACCCAACACCTCCTCTACCGATAATTAATCCACACACTCTCTACTCAGATAATCAAACCCAATACTCTCTTCTGCAGAACAGAGAATCATAAGAGTTTTTCAGCTTGGAAAGAAGCCCTTTGCCCCATTGGGCCAAAGCCCAAGTGCTGAAAAGTGGGATAGGAACAGATGTGTTGTAGACACAATGGGGCGAAGGGTTTCTTTCCAAGCTGAAAAACTCTATGATTCTCTGTTCTGCAGAAGAGAGTATTGGGTTTGATTATCTGAGTTATTACTCTTGACACTTTTGACCTTTTATCTGACCCAATACTGCTCCCTATGGCTTGAACCACTGATCCTTGTCATTTAATCTCTCCTGTCTTCTCACCTAGCTCAGAACTTCCATTTTCTCCTCTTTTTCACCTCCACATTCTATCACTCGCTTAACACCTACCAACTTGCTAATTTTGCCCAATTCTGATGAAGGTTAAAAACATGAATCATTAACTCTAGTTCCCCCCTCACAGATGCTGCCTGACCTGTGAATATTTCCAGAAATTTTTGTTTTTATTTCATTCACAGTGAGACAATTGATGAAATTTTACTCAATATCTAGCACTTCGGGGAAAATAGGGAAATGAAGCACACACATGTTATCGCCAGCCAATTAAGAAAATAAAACTGAACTTCATTAACTGGGACAGGAAAGAAATCTAACTCCTCTCCCCGATGAAGGCAAAAAATTGATATGTTTCTCACAGTGAGGCATGTAAATAAGTATGTCAGTCTCCCTCACTGTGGGACAAGAAGAAAATGAAAACCAATACCTTTTATGAACAGGTAGGTAAGGAAATTAAAGCCAATACCTTTTCACTGTGAGGGAGGGAAGTCATTTGAGTACCCCTGAAAATGGTGTATAATGAGAAAATGAAACATCCTTTAAAGTGATACATGTAAGGAAAACGAAAACCACATCCATAGGTATGGAACTTAAATCATACACTTCTCATTCACTACAGGTAAGGAATTTTAATTGAGCATTATTCACTGTGCCACAGGTAAAGAAATGAGAATCTACATTGTCTGCTGTGGGAAAGGTTTTAACACAACAGCACTTACTTTGAGAGTGAGGAGGAAATGAAATTCTGGCAAATCATGCTATCAATTGGGAAATGCAAACACTCAAACTCACTATTTCTGATCCCACTTTTCAAATATTTAGAAATTTTGTAGCTCAAACTTTGGAGCATCGTGAACTCATGCTTATGTTCATATGGTAAAATCACTATTTGTAAGTGTGCTGTATTGCTCAAGGGATTTGAGTGACTCACCTACAACTGCCTAGAAATGTGTCCTTTTTTTTTGTTCTGCTTGCAATGCAATCCTAGGTCAACTACACACATTTATAATCCACAATTTGTTAAAATGTGGGTGTTAGAAGTAAAACAATATTGGGCAATATGTGACTAAGCTGCACTGGGATGATAGCATGCTGTCTCTTACAACTGATAATTCTTTGGCTTCAGCATCTTTTACCAAAGGCTGTTATTCATAATGATTTCAGTTGTTAATATGCTGAGATGGAAACATTGGTATGCATTCATTTTTCACAAAGATTCACCAGGGATTTGATGAAACACAGAGCATTCAGTCATGAACATTTCAGGAAGCATGTTCATGCAGAGAAAATGATGATTAATTGCCAGCAACAATTCTCACCACCCACTGCCACATTTTTCACCATATATAAAATGAATGCAATTAATGCTGAACTCAAATCTGCAAGGTAGGAGGGAAGAACAGGAAGAAAAGCCTCCCAGTAAAAATCAGCCGAAGGGGAAATTTCTTCACTCAAAGGATTATCAATATCTTTTATTGTGTAGCTCAACTGTGTTGAACATATTTTAAGGCTGGGGCGGACAGATGTTTGCTCTGTCAGGGAAACAAGGGATGCAAGGGATGAGGGGAGTGGGCAGGAAAATACAACTGGAATTCTGCATTAGAGTCATATTAGACTCAAAATATTAACTCTGTTTTTTCTCTCCACTGATGCTGCTAGACCTGCTAAATTTTTCCAGAACTTTTTTTTTTAAATTTCAGATTTCTGACATCTGCGGGATTTTGTTTTTACCATGTGGTAATATTGCTGGGATGGCTTTAACAAGATAAATGTGGGATTCTGCCCCTCAAGGGCATTTCATCCTGCCCTCTGGAGCTCTTGGACAATGTGATTGTAGTGATTGGAATGAGGACCAGATGGATGTCATTGATTATGAGATCCTTGATTGAGGTTGTTAACCTGGGCCAATCAGGAAGCCCTGGCTGACAGATATAAACAGGAGTTGCAAGGAATTTCCCCACTTTAAGGACTGGTTCTGTGCTGGCTGGTCAGAGCCCATATATAAATAAAGGGTGACTTGGTGATGGGATACCTGCCTCCTTGGAATTATCTCTGCAAAAGAAAATCATGAGATTCAGGGAGTCTCCTCTTTCTCAGGAATGGCTCTGAGCGAGCGAGTCAGAACCTATGTACTGTGCACACGTGAATAAAGGGTGACTTGGTGATAGCATGCTGGCCTCTGTACAGTTATTTCCCTGACAATAAAGCTAATTCAATTCAATCTGATTGGCCAGCAGTTGAGTAGTTCCCAACAGCAATCAAATATAGTAGTGGCTGATGCTGTGACTAGGATGGGTTCCTGAAATGAAGACATCATCAATATCATACTAATATCATACAATATCATGGACATTTTAGGTGGGAAGGGATTGGGGACACAATTGAGGGGTGGGGGTGGTTTGGAGGCTGAGGAAATCACAAATGGGGTATCTTGTGTTTAGGGTGCAGTGTCCCCAGTGCACAAGGGCATGTCCCAAGGGAGATACCTTGTGTTTCTGCCATTTCACCAAAGCAGGCTGGTCACTTTTCTCAGCCTTCCATTGCCTGCCTTAAAAGTGGCAGTTAGCTAAAGGCCTCAATAAGTCCAAAGGTGGACAGGCTGGCTGATCCTTCCCCACCGACCAATTTATCAGTGACAGCTCATAGATGAATGGCAAGGCAATGGCAGGGTGAAGCCATTGAACATGCCATTTGTCAAACATGTGCTCCAGGAGACCTTTAAACTATGCTCCTGCCCAACTCAATTCAAATAATCTTCCCTTACCTTGACTGTGCCTTCATGTTCTAGATTCTTGAGCCAGTGGAATCAACCTATCAGTGTCATAGATGTCCAGCCCCCTTAGAATCTTAAATGAATGATGGAGACTGTTTCTTCAAGTTTTTAACTAAAACAATACGTGTAGATTATGGCAAAGTCTTTTTGAAATCCTATATTTTTGTGCTTCTGTCTATATTGTATAATCTAAGAAATACTGCGTGTACATTTAAATGATCGGTTAGCAGGAGGTCCTTAAAGAACTGGCAGTCCTTAGAACAGGAAAAAACACCTGATCATGTAATGAGATTGGAAATGTGAATGCATTCCAAGTAATTTGGGAAATAATGGTGGGACTTTTGGAGGCACAAACCATGATCCTCCAACCCTCTTTATATACGGGGTTAGTGTCGAGCACTAGGGTATTGCAAATATTAAAAATAATAATGTTTCATGGAGCTGACTATCCATGGAAGAACACATCGTCAGTATTCTCTATGACATCAATCCAACAATCAAATTCTGCTATGTCATTTCATATGCTGAACAAGTTTCTTATAATAATTTTAGAGTCTTGTGGAGTCATGGTAATGTCCCTATCTTGCAGCAGGAGGTCTGGGTTTAAGTTCCACCCACCCTAGATGTATGTCATATATGTCTTAATAGGTTGATTAAAACAACTAAATTGGGAATTAAATGTTAGCTTGAGAGTGACAATGCAATCACACTGTCAACTGTCATTAAAAAAAATTCAGGTTCACTCGTGTCCTTTTAGGAAAGGAAATAGGTTTTCCTCATCTGGTTTAGCCTACATGTGACTTTAGGTCCACTACAATGTTAACTCTCAACTGCCCCTGGCAATTAGGGATAGACAATAAATGCTGAAATAATCAGTGATGAATTAATTTAGAAAGAAATCATTTGTTGCACATTTGTAAAGTGTGAACCACAATTATGAAAACCAAATTATCTGTCCTTAAGGTCCCACCAAAGTGTGAGTATGTGAGTTATTGCCTGTCATGCACAAGTACTGTGAAGGTGCATCCTCAGAAAAATTTCACTTTATTGAAAAGCATCATTCCAAACCTCCAGTCTTGTCAGATGTAAAACCTGTTACTGCTAAGGTAATAATGTTGCTAACAAATGTTATGAAGGTGGTCATATGTCACTTGGTGTTGAAATCAAGTTGGCAGGACTGAATGTCGTATTACCTTTTTGTCACTAAAAATTAATTGTGTCAGCAGGTAGCTGGCAGCTGCCAGTCTCCCCATGTCATACAGCAGAAATGCCAAAACCCCACTAATCTTCAGCTCTGTCTCCTCTCCATTCATTAACTGGGAAATATAGAGGTTCATCTTCAGTCCTCATATTCTCCCTGTTGTTTGGTGTTGTCTTCCAACAACAAGGGTGTAAGTTCAGCTGATGAGGGTGACTTTAAGTGTAAGGCATGAAATTGCATAAGGATCAGGGTGAGTAGGAATGATGGATGGATGGATAGATGAAGTGCACAGATAGTGAAGACATGCAACCCCCAAGTGGGTATGAGGAGCATGTAATGGAGTAGGTCAAAAAAGTCTGAGGGTTGATTTGCACAAGGAAATATAGATGAATGTGCAACTGTCCTCAACTTTCCTGATTTAGATAGGTCAAAGATAGGAGAGGTGATAGCTTTAGCATATCGTCATTAGTCTATTAATCCAGACGCCCGGACAAAGTTCTCTCTTTGTGGCTGAATGGCTCGTGCCCAGGCAATATCCTGGTGAATCTCTTCTGCACTCTCTCTAGAGCAATTTCATCCTTCCTATAGTGTGGCAACCACAACTACACATAGTATTCCAGCTGTGGCCTAAGGAACATTTTATATATAACTTCCTTGCTCATTGTATTCAATGCCTTGTCTAGTACAAAAACAATTATCCCATATGCCTTCTCAACCATCTTATTTACGTGTCCTGCTGCCATCAAGGATGCACGGTCTTGCATATGAAGATTCCTTTGATCCTGCTGTACTTCCTCGGGTCTGACAATTCGACTTGCCAAGTTAGTTCTCCAAAAATACATTCCTCATACTTTTTTCCAGATGAAATTCCATTTGCCACCGTTCAGTCCATCTGGCCAGTTTGTCTATATTGTTTTCTGGTCTAAGGCTATCAACTTTGCCACTTCTCCGATTTTTGATGATGATTATTAATTACTGATCATACGTTCTAAACATAGAATCACTACAGTGTGGAAACAGGGCCTTTGCCCCAACAAGTCCACACCAAACCTCAGAGCATCCCACCCAGACCTACCCCCCGAACGACTACGGGCAGTTTAGCATAGCCAATCCACCTAACCTACACATCTTTGGACTGTAGGAGGAAACCAAAGCACCCGGAGGAAACCCACGCAGATAGGGGGAGAACGTGCAAACTCCACACAGACAGACGCCTGAGGCTAGAATCGAACTGGGGTCCCTGGCGCTGTGAGACAGCAGTGCTAACGACTTGAGCTACCATTCCACACCGTACCTTTCGCGTCCAAATCATTAATGTACATTTACAGCAACGGACCCAGCACTAACCCCTGTAGTATAGCAGTGGATGCAGGCTTCTAGTTACAAAAAAACACCCTTTCAAGTATCACCGCTTGCTTCCTGCCACTAAGCCATTTAAATAATTCAGATTGCCTTAGATCCCATTAGCTCTTAACCAACCTTATCCAGACACCTAGTCACCTCGAAAAACACCATCAAATTTGTTAGACATGACCTCCCTGTCGCAGAGCAGTACTGATAAATGGAGATTGGATTCTGTCCCTCAGAAATTGTTTTCCCCATTAGTTTCCTCATCATGCTGCATGGAGCGGGTCAACGGTGTGCGCGCGGCCGCTGGATGCTGCGTGGTGGCGGTGCGCGCGCGCCCGTTGAGTGGACGAGCGCGTGGGCGACGATCCGCGCGCCTGCGGGACGCTGCCTGCAGCTGGCGTCCCTTGGAGCGGGCGCGTGTCCGCTCGATGACGGAAGCGGACGCGGTGCCGCAGCGCCTGCGAGCGGCTCTCAGTTTGCGGAACTGATGGGCGCCCTGCACCATGACACTCGGTAACTTTTCGCCCTCGGCCGGCCCCACCGTTTGCGTCGTCGCCGCTTCTTTCTCCGTGTGCGGGCTGGAGCACTGACGGGCCGCAAATGTCCCACCTGCTGCATGCGGCGGCCGGGGTGAAATGGACCAAGTCCAGGGCCGCCCGTAGAGCCGTCTTCCTGCTCCTCGCCGCCTACGGTGTCAGGAGGTTGTACCCGCTCCTCTACCATCAGCTCCACGGCAAAGCTCAGCCCGAAACCCCGGCTCCTCGCCATTCCCGCAACCACTGCCCTGCCAAGAAATCTCCAGCTGTCGACGCGGACTTCTTGCAGCAGCTGATAGGTCTCGGGAAAATCCTCTTCCCCAGACTGGTCACCAAGGAGCTAGGCTTGCTCTGCCTGCACTCGGTGGCTCTGATTTCCAGGACCTTCCTCTCAATTTACGTGGCGGGCTTGGACGGTAAGATTGTGAAGAGTATCGTTGAAAAGAAACCCAGGAGCTTTGTGCTGAAACTGGCCAAATGGCTCCTGGTGGCCATCCCAGCCACCTTCGTCAACAGCGTAATCCGCTATCTGGAATGCAAGCTGGCCCTGGCATTTCGCACTCGCCTGGTCGATCACGCCTATCGAACCTACTTCACCGATCAGACTTATTACAAGGTCAGCAACATGGACGGAAGGCTGGAGAACCCCGACCAGTCGCTGACAGAGGATATCATGATGTTTGCTCAGTCCATCGCTCACTTGTATTCCAACCTAACCAAACCCATCTTGGACGTAATGCTGACTTCCTACACCCTGATCCAGACCGCGACCTCGCGGGGAGCAAACCCCACCGGACCCACGCTTTTAGCCGGGCTTGTCGTTTATGCCACAGCCCGGGTATTACGAGCCTTCTCTCCACGGTTTGGCAAGCTGGTGGCGGAAGAAGCTCAGAGGAAGGGATACTTGAGATACATCCATTCACGTATTATAGCCAATGCAGAAGAGATTGCTTTTTACAGGGGACACAGGGTAAGGATTTCACAGTGAAACTCGAACTCATTAAACTGATAGTTCAAATCTGTCAGAACGATGAAAGATGGTACCACTGAAGCCATTAGTGTATTGCTGTAGATGCCACCTGGCACTTTAGAATTACTCTAATACCTAGAATCTGTAGATTAGAAAGGTAATGTGTAGGTTATTTATGTTTTAGGAAAATGGATTCCTTTCAGACCCTTTGTTGTAATAATAGATTTGATGTGCTGCAATGCCTGATTGAAAACCATCTTCAGAGGAAGTTGCTGTTTTGGTTTTAACACCCATGAAAGATTAATTAACTTGACATAGAAGAACATTTTGCTGAATGTGGTAATGTTCTACTTGTTCGGTTGGAATATTTACATTCCATTTTTAAGTTAAGTTTCACCTTCCTGTGGTGATCGCAAATTCAGTTTACTTATCCAAGAAGAAAGCCAGGACTGCCAATGTTTATAAAACATATACATTGTTATAGATTTGTTTTGGCTATTAAATTACCATTTTTGAATGTAAAGTTAGAACGTAATATGGCTCTGCCAAAGCCAGTCAACTTTGTGCATTTTGAAAAGGTTTTTTTATTTGATACTAAGTTGAGTTGTTTCAATATATAGTCAACTGTTGCATGGAATTGATCAGGGTCAACTTACATCTGCACTGCTACACCTCTGCATTCTGATCCTTACCTTTCTTAACTCTGAGAAGAGCATCTTCAATTGATTCACTGTGATGCAAAGATGAAGTGTTGCAGGTACTGGAAAAAGGAAACTAATACAAAAAAATTGGAAATTGCAGGCCAGACAGCACCTGTGGAGAAAGAAACAGAGTTAACATTTCAGGATGGTGACATTTTGTCAAAACAGTTATGGTGAAACAGTTATCAACACCAGATGTAGTAACAGCCCTTCAAGGTGGCACTTCCAATTTGCTTCAAAATTTACGGTCACTCTTATGCTGTGGCCTTGAGCACATTATTAATTTGTTAATGGAACAAAAACAGCCTGTTCTCATATGAGCCTCTCACAAGTATTTGCTTACCTACTAAAGTCTCTTGACATGGTAAATTGAGTAGAATGGGGCTATGCTTTCTGTCTGACCTAGTTTTTCTAATTCTGGGACAGAGATTGGTGTGCTTTATTGTCACTCCAATTGACTTTTGGGACCAGCTGAATTAGTGGTTAATTTCCTAATCCTTTAAATATAATAGTTAATTTAATTGTGGGAGATAGTAGATCATCCAGTGAATCATAGAATCTCTACAGTTTGGAAGTAGGCCACTTGGCCTGTCGAGTCCATGCTGACTTGAAGAGCATCCCACCCAGACCTACTCCACACCATATCCCTGTAACCATGCATTTCCCATGACTAATTTACCTAGCCTGCTCATTCCTGGACATTGTGAGCAGTTTAACATGGCCAATAACCTGCACATCTTTGGGCTATGGGAGAAAATCTGAGCATCCAGACGAAACCCATGCAGACATGGGGAGAATGTGCAAACTTCACACAGGTAGTTGCCGGATGGCGGAATTGAATCCGGGTGCCTGATGCTTTGAGGCAGTAGTGCTAGCTACTGAACCACCATCCCGCTGTAATAACTGGATTTGAATTTCGCACAAACTGTAAAGGTAAATATCAGAACCGTGGATGAAGTAAATTTGGATATTCTCCAAATCCAATTCTAGCTGATTACGCAACACAGATCTAGTGAAAGTTGTGGACTATTTGGAGCTTAGTCAGAGAAATCATATGATTGAAAGCATGTGCTGAGTGAGGTTAGAGTACTTATATCAAACAAATGTTGGGTTTGGTTGAGAACATTTGACAAAAACATTGAGGATTGGATTTTTCCCCTGGCTTCAGGACTTTGTCATTAGCACCAAAGGGGGTCTCAAGCCTACGCTTGGCAATAGTGAGATTTATGGTGCAATGTTCTGGGACGTAGCCCCCTAGTAAACTGCCTTTGGGTCTATGCCTGTTTAAGGATGATGAGTTTCTGATGCTACAGGTTCAATCACAGGGCTTAAAAATTTGAAACTCTTAGCAGCTCCAGCAGATAGAAATGCCCTTGGAAGTCTTGGTACAAATAAAATAAGGGCCAAACCATTTGAAATGTTAGAGGAAAAGATCCTTATTTAACACTGCAGGTGTGGCAGCCTTTCCTTTCCATGGCACACCGGTTCAAGTGACCACCCAGGACATCTCCAATTCTGTGGAAGCCTCCGTATGTGGTGGTAATGCTCCTGTAGTGACAAAATGCCCTAAATTGGAGTTTCCTGATCATGAGAAAATGTCCCCACACAGCTACCCCTAATTTTCCAGCACTCTCCTTGCTTCCAACCCCTAACACCTTACCTTCACACATTGTTACCACTGGGCCAGAACAAAAAATCAGCCATTGATGGCAGAGCGCTGCTCTGCATTTTGCAGAGAATATTCATTCCACTTTCTTTTAATAAAATGACTTGATTCTCAGACACAATGATACCAAATAAAACTTCAAATACCTGTCACAGTTTATTGGCTGGAGGTCCAATTCTGGGACATACAAGCTTCTACTGAAAGCTCACACCGTAGTAAAGTGAATCTCTATGAAAGATTTGTTTCTGAAAATATTAAGATTCTTTCTTTGAACCTAAGATAAACAATAAAGGTTTAAGTATGTTAGATTTTCTTTACAATCATAGTTACTGCAGGGATAGGAATTTGCCACTTAATTAAACAAACGTCATTCTTAGTGAAATAATGTAACCTTCCGTTTGAAACTCCTAAAAATTTCCTTTTGGAATGAAAAATATACTATAGGTCATGAAAATACAAAGAAGAAATTGCAGGTCAGTCACCCCCCTTTTTCAAAAAAAAACTCATGAAATGTAGGTCACATTGGCAAGGCCAGCGCTTATTTCCCACCACGGCAAATCGCCTTCATAAAATGCTGTAGTGTATATGGTGAAGGTACTCCCACAGTGTCTTGGGAGAGAGTTCCATGATACTAATAGAATGCAAATGAATAATCTGCATTTATTTTCCAAATCATGATAAAATGTGACTTGGAGGAGAATTTGGAGCTGGTGCTGTTCCCATGTACTTGCTGCTGTCAACCTTTCAGACAATGGAGGAGCTTTGAAGAAGCTATTGCAAATTGTTGCAGTGCATCTTGAATATGGTACGCACTGCAACAACTGGGTGTTATGGTGAAGGGACAGTTTAAAGTGGTTGGCAGGATGCCAATTAAGTGATCTGCTTTGTTCTTCATAATTTCAGTCTTCTTGAGGCCCATTGTAACTGCATGTATCAAACAGGTGGAGAGTATTTTACCACACCTGATTGATAACTTGAAGATAATGGAGAGGCTTTCCCAGTCAAAACTCCTACAAAACCAGCATTGGTAGACTGAATATTGCATCCAGTTGCTGGAAGGTCTGTCCCCTATCACAGAGATGGTAGGAACTGCCGATGCTGGAGAATCTGAGATAATAAGGTGTAGAGCTGGATGAACACAGCAGGCCAAGCAGCATCTGCTGTTTGGCCTGCTGTGTTCATCTAGCTCTACACCTTGTTATCTCTATCCCCTATCACATTGGGTTCTCTGAACTCTCAAATGGCCAGCAGTACAGGAGAGGACAATGAAAATGTGACACACTCTGAAGCTCTCCTTGAAATGAATCCCTGCTCACACTGTGGTTAATTACTGTCTAGTTCCACATGCCCGAAGATTTGTGAGTTGAGAATTAGCCTATTCAGTTACAAGAAGACCCATGTCAGAATCATGCAATCCTGATTAGATGCTACGATCAAAATGAGAGACACTGAACAATCATTGCCAAGTAGTTCAGTGTTTTGTTCTCATAACCATATAATGGGAATACGAAGGAGAACAAGGGATCAGACCAGTTAGAGTGCAGGATTAAGAGAAACACATGCTAAAGTGGAGACAGGATCATTTTCTTGCTATCTAGTACCTGAAAAATAATAGAATTTTTCCTGGAGTTCATCCCAGTATTTATGGTCTGGATTTACAGAATTTGTTCATACTTGGTGAGACTTAGGGTCTCATTCTCCTCCTGGGTCAGGAAACAAAAGTAAGCACTGAAATATGGTTTCCAGAACCTTTGTCCCCTTATGTTCTATATTATCCTATGAGCCCACTTTGGTGGGGAACTATTCTTTGATCATGAGTTTAAGCTGGATAGCCAGTTAATTGGTTAGGCAGTCACCTAGCTGCTTCAGGGTTGTGAGTTGCTGTAGAAGTGAGCAAGTTTGCTTATGATTTAAACAGACCACGTCAACCATTACTGTGACTGCCATTTTGCTCATTGAGGTGCAGCAGGAACTAGGGGGCTGGAATTGAAGACAGGAATTTCCCTCTCTTTGCAGGCATACTGCATGAGGGTGCCATCTATTGTGGAAGGTATCATCACCATCTACCTCCTTGGCGCCTCTGATTGAAGGGCAGTGCCCTTTGACTGACTGTCCTGACAATGACACCAATGCAGCAGCCTCTGAATGTGTCCCCATTACACTTTTAAGCAGAACAACAGCCAGCTGCAACTCTGTTGCAAGCAGATGCAAGTGAGCAGGCTGCCTCCACTTCATTCAAGCCCAGAAGGAAAGCACCACTAAGTGTGTGAAAGTAGTGGCCACCATTTCAGACAGTGTGCTGAGTAGGTCACTGATGCAATGATACCAAATAAAACTTCAAATACATGTCACAGTTTATTGGCTGGAGGTCCAACTCTGGGACATACAAGCCCCTACTGAAAGCCCACACCATAGTTTTTCAACAACCTATAAACATTGCCACATCATGATTGGCATGTGACCCTCTGTTCTTTTAATGGTGAAACAACAGAAGTGGAATGTTGTGGTAGAGAGAAGGGAGAATCCTTGAAGGAGACAAGTAAGACGTCTGAATAGTTGTGCGCCTTTATTGCTGGTAAGTTTGGATCTGTTTCAGTTACATTTTCAATGACATTTTCTCACTGGCATCTCAAAGTGTATTTTAGACCATGCTGCCCTCCTGAGTCATCAGGCCTCAGCTGACTCATCTCTATTCTGGCATTCATTGATATTGATGACATCCTCATGAGACCCTGAAGTCCTATGTTGTGTTCAGCTGTCTTCCTTTACAGCTGTGATATCTTGGTCTTCTGCCTCCTAGTCCTGTTCTTCCTGTTCCACTGATATGCTGTGTTGCCAGGACCTCATTCCCTTCAAAGTCAACTCCTGTCTGGAGTGCCATGATATGGACACTAGCAGACCACCGCAATGTGCAACCTAATTGCAGGAGTGTTCTGTAGGATGCCACCCCACCAGTCCAGTAACTTCTGATGGCCTGCACCATGCTGGTCCCTTTATACAGATGATTTCAGTTGCAGTGTCTTTGAGATGCATTAACAGCGAAGTAACTATCCCTTCCCATAATCCTTATCTAATAGAATCTATCCTCAACAGGGTGGACTGAAGACTTTTAGCAGACTAAATTGCAGGAGAGTGAAGTAGAAAGCAGACATCTCATGCAGTAAGCTCTTTAAAACAAAAATGCAGTCAACAAACTCAGCAAATTAGGCAGCATCTGTTGGTTGAGAGAAACAGTGAAAGAGTGAATGGGCTCAGTTTTACCAGAAATAGGCTAAGTATCAATTTTGGCTAGCATCACAGAACATTACCCTCCATGAGCTTTTGCTAGTTTTTTTTTCACCATGACTTGCCTCATTAGATATGTAACATGACTCTATGGCATCCCGCTCATGTTACCTTTCCTTTTATCAGAGGCAGAAGTACTTAGCATTGTTGGGAGCACCCTGGAAGTGCCATTTTTAAAGATCTCCATGTACCACATCAAGCACTTCCAGCCAGTGTGGCTGGAGCCACTTCCCTGGCACTGTGCACGTACTATGATAGAACCAAAAAATAAAGCTTTTCAAATTACAGCGGTGGCATGATGACATCTCATTGCAAACAAAAGTACACATTTCTAAGAACCATTCCTAGTGTCATCTGCCTTAGAACTCCCTGTAAGGAAATGCTACTTTTCTTTTCCCATGCTCAGCATAATCTAAAATCTTAATAATCATATACCAGATAGCCTTCAAATGGTTGAAAGCATTCACTTCTATTCAGTAAAAGCAAATAATAAACAAAGAAAAACTGCATTTGCTTCTCAGGATTGCTTGCGTTTTGAGCAGCAGCAGCAGCAAATTTACAGTCAGGTAGTGATCTCAGCACCAACTTTACATCTGCTTGAACCAGATATCAGTTAATTCCTGTTTGGCTTGTTGCAGCTGATGCTGGAATGCTGTCATGCTGAAGGTGATGTTCCTCTTTCTCAATGTCCTCCTCCTCCTCCACAGAAGACTGCTTGTCACTTTCCCACTCTTTAGCATTCATCATATTCTCCCTTTGCTTGCTGCAGTTCTCTAGAGCACAGCATGTTAAAATTATGCAGCACCGTCTGTCTAAGATGTACTGCAAGTCTCGCCCTGATTGATCTAAGCATCAGAACCTTGTCTTCAGCAAAACTAATATCTTCTCCATGTTGGTTGAAAAATAGGCTACATAAGCCTCAGTCAGGGGTTTGCATAACACTTTTCAGCCGTGGATGCAGAGGCTAGCCATGGTCTTCCAGTAGCCATCCTTTTCAGGCATCCAGCCCTTGAAATGAAGCTGGAACATTAGTGTTCTCAAGGATGCTTGGCGCAGACTTGTAAGATGCGGTACTAATGATGACAGATGACTTGTATGTTCGTGGAATGGAATCTTTCTCTTATTATGAAGTTGCATTTTGATATGGTGAACTCAATGTGATTATGTACATGCAGTGTCCTGTACTTAAAGTAATCAACTCTTTTGACAAAGCTTACTGCCCTGCTGCGTCACTGATCCTGTCATTGGGAAAATGAGACACAATGATGTGATCTGACACACGTTGTGTCCGTACAGCCTTGACATATTTATAGGTTGAGGATTGTGAAATTCCACACACGTCCCCGGTAGTTCCTTCACTTTGAAATTGTTCAGCTTAGTATTGAGTCCGGAGACTATAAAATGCCCGATTGAAAGATGAAGTACTATTCTAGCAAGTTACATTGAGCCTCACTGGAAAAGTGTAGTTGGCTGAGGACAAAAGTGCCAGGGTGAGAGAAGATTGGAGAATTAAAATGACAGGCCATCTGAAGCTCAGGATCATTTTTGTTGACAGAATGGACTTATTCCTCAAAGCAGTCACTAAATATGTATTTGTATGTGTATTTGGTTTCCCCAATGCCGAGGAGACCACATTGTGAGCAGTGAATGCGGTAGACCAAATTGAAAGAAGAACATGTAAGTTGCTGCTTCACCTTGAAGGAGTGTTTAGGGCATTAGCAGTGATGAGAGAGCAATAGATGCAACTGAGAGAATGGAATTGAGTCCTTACAGGGGCTAGGGTATGAAGAAGTTTAGTTAAGTGATGGAGGTGAAACCACTGGTTTTTGTGCTTGTGAGGCCCCAACTATGTGGAAATCACTGCTAGTTTATGCATGACTCCCTGCACTTCCCAAGTGCATAGTCAACTCTGAGCACAGCCAATGCACACCCAGTAGCATCTGTGTGATATTCTTCATGGGGAAAGGCCATCTAAATTCATCTAATGGCCATGACTATGTTATCAACTTCATCATGCTCCTTATCTAATTGCCTACCGTCTCCAAAATCTTAAGCAGCAATGACCTCTTCAAATAAATTCATTAAATTTGTCTGCAGTGTGGTATTTTCAGTGCCACCCACACCCATTCTGGTCTCATACAGGAATTAAAAATCCTATCCTGTGATTGTGAGAGTGACAAACCTTTTGGCAATTATACGTAACATGGCTTGAAGTAATAGCAGTTTTGCAGTACAATTGCCTTGATCCTGCAAAATATCACATGATAATCCTTTGCTAGGAATGGAGACAAAAGTAGTCAAGGAAGGGAAAGGAGGCATCTTCACAATGTTTAGGCTTGTAATTCGAGTATCTACAAAGGCAAACTGGTCAGTTGGATATTCTGTTATTCAAGTTATGTGTTATAAACTCACCCAAATGCACTTGGGTGTGAGCTGGGAGCATGACCTTATTCAAGCAATTGTTATAAGTGTATAGATGTTTCTGTTATTTGAATTACAGACAGCTGATATAAACAAAGTACTACAACTTTACTGTCATGTGTTTATTAAGTGTGGCATAACTGTAAACTTAATTGGTACAATTTCTACCTGAGCAGTTGAATTTTTCCACATAAAGGAGAAGGGGAATAGGACAAAAATAAGTGTTAAATAGATTCATTGTTAACAAATCACTTGTCCAGATGGAGTATAATTTGCTGAGGGAAGCAGAAATGGAGATACAGAAACTGACCGCAATCTTCAGAAGACCGCAGCACTGGGATTTGGTGGTGATAGAGTCATGTAGCATGGAAACAGACCCTTTGGTCCGACCAGTCCATGCTGAACATAATCCCGAACTAAACTAGTCCTGCTTTTCTGCTATTTGTGCCTGAATCACAAAAAGCTAGCATCTGAGTTCAATGGGTAACAGGGCAGACTAATGGACTATTGACCTTCATTTCAAAGAGATTGAAGCACAAAAGTAGGGATGACTTGCTAAAACTCTACAAAGCGCTAGTCAAACAACAGCTGAAATATTAAGCAATTTTGGTCCCTTACCTAAGGTAATATATACTGGCATTGGAGGCGATCCAGAGAAGCTTCATTAGTTGATCTGGGTATGGAGGGAGTTTCTTTTGGGCAAAAGTTGAGTAAATTGACCTTGTACTCATTTGAGTTTTGAAGAATTAGAGGAAACCTTAATGAAATATACAAAGTTCTTCGGGTGCTTTCAAGATAGATGCAGAGAGGTTGTTTTCTCCTTGTGGGAGAGCCTAGGACCAGAGGACATAATCTGACTGAGGGCTCATCCACTTAAGACAGATTGGCAAAGAGGAAATGTTTTCTCTCTAATATAGTAAATCTGTGAAATTCTTTACAACAGAAGGCTGTAGAGGTTGGGCTGTTAAGAAGAATCAAGGCTGATATAGACAGATCCTTAATCAGTAAGGAAAATCAAAGGTTATGGTGATAAAGCAGGAAAGTTTAATTGAGAATTATTAGATCAACTATGATTCCATTGAATGATGGAGGAGAGATGATGGGCCAAATGCCTTGCTTCTGCTCCTGTTCAGGATATGGGAATGGTGCCTGAAGACTGGAGGATTGCAAATGTTACATATATTCAAAAACCGAGAGAAAGCTAATTATAAAAGAGAATCAGTCTAACATTGGTGGTAGGAAAAGTAATGGGGAAGACTTTTTCCGAGGACAAAAGTAAGTGTATTTAAAGAACACTCAGCCATTAAGGCATAACTAGCACAGATCTGTCAAAGACAAATTGTTAATGATTATTCTGTTCAATTGTTCAATGAAGAAGAAAGAAGGTTGTTGATAGACCATTAAATGTGGTATCTATGGACATTGAAAATGCATTTGATGAAGTCACAGATAACAAACATGTTCCAAAAAAGGCATATGGCATGAAAGGAATGTTGGCAACCTGGTTACGTAATGACTAAAGGATAGCAGGCAGAGAGTAGTGATGAACGGATGTTTTTTTTCTGACTGGGGAGGAAGAAGCAATGGCATCCTCAGACATTATATTAGGACGTGGGATGTCAGTTTTAAAGTGTTCCAAGTTTTTCGCCCTCTGCAAAATAGCCAATAAGAAAGGGGATGTTCACAGCCTTCAGGATGACATAAAATGATGAAGTGACAGATATGTGTGAAATTACGGACAGGTAAGGAACAGTGTATTTCTCTGACCATAGATGTTGCAAGAGTATTTCCAGCATTTGTTTATACTTTAAATGTCTAATATTACTAGCATTTTGCTTTTGTTGTGGTTGGTTGGCTTGCTGAGCTGGTTTGTTGTTCCACAGACATTTCATTACGCTGCTGGGTAGCATCATCAGTGCAGCTGCCGATGAAGCTTCATCGAACAACAAACCAGCTCGGCGAGCCAACCAACCACAACATCCACAATCCGAGCTACAAATCTACTCTAAAACATTTTGTACAAGCTATGCTGTTGCAGGATGGGTGCACCAAAGCCCATGCAGTTGCAGTGCCTGTGACATCATTGTAAGACTTGTGCTATGACTTCATACTATAAGTTCCAACTTGGTGCCCCTGAAATTAATTGCAAAACCGTTGATGCAGAGGAGCTTCCAGAAAAAGCTCTCACTGCCTCACCTACTACCTCGCTTTTGGTGCACTCCATGAACAAAATATCAAGCAAGGCAGCGAGGGAAGTGGAGAAAGGAGTGGCAGGAGCGAGGTGGCAATAATGTGCGCGCACAAGAATCATGTTAGTGGCCCTAACTTTCAATCCCAGTGCGATGATGACATATTGTAATTGCAGTGGCATCAACTTACTGTTCTATTGCATTGACAGGCACACGTAGTTTATGTTATCAAAATGATTAATATTTTGAGGGGAATTCAAGAACAGAGAAGGTTGGGGTTGCATATTCATGATTCTTTAAAGATGACAGGGAAGTTAAGAAAGCAAATTAAGATATTTGGCTTTGTGAATGAGGATCATGAGGAGAAAAATAAGGAAGTTATTGGAAATCTTGAAAAAAGATCAGGCCTTAGCTGGAATATTGTGTACAATTTGGGTCTCCATGTCATGAAGAATGCCCAGAGAAACTGGGATTGGTATTGTTAAAGCATAGAATGTTAAGGTGTGACCTGGAGATATTCAAAGTTAATGAAAGTTTTTGGCAAAGAAGGGAGAAATGCTGCTTCTGGCAAGTGGAACAATAACCAGAGGTCGTACACTTAAAATAATTGACCAACGAAATAGTGGTGAAATTTGAAGTTTTCTTCAGGCACAGGGATGTTAAGATCGAGAATGCATTGTCTGAAAGAGTGATCCCAGCAATAAATTGATAAATTCCAAAAGACAACTGGGAATATGCTTGAAGAATACAAATTTTGTGGACTGTAGGGGAAATAAAACTGTGGTGTGGAACCAAAATGAGCAGCTCTTTCAAAGAACCAACATAAGCAAAATGACGTTAATGGTCGCCTTTTGTACTGTTAGATGCAATGATTTTATGATATTGTTACAATAATAGAACTAATTAGTCAGTCATATTTTGTTTATTATATTTTTATAATAACTTCAGAAATTTAAAACACCCTGCTGATTTATATGTTGACCAGATCATTCAAAGAACGTCACTACTCTAATTTATAACAATGGGCAGCTTTTGTTTATCTGGATTGTTTTGATTTAGGGTTTAAGGGTTTAGTTTAGTTTAAGGGTCATGTCTGTTGTTTAGTAGATGATTGAAGAATGAAGAGTGCTATGGATATGCAGCCTTCAGTGATTGGTGGCAGCTGGTGGGTAAGCTATGGTTGCTGAAGAACAAATGAATGAAAACTCAATCCCAACAAAAAGGTTATCGTGGCAGGAGAGATTTTTCAATGAGTGATGAAATAGAATGGTTAGAAGGATGAGGTTGACAGGACAAATGGGTAGGTTAGAATGCATCTGATGCAGATGACATGAGAGCGAAAGCATGCGAAGGTTAGATTAGCTTTGGAGCGGTGGATGAGATGATGGAATTGGTTTAATGAGGCAAAGAACTGGGACAAGTACTTGCTACAACTTATAATCCACAGAAACCGATGTTCATTTCAAGCCCACTGACTCCCACAGCTACCTGGAATACACCTCCTCCCACCCACCTTCCTGCAAAAATGCCATCCCCTATTCCCAATTCCTTCGCCTCCACCGCATCTGCTCCCAGGATGAGACATTCCACTCCCGTACATCTCAGATGTCCTCATTCTTCAAGGACCGCAACTTCCCCCCCACAGTGGTCGAGAACACCCTCGACCGTGTCTCCCGCATTTCCCGCAACTCATCCCTCACGCCCTGTCCCCACAATAATAACCAAAAAAGAATCCCCCTCGTCCTCACGTACCACCCCACCCACCTCCGGATCCAATGCATCATCCTCCGACACTTCCGCCATCCGCAATCCGACCCCACCACCAAAGACATTTTTCCCTCCCCACCCTTATCTGCTTTCCGGAGGGACCACTCCCTCCGCGCCTCCCTTGTCCGCTCCACACTCCCCTCCAGCCCCACGACACCTGGCACTTTTCCCTGCAACTGCAGGAAGTGCTACACCTCCCCTCACACCACCTCCCTCACCCCAATCCCAGGCCCCAAGAAGACTTTCCACATCAGGCAGATGTTCACCTGCACGTCTGCCAATGTGGTATACTGCATCCGCTGTACCCGTTGTGGCTTCCTCTACATCAGGGAAACCAAGCGGAGGCTTGGGGACCACTTTGCAGAACACCTGCGCTCAGTTCACAACAAACAACTGCACCTCCCAGTTGCGAACCATTTCATCTCCCCCTCCCATTCCTCAGATGACATGTCCATCCTGGGCCTCCTGCAATGCCACAATGATGCCACCCGAAGGCTGCAGGAACAGCAAATCATATTCAGCCTGGGAACCCCGCAGCCCAATGGTATCAATGTGGATTTCACAAGCTTCAAAATCTCCCCTCCCCCAACCGCATCCCAAAACCAGCCCAGCTCATCTCCACCTCTCCAACCTGTCCTTCCTCTCACCTATCCCCTCCTCCCACCTCAAGCCCCACCCCCATCTCCTACCTACTAACCTCATCCCGCCCCCTTGACCTGTCCGTCCTCCCTGGACTCCTCCTCCCTACCCCCCCACCTACACTCACCTTTACTGGCTCCATCCCCGCCTCTTCGACTTGCCTGCCTCCTCTCCACCTATCCTCTCCTCTATCCATCCTCTATCCGCCTCCCCCTCTCTCCCTATTTATTTCAGAACCCTCTTCCCCTCCCTCATTTCTGATGAAGGGTCTAGGCCCGAAACGTCAAGCTTTCCTGCTCCAATGATGCTGCTTGGCCTGCTGTGTTCATCCAGCTCCACACCTTGTTATCCTATATTGATGCTGTTTTGTCAGTTAAATAATTTTGAAATTATTTAAGTAATAGTGATCCAACATTCATAAGAATCATAACTGCAGTTCTTCTAAAATTTCAATGTTGGTTTTAAAACTTTTTTTTTAACGTGTGTGCTAACACCTTTTTGGAAGAAAAAAGTTACTCACATTCTTCATTGCTATTTAATTTTTTCCATCTCTGGCACAGTAGGTTAGGTGCTATTGTACTGGCCAATATAAAAACAGTGCTGGAATACTCAGGTCTGTGCAGAGAGAAACCAAGTTAATTCTTGGAATCAGGTATGACTCTTTAGAACTGAAGAAAGGTGAAAATATTATGGGTATTTTTGCTGCTGAACAATAGAAGGCAGGGGAATAGCAAAAAGACAGGCCTGGGATAGGGTAGAGGACAAGACAGACTAAATGACAAATGTGTAATGGAATAAAACACACAGGCTGTGGGACTGTAGTAAAGAATTAAAATATTTATTCATTGTGAGTATCAGTGGCAAAATAATGAACAGCTCTGGCCCAAAGCAAAATGTGAGAAACAAGATTAAGATTGGCAAATGACCAAAGAAACAGAACCAGAATGGGAGTCAGAGTTTGCGATCTGAAATTATTGAATTCATTGTTGAGATGAGAAGGCTGGAAAGTGCCCAAGTAGGTTATAAGGTGCTGTTCCTCAAACTTGCACAGCAGGCTGAGGCAGAAGCATGAACATGTGATCAAGTTTAAAATGGCAAGCAATTGGAAACTTGGCGTCATGCTTGTGTACTGCTTGCAAATATTCTGTAAAATGGCCATCCAGTCTGTGTTTGACTAACTCCAGTGCAGAGGACCTTGCTTGCAATGTTTACAGGCAACGCAATATATTAAATTGTAAGGAGTGTAAGGTAACTGATGCTTCACCAGGAATTAGGGTTTTGGGGCTAAGGACAATAAGAAGAGAGGGGTTAAAGAGACAGATACTATACAATTGCAATGAAAAGTGAACGAGGTTTTCGGGTGACTGAAGAGTGGTATCAGTTCCTTCATGATGATGCTCTTTGCAGGGAGAGGGGAAGATATGTTTGGTGGTGGCATCGTGTTGGATGTAGTGGAAATGGTGGAGGATGATTTTTTAAATGTGAAGGCTTGTGGGTGGAAAGTGATGACAAGGGGAACGCAATTGCACTTCTGGGAGAGAGGTGCAGGAATGAGCTAAGGAATATGGAAAAAAGGTCAAATAGTTGAAAGCCCTGACAACGACAGTGGAGTGGGGGAGATTTGTGTAGTGTGCAACCCTTGATTGAAGACAGTTTTCTTTTCGAACTTGAAAAATTGTTCTAGTAAATCCTGCAAAAGTATTTTCTTTCATGGAATTTGTTTCAAAAATCCAAATCACTTTTCAAATTACCATTAACTCTGTATTCCAGGCACTTATATGCATTTGATGTTTTGCACAATATCTTTCCTTACTTTAAAGTAAAGTTAGTATATGTAATATTTACACTATTGATGTCTTCTATTTTGTTTTCTTAGGTGGAAATGAACCAGCTACAGAGAAGTTACAAGTCACTTGCTGCCCAGATGAATCTTATTTTATCCAAAAGACTTTGGTACATTATGTTGGAGCAGTTTCTAATGAAGTATGTGTGGAGTGGGAGTGGATTAGTGATGGTGGCACTTCCGATAATCACGGCGACAGGTTTTGCAGACAATGGTAATGAAGGAAATTTTCACACTAAATCAAGAAATTGGTTTGGTATTGGCGAAGCTTATTAAAGGAGCCAGAAATTATATGTTTAGATAATAATTTCTGATGTAATCATGGGAAAGCCTGAAGCAGGAAGCATCCCACAAAAGTAGGAAAAGCATTTGGGCTGCTCCCCTGTCCTGAATGACTTAACTGTATAGATCTACTCATTTAGTAGATGCAACAGATTTATCCCTAGTAGTAAAAAGTCATGATATTGGGATAACAAAGTGTGGAGCTGGAGGAACACAGCAGGTTAGGCAGCATCAGAGAATTGGGAAAGTTGAGATTTAGAGTCGGAACGATTCTTCAGAAATGGGGAGCGGCAATGGAGCTCAGAAATAGAGAGAGAGGAGGGGTGGGGTTGGTGAAGGTAGGTGGGATGGTGATAGGCGAGTGCATGTAGGGTATGGTGGGGATTGGTCAGTGAGGTGGGAGGGGCGGATACGTGGGAGAGAAGGCGGACAGATTGTGTTAGGTCAAGAAGGCAGGGATGAGAGGGAGGATTGGAATGAGATGAGGCCCGAGGTGGGGAGATTTTAAAGTTGGTGAATTCCATGTTTAGGCCATTGAACTGTACGGTCCCGAATGTGAGGTGCTGCTCCTCCGTTTTGTGGGTGGTGTCAATGTGACACTGGAGAGGGCCCAGGATGGACATGTCACCTAGGGAGTGGGAGGGGGAGTTGTTCTCGTTTGTCATGTGCAGATGCTCTACAAAATGGTCTCTGAGTCTCCGCTTGGTCTCACCGATGTGGAGAAGGCCATATCAGGTGCAGTGGATGCAGTAGACGAAGTTGACAGATGTGCAGGTGGACCTCTGTCTGATGTCGAAGGTTTGTTTTGTACCTTGAGTAGAGGTGAGGGGGACGGTGTAGGGGTAGGGGTAGCTCTTCCTGCAGTTGCAGGGAAAGGTGCCAGGGGTGGTGGGACTAGTGGGGAGTGTGGAGCGGATGAGGGAGTTGCGGAGAGAGTGGTCCCTTTGAAAGGCAGATAGGGGTGGGGAAGGAAATATATCTTGGTTGGGGGGTCAGATTGTTGGTGGCGGAAGTGGCAGATAATGATACCCTAAATGCAGAGGTTGATGGGGAGATATGTGAGGACAAGGGGGATTCAGTCTTTGTTTTTTGGGGTAGGCAATGTGAGGACAGAGATGCTGGAAACGCAAGAGATGCGTTTGAGGGCGTTCCCAATCACCGGACAGGGGAAGTTACGGTCATAGGAACAATCAATTGCGATTACAGTCTTGTTTCTTTCAAAACATTTTTTAGAGGCCAAAATTTTCTCTAGTCCTTATTGGTCTCAATCTTCCCTGTCACATTGTAGCCTGTTAATGTCCTGTAGACCTTACACTGCTGTTTGGTTTTCATTTTAAATCTTTGTTAAATATCTTGAAGCATTTCTTGCATTAAATGCATTACATGGCAAATTGTTGCTCTGTTATGTTTTTAAGCAGAATGGAGGTACACTGTCAAGAGTGTATTTTACACATTATCCAGCAAGAGTGCTGACCTTTTGCTGCTACTGTTGTCATATATTAACTTTTCTTTCTACCAGTACTTCACTTGCAATGGTTCATTGCTTTGGCAGATATGGATTATTTGATTGCTTTCTCATTCTCATTTGGGATAAATCTAATATGTAAACATTGCTTCACACTGTCACACTTCATACCTGCACCAGCTTGCTGTTTTGTTATGCACACGAGCAAAGCGATAAAGAAGACTGGGGGGAGAAAAGAGGATGCAGTGCTACACCAAATTATTTGTTGTCGAGAAACAGAAATTCTGAACAACTGAAATCGATATAGTTTTTTTGTGACGAAAATTATGATGAGGTTATCAAGCATAGATCTTGAAATCTAAGCAACTTGCAAGAAAACTCCTTCGGTATTAAAGACTAGCTTCTTTGATAGTGGAGAGCAGACTGAGATGGATCATCCACTTAGTACTTCTGGCTGAAGATAGATTCTAACACTCAAAACTTCTTTTGTACTTGCTGGTTCTGCATTTCATTGAGATTGGAACTGTTCACATAGCTTAGTTCCTCCAGTTGTTTAATTACTGACAGCCATTTATGAATAGATGTGACAGGACTACAAAACTTTGATCCATTGGTTGTGTATCATTTAACTCTGACGAAACAGCAGATACAATATATTGTAGTGTGCATGTAACCTGTACTGTAGCTGTCACCAGGTTGGCATCTCACTTTTAAGTATGCTTCATGCTACTTCTGACAAGCTCTCTTGCACTTTTCATGGAACCAAGATTAATCTCTTGCTCGTTGGTAATGGTTGTGGAAGGGATATACCAGGCCATGTGTTTACAGATGGTGGTGAAATGCAATTCTGCTGCTGTCAGTGGCTGAAAGAAACTCATGGATGACCAGTTTTGAGCTTCTGTTTTTCAACTGAATCTACCCATTTTGATAGTGCGACACAACTCATTGATTGTGGATATCTTTGATTAATGAGTGTGTCGTTGGCTCAATGAAGTCTGTGGCGTGGTCAAGCTCACCAATATCATGGAAACTAATGGGCAATATGACTCTGAGAGAAGTAGATTTTTCTCTAGGTTTGGTTCTGTCACTGCCAAGGTCCATTCTGACAGTTTCTGCAAGATTCAGTTGAGGTGGTCAGTAAGTGTTACAGAACCACTCTTGATGATGGAAATTGAATTGTTCCTCCCAGGATACATTCTTTATGCTGCTATCACATTTCTCATTCCAAATGATGTTTAACATGGAGGAGCTCTGATTCACTGTTTGAGCAAGGGCAGAAAGTGGTAGTCAACAGCATCCTTGAGTATATTTGACCAAATGTCATAAGATTTCATGGAGTCTAAAGACCCCATAGACTCCGTGGCCACTCCCTCTAGCTGGGTACCACCCGGCTTTCAGAGCAGTTACATTGAACCAGAGTAATGTTTAATTTCTCAACTTCTGGGTCTTGAATTTTATGGTTCCCTTTAAAATATAATGTTTCAATATTTTTAATATAATTGTACTGGTTTATTTTATATCCTATTTCTGATGTTTCTATGTCAGCTAATTTGAATCTTTGCTTTTCAGCACATTTGCCTTAACTTGATTTAAAAACTGTTGTTCTTCGTATTGAACTAGAAATCCAAATTAAAATAAGGTTTGAACACTATTTTTCTAAAACGCTCTAGTTTAACCCCGAAAAAAAAATTTGTGGTCTTGAGTTTAGAGTTGCAAATAATTAAAAATCGGTTAAAATTAGAGGTGTAGTATGTAGCAGCTGATCCACAATTTCAACCCAAAGTCTGCGCTAAATGAATTTGAGATCTATGTTATGTTTTTATTTGAATAGTCTACAATTTAATCAGGCAGTTGAGCATTATCTCTGGTTTAGAATGGAGCACTCTTACCTCTGAGTCACAAGATTGTGGATTCTTTTCCCACTCTGGTACACAAGAACCAAAACTATTGCAATATTGTAAAAGTGCTGCAATGTCAGAAGTGCTGTCTTTCACAGCCTTGAACCAAAGCTCTGATCTCTGAGTTTTACAGATCTGTTGCTGTTTTGTGGTAACTTGCTGTGTGCAAATTGTCTGTCATGTTGCATTATCCATGAAGGATTCTCCTTCTCCTTCTCCATCTCTCCCCTTGTCTGTGGTGTGGTAATCCTCAGGTTAAATCACCACCAGTTGTTTCTCTGATGAGAGAGCAGCCCTATGGTCTGGCAAGACCATGATGACTTTACCTTTTCATCTTTTTATTATAACAGTAACTACACTTCCTCTGCTTTAATGTACTGGATGTTTATGAAAAGCACGGCATAAATAAAAATCTTTCTTTAACTTAATTTTCCAGTATTTAATTTCATTTTAGGTGGATTTCGCAAGAACTTACTTTTCGTATAACAGCTCATTGTGTAAGTATTGCAAGTACATAAATAGGTGATTGTGTTATTCGATTAATGAATTGAATAGATATAAAAGGGGAAGTGGGTGACTATTGTTGCATAGTGGTAGTATCTTAATCTCTGAACCAGGAGACCTGGTTCAAGTCTCATCTGTTGCAGGGGTGTGTAATAACATCTCTGCACAGGTTGATTAGAGGAATTCTATAAGGGGAATAAGTGGGACTGGTGTGGGGAAACAGATATTTGACTGAGTAGTTAATAAACTCTGTCATGCAGAAAGAGATGTTGGCTCACTCACTAGCTTGAATACAGTTTAACATTTCTAAAAGAGGGTGATCGTTGAAAGATGAAAATTAGAAATTACTGCAAGGGTGCCACTGAGAAAAAATTTAAGATTAACTTTGCTAGCATGAAAGAAATTTTGTAAAGAAAAAGAGATTTCCAAACTAAAAGGTGTTGGTACAAGTCAGATGTTTTCACAAAAGAGTGCTTGCTCCGAGAAATAATTAGCAATCCTTGATGAGAGGCAGCTGGTTGATGAGAAGTTATACGAGCATGGAAAGAAATTAATTTTTATTTGGGTCACCTTGTGATTAAACATCTTATTTCTTTTTGTTTGAAAGGGAGGGAATGTGGAAATTTGATTCTCGTTGTGTATGAGAAAAGTTGCTGCTGATCAGTTGTGTTATTAGTCTGATAGAATCACCTTATTATATCTTACCCTCTTCAAATATCCCAACATTCAAAGCATTCTACTTCTCACTTTCTTAGGTCTTTTTTCTCTGCTTGCTGGAGAAGAAAACACAAAATTGCATGGAGAGGCAGAGATCTGAAATTGGCCCTGTAGTCATTACCACCTTGAGCACTACAGAGGAGGTGGTGCTAGAGATAATCTAAGGGCTAGCGTGCCTGGCCACTGGAGATGGAAAGACGGGGGTTTTCCAACCACCTGTTGAAAAGAAATTAAACATGTGAAGGCTTCATGTTGACTTGATGTCAGTAAGTACATAAGACTTGTACACTATAATGACTTAAAACTCAAATTGTTAGTTCTGATTAATGTGTTTCGTCTCTCACAGGCCTTTCACATGACCCTGAAGAGATGGTGTGGCTGGAGGACAAGACCTCAGAGGATGTCAGTCACTCTGAGAATGTGACATCAGGTACTCAAGTACATCCTCCACCTACACAAACATGCCCACCTCAGATGGGCTGACATATGATAAATCACACGCAAAAGTGTACAAGAGTAGCTCGTGGAGATGGCAAGGAAGCGGAGATTTTTCATCAGAAGCTACCGACCCTCAATCTTAGGTGAATGAAAATGATAATCTTGGAGTCTGTTGTTGAAGGAGACTATTCTGGAGTAGTAGCGTAAAACATGTGAAGTTCTGCACTGTTCCCAGTCACAATACACATTAGGGGGAAATTTTGGCAACCTCAGCATCTGTTTTTGTCGGCGTCGATCTGGTTCATCTTGCAGTGGCTTCAGTCAGTCTGTTACTCCCATGCAGTGGTATTTTCAGCATCGTGGTGGGTCTCATCCGGGATTCCAATGGAGTGGGGGGTTCCTCGAGCCCAGATCTGCAAAATGGACTAAGTGGATTTGGTCTTAAATTTTCTTCTTTTAATTTCTTTTTTTTCTCTTTGCTATATTATCATCGAAGGACTGTTATTCTGAACTCCTTATTTCTTTATCTTTCTAAATTATTACTATGATTTTATAAATTTGAAGGTCTGTAATGCTGGGTTTTTTTATTTCTTTGTATTTCCAATTTTTATTTTCCTGGGAATTTGTACTCCAGAATCTGTACCTCGGTACCTTTGTACCTAAGATGGCGCCATAAGTGGCAACTTATAAATTTTTAACTGTACTCATGTGACAATAAAGCTAATTCAGATTCAAATTGGAAGAGTCCATCCGTAATGTCAGTGCCAGGATGCCTAAGGAATTCACACTGATGTCTGCATAAATGAAAAAGATGGTCACCATCAGAGCAAACATCAAACATGACAAGAAAACTCCACAAAGTGCCCTCCAGCTCACGGGTATCGCATGCAGTGTGGGTGTATAATGCCGTTGCCCCCTCATTCAGAGATCTATAGGTTGCCTCTCGATGGCACGTGGAGAGATCTTGGACTGCGCCTTCACAGCCACTCAAACTCAGAGGAAGTCATTCAGGAGCATCTGAGCAGTTACAGCAGGGATACCAGTAATTTGCGTCTCACTGTGCTCACCAAAAAGGGTGGCACCATGTAAGAATATGCTGAAAAATAAATCAAAGGATTTATTGTTGTACAGGAATATTAACTTGGCTGTTTAACTATGTTACATTTCTGTGTCATGTTTATGCATCATAAAATATATTTCACCACTTCATTGTCCTGTCTTGCCCATTTTTACTTGCTACTAGGTGACCTGCCTGCTTTGTTAAGGTTGATATAATTTAACATGAGCAGTGGATGTTTGTGAAAGATGAATTGTTGTTTGTGGAACTTCTTTGAACTGGGGAATACACTAGGTTCAGAATTTCTGTCTCTGTGGCTGTACTGCTTCAGTTTATCTGAAACAGGTTGTCCCCAGCGGCTCTATGTGGGACTGTTGACGCGTTCATCACATTGTGCTTTTCTTCTATTGATGTAGAGTGCTTATCAGCTTCCTACTTTCAAGTTCCAGTCTTTGCAGCTCAGCAATGTTGTCAGAAGTGTAGCGACAGTACATATTCTAAAAACCCTGGTTCAGGCATCCTGAACGCACTCGTGATCTTTGGCCAGGCATCTGAATTGCATCTTTATCATCCAGATTGCTTACTTAGTTGCAACTCTGCTACCCATGTGGCTCCTGTTGTAGCTTTCTTGGGTATAGTGATAGAGTTTCTTGCAGAAGCTGTCAGCCATTTCTTTAGAGGGTAGCCCTTGTCTTCAAGGAGTCATCCACAAACTCTGCTTCAAGGTGTGAAAACCTGTAGGAAACTTGACTATCCCAAGATGAATACATCATGACAGTTTCCTGGAAATCTGGAACAAGTACAAGCTTTGATTTTTTTTTAGTGTCTGCATGCCAGGTGTGCGTTGAAGTGGAGCCCCATTTCATTGGTGAAGATGCTTGGGTGACATGGGTCAGCTTGATTGACAAGTTATGTTCTCAGCTGATGCTGAAAAATCATAAGTTTAACTCTTTCATTTGGTTAACATGGTGTTTATTTACTGATCATAAGGCTACCAATTTTGCTCAGCAAGAGACAACAAAGGTTTATTACAGAAAACAAAAAAAAAGCCCAAATATAATGTATACAATTTAGAAACATCAACACATACACAGTATCAACAGCATATTTTAACAATTTTCCCAGCAATGTCCTTGATGGATTCTCAATCTTGGCACAGTATTTCTCCTGTCTTAACTCGTTAATTTCTTACTTAACTGACCTTTTCCAGTGTGATGGCCAAAATGTCTTTTCAGATCTGACAGCTTGTAAACTTGTACAGAAACTTTCTCAGCTTGGAGACAACACAAACTAACCTGCCTTTCTGCTGCTATGGAGCAGTGCTTGTGAAATGAAACCAGATTATTCTCAAACTATTGGTGGTTCCTGACCATTTGTCATAAAACTCAGCGTGTAAACACTTCTGTCAATTGCATATGTACTAGGCAGTTAATTGAAGTAACATGCTTTCTTAGAAATTTGGTATTTAGTTCATTGTTGTCCAAGACCTTCTGACCTCTTAAGGAAAGTAGTTACCTCCTCAGAACTGAAACCTCAGATTGGTTCTACCTCTCAAGTCTAAATTCCTGAATTATGTATATTTATCAGAATGTGTGACTTCCTGAACCCAAGATAAGTCTGCAGAAACAGCAAACATAGCACTCAATCATTCTGGCTGTTTTTGTCAGTTAGGACATATAAGTGCCAGTCCTGGCAAAGGTAGCATTGATTACTTATTAGAAGCACTTGTGGGGAGCAGATTACAAAATTGAGCAAATAACATTTTGTGCACTAGCAGTTTTGATTGCTGATATATAGGTTGGCAGCTGGACAGGGCAGATGAAAGGCAAAACTCAAAAGTGATAGAAATTAGCTCCAAAATGTTGGAAATGACCTACAGCGGAGCAATTAAAGTATGGTCTTCAGACATGTTCTGTGAACAAATACCTTTCACTTAGGCAAGGAAAGAGGTGCCAGATCTCAGCATTTGAAACATTTTTTACCTAAGAATTGCTCAACCCCAACTCGTCATGTTTTCACTGGCAAGTTCCAGGAGCCCCATTTTCACACTGTTAACTTCAAAATCCAGAGAAACTGCTGTTGAGCCATTTATATAGTTAAATAACAGACTCACTTGGGAATTCTCAAGAATTGTACATTGTGTTCAGGTTAAAGGAGGAAGTCAGCAGATTTCTGCCAACTTCCTGAAGTGCCATTATTTTTAAGTATTTTAACCTGTTGTCTGCTCAGAAATACACCTGTCCTGTCGGTTAAAATCATCCCCATATTGATAAGGGAGGGAATATTTTCCACATTTACATTTGAGTTATTAGGTATATTTATTAAGTCTCCAAGGCATTAGACTAAAGTGGTGGAAATTTACCTGAACTTTACAAGAATTCTCAGTTTGTTTTGCCCTGGAGATAGATTATACACTGCTGAGGAATTACATTAACAGTCAGACATTCATGGAAACCTGAAATGCTTTACACTTACAGCAAGCTTGCAGTATTGATGTATCCTCCTAAGAACATAGAAGTTTCTTTGCAAAGGTAGTACTGTATTTTAACAACAGAAGAAAAATGTTTCTTTTTCTGATGTTATGTCTAGGTTGAGCACTTTTCATTGTGGTACGATTTAATCAGTGGTTTTCCATTGAAATTGGAATTGTCAAGTCCAGAACAACAAACCAAAAGGGTGTAAGCTATACAATAGATATAATTGATAGAACTCATACAGTAACACGTTGATTTTTCATGTAATTGTCTTTAATTGCTCAATGTGTATCCCTTGTTATTTCCTGAAATGGAAATTACTTTTCTTTCAAGTTCTTCTGTATTAAAAACGCTTAGGAGTATTTACCAGTTTCAATGTAAAATTTATATGGATGCTATCTCTGTAGGTACAAATAATCAACTGCAGGAAAATACATGATATGTTTTTGAGGGAAGGTTGAAAATTAGTAAGTTCAAATAAATGTCAAGAAACCACAAAAAGAACTAATTCAAGCAAAAGCATTTTCTCCAGTTAAAACCAAAAAAAATCATCAATACATTGTCTTGCATTTTATTCAATTCTGTCTGCTCGTTTATAAGACAATTTGGTTTAAAAAATAGCGTGAAATGAATCTCATCCTCTGTATCTCCATGTTGGGCCCTGTCTACATGCAGGAACTTATAATTTATTTTTACATATTAAAGTGCAGCTGTGTTTTATAACAGGGAAATTACATGTGCAGAGCAAATACAATTAACTGAGTTTATTATATTTCGTGAAATAGAATTTAATATGTATTATTATCGTGTTTCAAGAGTCAGAAGATGGACACAAGCAAGTAAGTTTGGTTAGTGAACGAACTGAAGCTTTCACCACTGCACGCAATCTGCTGGCTGCTGGAGCTGATGCAATTGAAAGAATTATGTCTTCATACAAAGAGGTATTGTGTGCTACAAAAGTATGAATGAAGTTGCAGTCAATTTCCACAATGCAGTATAGTTGATGTTAATGACATTATTCATGGATTCTTTTTAAAAAAAAAGGAGTACAGTCTACATACTTTTAATGTTAAACTTTAGTATAAAAAGAATTTTTCAAGGAGATCCACTCCCTGTCAAAAGAAAATGAACAAGTTCATGTTGCTATTTTGTAATGACACTAATACAGTAATCATCCTAAGTGATTTGTTCTCTATATGTGGTACCAGCAGTTTAGGGAAGATTTTTTTACAGCACAGGGGAAATCCCTTGAAAATTTCATTGTCTTCTTTTTACATAGGTCTGCTCATTTGTAAGACAAATTGAATTTAAAAAAGCATGGACTGAATCTTCACCCTCTGTCTCTCCAAGCTGTACTCTGTCTAAATGCCCCTGTAATAACTACCTACAGAAGAGAAAAGTAATGGCCTGGTAATTTTTGCGTGTATTGTATAGCTGGAGAGACTGAATTATTCAGCCCCTCATGTCTTTCTGTTTTGGATGAGAATTCCTCCAAGTGATTTTGGAAGACTTTAAGCCCTTGTCTTCAGGTCTCAATTCCTGCATGCTGCCTCCACCTATCTCCCTGGCCACTGTTGAGAGGCTGACATTAACGAGATAGTACAACCCTCCATCCCCGTGGTCAATGATGAGAGGCTGAGTAAATTGGAGGAATGAGAGATGATCTCATTGAAACATTTCATATTATGAAGGGGCTCACTTATGTGGACACTGAGTAGTATTTCCCCTAACTGAGAAATCTGGAACAAGGGGCATAATTTAAAGATGAAGGGATGATCGTTTAAATCTGAATGAAAAGAAATTTATTCACTCATGGACTCTGAATCTTTGAAATTTGGATAGATTCTCGGTCTCGTAGGGAATCAATGTTTACGGGAATGGGCAGGAAAATGAAGATGAGGTTCAAGATTGGCCACGATCTTAATGTGTGCCCGTATGCTGTTCTTGTGCTCATCTTTCTTATGTTGTTACATGCACAGACAGTTCACAACTTTTGTGCCATATTTGATCCTGAGCTGAGCTGCTATCTCCATATGCTGTCCACTGTCTAGACTGTGGACTTCCACTTCCATGATATATCCTCTCTCCAGCACTTAGCTGATCCACTGCTGTGGCAAATGATTAATGCACTTTACTTGTTTTAAATTTTTGTTTAGGGTAAGTGGGGAATGTATAGTTCAGGAGTCTGTAACCTGTGGCTCTGTAGCCACATCCAGTTTTTTAACAGCTCATTTGTGGCTCCCAACCTTTTTTGATTGAGAGAGGCCTAGAAAGCCATTAAGCCTGGAGAAGTGAGAGTTGTGTTTTTATTGTAGGATTACAATGTAATCATTATGTGCTGCTTCACCATTTTAAATCATTATTTTAACAAAAATGCATTATAATGCTCTGAACATGTTGCAATGCAATAGGCACACCATGGTTATCGATACTGTCATTATTTCAAATATAATGTCTATTAGCTTTTTTATTAGGAGAACCAGTGGTCAACAAAAATTCTTACTTTTGTGCATCTTAATTTAACTTAGGGTTAATTTGGAGTTAGGTCTATTTTAATATTTTTCTCTACTGATATCAAAATTCAATGTACGTATTCTATTTGAAAATTATACATTTTAGCAGCAACAGTTAGGACTTGCTAAGTATTTGGTTTAGAAAAACTGAATTTTCTTCATGCAGCTTCCAGTAGTTTCTATTTTAGACATTTCTGTTTAAAAAGGCTGTTCAGGTAGAAATGATTGCTTGCCTGTGATGTGGATAATGGGATAGTACCTTACTATAGCAACATGAAAATATTCACTCCTGCTATACTAGCTTGTTCGAATTGAAAAAAAGCATTGATAGTTCATCCAGATACTGGGTAAGCACATACGTTTTGGGCCATTCCATTTGTTCAGCGAACCCTTAGAAAAGACAAATACAATAGAGGCCAATTTAAAAGAAAATGAGAGCATTTTCTCCAACAAAGCTCCAATTTAATCATGATGATCCATAAATGCTCCTGAACTCTGCTAACCTACAACATGCCTTTTGCGGTGGCACAATGGCTCCGTGCTTAGCATTGCCGCTTCACAGCTTCAGGGACCTGGGTTCAGTTCCACCCTTGGGCAACTGTCTGTGTGGAGTTTGCACATTCTCCCCATGTCTGCATGGGTTTCTTCCAGATTCTCCAGTTTCCTCCTAGAGTCCAAAGATGTGCAGGTTAGGTGGATTGGCCAGGCTAAATCAGCCACAGTGTCCAGGGATGTGGAGGCCAGGTGGATTACCCATGGGAAATGCGGGGTTGCAAGAACAAGGTCTGTGTGGGCTGCTGTTCAGAGGGTTGATGTGGACTCTGCCGAATGCCCTGCTTCCAAACTGTAGGGATTCTATTCTATTCTAATCTATTCTCATAACTGGAAATACCTACCTTTTAGCTCATTACATGTTTCGGCGCTTCATCCCAGTGACAAAAGGCTGCTGTGAAAATCCTTTATTCATTCAGGGGATGAGGGTGTCACTGGCTATAGGCAGCATTCATTGCCCATCCCTAATTGCCCAGAAGGCAGTTAGGAGTCAAGCACATTAAGGTTTTGGTGTAGATCTGTAGCTCAGGTCATGAGTGTTGAGGTTGGTTGGCTCACCGAGCTGGTTTGTTGTTTTGCAGAAGTTTCGTCACCATGCTTTGTAACATCCTCAGTGCAGCCTCCGATGAAGCGTCAGTGTGTTTTCCCGCCTAGTTTTTAAACTCCGGGGTCCGTTGAGATAGATTGCCTCACTTCCGGTTTTCCTTCGTTGTGGAATGTATATGGGGTCGAGTACGATGTGTTTATTAATAACATTAATTGCACAACATACTGCAGCAACATGGAACTACGCCAAGAGGAAGAAGAATACCTCTTCCAAGTGTTCAAGGATAATGGATATCCAAAGAACTGGGTCAGAAGATGCCTACGCGAATAGCATCAGAAAGATTCTACACGCCCCGACACATTCATCACATTATCCTACATCAGGACCACGTCGGAACTCACCACAAGATTCCTATGACCGCTGGGCATCAGAGTGGCACACAAGCCCTCGTCAACACTACAACAACTGCTTATCCAAACTAAAGACACGCTCCCCGCCATGGACAGGACCAATGTCATCTACAAAATCCCCTGCAGAGACTGCGAGAAGCACCACGTCGGACAAACAGGAAGGAAACTAACAACAAAAGTACATGAACACCAACTGGCTACAAAAAGGCACGACCAATACTCACTCATCTCAATGCACATGGACAAGGAGAACCATGACTTCGACTGGGACAACACCAAGATCCTGGGACAGGCTCGGCAGAGACCAGCACGAGAATTCCTGGAAGCGTGGCACTCCATGAAGCATGCTATTAACAAATACATTGAACTCGACCTCATATACATTCCACTATGAAGGAACACCGGAAGTGAGGCAATCCATCTCAACGGACCCCAGAGTTTAAAAACCAGGTGGGAAAACACACCGATGCTTCATCAGAGGCTGCATGGAGGATATTACCAAGCATGGTAATGAAACGTCTGCAAAGCAACAAACCAGCTCAGCGAGCCAACCAACCTCAAATCAATTACATTGCTATGGGTCTGGAGTCACGTGTAAGCCAGATTGGGTAAGGATTGCAATTTCCTTTCCTAAAGGACATTAATGAACCAGATGGGTTTTTCCAACAATCAGCAATAGATTCACGGTCATAATTAGATACTTAATCACAGATTCAATTTGTTGAAGTCAAATTTTACCATCTGCCATGGCAGAATTCGAACCCCAGTCTCCAGAACATTACCTGGGCTTCTGGATTAACAGTCCAGCGATAATACCACTAGGCCATCACCTCCCCCAACTGTCTAAATAACTGTCTAAATGCAGTCTTTTCCTTGGATTCTATCTGCATGGTACTTGGATTCTACCATTGCTAGGTATCTTAAAAACCTTATCAAATTGCTTAGTACCTAATTAATACACAAACAACTTTTGTCACATTTGTAATGATGTAATATGATACCAGAGAGTGCAATTAGAACAAATTATTACAAATTAAATTTTAGTGTATGTTATATGTACCTGGATATTCACGCTTATTGCATTACAAAGAGTAGTTCATTGTCAAAATAGTTGTACATGATTGTGTTCCTCTGTATTACATTTGCATTCCATTTTGGGACCTTTTACAGCTTAAATGTTTGATGCACAAAAACTGGCTCAGAATGAAAAACAATGCCCAGAATTATCTCAAGGAGTAAAAGTTATTCTTAATCTAATTCAGTAACGTTCATTTTTGGTGATCAGTTTAAATTTCCGTAAGATTGAAACTATCATATATTTGGCACATTTTTAACCCAAAAATTACAAACTTAATTTAAAAAATACTGTAACTTCATGAATGTTTGAATCAATTATTGTGAGCATTTTTAAAACATTCACTTGGTGAATTGGTGGGTTCAAAAGCTCTGTATTTTATTTTGATGTACAGTTATTTTGGTTTAAAATTTTTTTTTGACAGTTATGTAATTCTCAAACTAGTTGTGTTGAAAGTATAGCATTTGGTTGTTACCTTTTTAATATTACATTGTCTCAGTATTGATATAATTGCAAGTGTAATGACTGATCTTGAGTTAAACACGTGCTGATGACCTTCGAAGTACAACTTTTTTTCTACTGGTCTAACAAAATAATTGCCTTGCAGCTAAAGCTGCATAAAGGTGGAGTAGGGAAAATCTATTGCGATCTTGAATTTCTTCTGTGTGGTGTAATGAAATTTTGTAATTTAACATGATGTAACTGATCCCGTGACTGACATCAGTATGAGAGTAGGTATCAGTCTGTCTTGAATGAGCATGTGAAAAGAGAAGTCATAGACACCATGTAAGAGAGCTATGTTTGGTAACCTACAGTGAATAATTATAAATAAAGGAGTGTTACAGTGCATAATGAATTGAAGAGCCTTACTTAGAGGTAAGGAGCAAGCAGCTTCAGTATATCAACCCTAGAATTTTACAGTGTAGGAGTGTACATTTGGTCTATTGGTCCTGCATCTGCACTTAATAGTGCCAGTCTTCTGCCTTTTCCTGCACATTGTTTATATTAAGTAATCATCTTGAGTGCTTCAATTGAATCTGCCTTCGCCACACTTCCTTAAGGTGCATTTCAGATCTATTCACTGTATGAAAAACATAAAATTCTCATCTCTTGTTTGGTTCTTTTGCAAATCGCTTTAAAACTATGCACTTTTGCTGTTTATCCTTTTTATGAGCGGGAATATTTTCTCCCTATCTATTTTGTCCAGACCAGTCAGATTTTAAAACCTTTGATCAACTCTCATTTCAGCCTCTCGTCCCCAAGGAAAACAGTCACAATTTCACCAGAATGTCCTCATAACTGATGTTTCTCATCCCTAGAACCATTCTCAGAAACATCTTCTGCACTTTGTCTGATGCATTCATACCCTTCTTACACTGTGGTGCCCAGAACTGGGTACAGTGATCTGGCTCAGTTAACCAGTGATCCCACTCATGTTATATAATAGCCTCCCTGTTCTTGTACTCTGCCGTTATTAAGAAAATTTAGAATACTGTATGCTTCTGGCTACTTGTCTTCCCACCTTTAGTAAATTATACATACAGATCTTTCTGCTCCTACGTGCACATTAGATTAGTACTCTTTATTTTGTATTGTGTCTCCATTTTACTTGTACCAAAATGTACCATATCACGCTACTCCATGTTGAACTTTATTTGCCACCTGTCTGCTGTGCGATGCCAACCTGTCATTGTCCTTTTAAGGTTGACTCTTTCCTTCTGACAGTTTACAGTTCTCCAAAGTTTTCCGTTGTCTGCAAACTATGAAATTGTCTCCTGCACACCAAGATCGAGATAACTTATGTCAAGAAAAGCAAAGATCCCAATACTGACCTCTGGGATACTCCACTATAACCACCTTCCAGTCCAAAAAATATCCATTAATCATTGCTTTTTGTATCCTCTCCCTCAAAGTTTTGTATCCATAATGTTGCTGTCCATTTTATTCCATGACTTTTGTCACGTTTCTGTTGTATGCCACTCTACCTAACATATTTTGGAAATCAGTCCTTATTTTTACCCCTTCAAAAATTAGACTCCAAATTAGACACAATTTTCCTTTAATAATTCCATGCTGACTCTTCTGAGTTTACTCTAATTTTTCTACTTGAGTATTAATTCTATCAAGAATTATTGTTTCTAGATGTTTCCTCATCAGCAAAGTTAAACTGAAGTCTCTGCAATTGTTGAGGTTGTTTTGCCAACCTCTTTTGAACAGGCATATTTTGTTTCAATCCCCAGTCCTCTGGCACCACCCCTGAATCCAGGGAAGATTGAAAGATTATTGTCAATGCCTCTGCAATTTCTACTGACTTTCTTCAGTACTCTTGGATGCATCTTACCCAATCCTAGTGATACCCAAACCTTAAGATACTCCAGACCAATATCTCAATGTGCAGTTAGCTGGAGTGGCTCAAAGCACAAGCTGAGGCAGGGTGGTAGTTAGGAGAAACAATTCTAGAGCCAGGATCTGAAATTAAAACCAAGCCTAAGCGACGTAGCTGAAACAGAAAGATTCTGAAGGCAAGTCCCAGCCTTGGAATACTTTTATGGTGTAACTCTGTAAGAAGTAAGAAGACTTTGAAGGCATGCCAAGATCTTGGAGGGGAAAAAATGTTGGAAAACTCTGAAGACAGTGCAAAAGACCCTTTGAACACTGCTATTGTGAAGCTACTCAGTGAAACAACTCTGAAGAACTAGATAGAGCAACTTTGGAAGACTTCAAAGGTTAACAGTAAACCGAAAATACTCTGAACAGGATAAACATAAGGTCAGAACACTACGACACTCGGAAGGAAAAATCCAAGTATTAACCAAGGTTAATCAAAAAAATTGTACCAAAGAAATTGCAAGTCTAGTGAGGAACCATCACCTCACCCACCTGATAATGCAGAAGGTCAACACGGAGGCCAGAAGTAGGAGTGCTGAAAGTGGCATTTTCAGCACTATAGAATCAGATTTACACATGAAGCAACAGTGCCATCAAGTCAGCACACATTCATAGAATCCTACAGTGCAGATAGAGGCCATTTGGCCCATCAAGTCTGCACTGACCCCGCCAACCCACCCTATCCCTGAACCATGCATTTACCATGGCCATTCCGCCTAACCCGCACATCTTTGGATTGTGGGAGGAAGCCAGAGCATCCAGCCAAAACCCAGGCAGACGTGGGGAGAAATGCAAACTGCACACAGCCGGCCAAGACTGGTTTCCAATCTGGGTCTTTTGCGCTGTCGGGCAGCTGTTTCAACCACTGTACCAACCACAGGGCTGCCCCTATATTCTGTAACTTCAGTAGAAGTTGATGTCTGGTAAGACAAAATGTGGAAGAAAGCACTATGACGTGTGATGTACCAATTGAAAATATTCAACGTGTAGTTTAGCTGCACAATAAATGTATTGATGGGTGAGTTTTAATAAGATGTCAGCATTTGGAAACATCAAAATAAGTATTGTAATGGACTTGTATTAAGTATTTGATTTGTATTGAGTAGCACAATATTGCAGACAAGGAACTTCAGAGGTTGTGTTAATTGCTAATTATATGGTTGTTATATGAGAAGTTTTCAGACTGTTTAATCCAGGGAGGCTTTAACGCTTGGAACATCCAGTTAACTGCACTGCAAAAATCAGGGTGCAAAGTCAGTTAGTATTTCATTGCAACAACAGTAATATTTCTGAATGAAATAGTATCATATTACTTTATAAGAAGATACTAAACCCATCTGTTTGTACACTCCCAGGAAAACTTGCCATTTTTTGATGGGAAAAGTAAAATTTAGTTTGATAGAATGATTGAAAATGGTGTCATATATCCACTGGGGACTGACACAGTGGTACTAAGGACACCTTATATTCCCAAGGTAAGCAAAGAACTAAGAATGTGTGTGTGTGAGTGTGAGATTCAGTTAAACGAAGGGAAATTGGAAACCTTTCCTATTTTGTATGTTAACAATTGTTTGGCAAAATTGGCAACAAGCAGTTCCTTCAAAATAACTGGATGCAAATAGTGAGTTTAGACAGATGTTCTTAGATGAAGTGTTAAGATTGCTAACATATATTGTACCATTTGGGCAGTATTGCTTCAATAGTTGATCATTTGGAATCACCTGTATGCCACGGATTTTCCAAAGGCCAGTGTCTAAAATCCTGGAAGGGAACTGGGGAGCAATTTGCATACGGACGACATCCTATTTCAAGGTTAACTGAAGAAGGTGATAAATCACACGACACCAGGTTATAGTCTAACAGGTTTATTTGAAAACACAAGCTTTCAGAACCTCGGTCCTTCTTCAGGTGTTAATGGACTGAGGCTCCGAAAGCTTGTGTTTTTAAATAAACCTGTTGGACTATAACCTGGTGTTGTGTGATTTCTGACTTTGTCCACCCCAGTCCAACACCAGCACCTCCACATCTTAATTGAAGAAGACACATGACCTGAAGTTCAGACAGTACAGGATGCAGGCCTTGCACTAAATGAGACATGTTAATTCTGGAGAGCAATGATTACATTTCTAGCATGCATTATTCCAAGAACAAGGTAATCGAGGTGGATCCAACAATCATCAGAATATTTTTATAACAGAATGTGTAAATGATATACACAACTAGCATAAGAGCTTTCTGCAGACTGAATAGAATACGCAACCAAAAAGAGGACGCATGAACAATTATATGGAAGTGTTAAAGATGAAAGGTAAAAATGCTAAATATGTTAATAATTATAAAGACTATTGAAGTAAAAGTAAACTACTAGAATACGTAGACCATTTAGGAGAAACATGGGGAAGTGTGATGTAATGAGTTTCACGTAGATAATGTTGCAACTGAGTACATGACTCTGACATCAGTGAGAGAGAAGACGGCTCTCTAGAGTGATCATGTGAAGAGTGTTATTTTTGCTAAACTGGCATGTATGGATTTAAGTAGAGGAATGTGACAGTACAGAAATGAGGAACAAGTAGCCTCGGGGACACTGAATGTATGTCTGCAGACCAAAATACTCTAGGGCAATTTCTCAATGTACAAGTTGCACTATTAGCTTGAAGATGAAGCATTCTACATACTTCTTCAAGAGTTACTAGCACATAGACTGTTTGTAACAATATTGTAGCCCAGTGGCAATAAAGTGGTCATAAAATATTTACTTTGAATTAGTGATGGTAACTGACATTCTTCAGGAACACTAATAAAGGTTACGGAGGGGATGCACATGTAGTGATCTGCGGTGCATCCTGCCCGCAGGAAGTTGACGCAAGTCTATGCAACATTGCTAGATACGTGACAATTTATTCCCTTGTGAAAATAGTTCAGTAAATCATACACTATACTTTAAATGAATCGACTGTTTTGTGTCCAAATCAAAAACATACTGTGTTGAATATTTTCTATGTTTTAAATTTGGTAGATCACTGAATTGGCAGGCTACACAGCCCGAGTGCACAACTTATTTTCTGTTTTTGATGAAGTTCAGAGAGGAATATACAAGAGGTCCACAATCAATCAGGAAATGGAAACTGACTGCAGCAAAGTAGCTAAACATGGATTCCACATTGAAGTTCCTTTGGAACAAAAAGGTAATCATTGTAAACGAGCAGGGTGTTCAAACAAAATATTAGTTTTTCAGTTCTGTGTTAATTTCAAATTTTCAAATATATAACTCTAAATTACAAATCCGAATGCATAATCCACAATTATTACTTATGGTTTACTCTTGAGCAATGACCTTGAATTTCAATTTTGTGGTAGCTTCAATAAACTAATTGCTGAGACTGCAATTGATCTGATTTTAACTTTGCATTTCTACGTATCCCTGATAATCTTTCATCCCCTTGATAATCTTTCATCCCCTTGATAATCAAGAATCTATCTACCTCGGTCTTAAAAATATTTGAAGCTGTTTCATCCATTGTCTTTTGAGAAAGGGAATTCCATAGGCAGTCAACTCTCTGAGAGAAAAAAATGTTTCCTCATCTCTGTTTTAAATGGGACCCCCCCTCCTTATTTTTAAACTATGTCCTCTAGCTCTAGATTCTCTTGCAAGAGGAAGCATGCTTTCCACATTCACCTAGTCAAGTCCTCTTAGGATCTTATATGTTTCACTTAAGTCACATCTCACAGTTCTAAATTCCAGAGGTTACAAGCCTAGCCTATGTAGCCTTTCCTCATAAGGCAATCTGCTCATTCCAGGTATTGGCCTCGTAAACTTCTGAACTACTTCCAACACGTTGACATCAGTATGGTGACCATCAAGTAGGCGATGGCCTAGTGGTATTATCACTAGAGTATTAATCCAGAGACCCAGGTAATGTTCTGGGGACCTGGGATCAAATCCTGCCATGGCAGATGTGGAATTTGAATTCATTAATAGTGTGGAATTAAGAGTCTAATGATGACCATGAAACCATTGCCGTTTGTCATGAAAAACCTATCTGGTTCACTAACGGCCTTTAGGGAAGGAAATCTGCCATCCTTACTTGGTCTAGCCTACATGTGACTCCAGACCCACAGCAATGTGGTTGATTCTTAAATGTCCTCTGGGATGGGCAATAAATGCTGGCCCAGCAGTAATGCTGACATCCCATGAATGAATTAAAAAAAAAAGTTGTGCATAGTACTCAAAATGTGGTCTCACTAATGCCCTGTAAAACCTCCCTACTCTTGCATTAAACTCCCCTTGCAATAAGCCATAACATTCTATTAGCTTTCCTGATTACTTGCTGTACCTGCATACTAACCTCCTATGATTCATGCATTAGCATACCCAGATCTCTCTGTATCTCAGAGCTGTGTAACATTTAGAAGGAATGAACATTGCTATTTTAAATGTGCATATGCAAACGTTCATAATAAGATGCCCATCCTTGAAGCAGCAAATATAATTCAACAGATAAATGTGAAGTACTATATTGTGGGAAACAGCAGAATCAAATTAAAATTGAACTGGATTGCCCACTGATATTTTAAAAAAAAAAGAGTTTAACTGAAAACTGACATACTAAAAGCAAAGAGAGTATTGGGGGAGAATTAATTTAAGAAAGCAAGGAAAATATGAGGAACCTAAAGAAGGCTTTGAATGGGTAGCAGTTATAACACTGCACCACATCATATTTATAAGAGGTTTCGAAATGTTAGAAGGGGGATTAACAAGAATGATGTGAGGAAAGAAAACAGCCATGATGAGAGATAGTCGGAACTGTCGATGCTGGAGAATCTGAGATAACACGGTGTAGAGTTGGATGAACACAGCAGGCTGAGCAGGAAAGCTGACATTTCGGGTCTGGACCCTCCTTCAGAAATGATGAGAGGAGTTCTTTTTAAAAAAAAAAAAAAAAAAATTGGAGAGAGGTAAAGAAAAAATGTACTTATATTCATAATTATGCAAATATTCCAGAAAATAATGAAAGATGATTTAATTGGTTGGTACATTGATAACAAGAGAACATCAATTTGAATTCATCCTGAAAGAAGAAATGGGTGATCAGTCAGAATATTTTCAAACAAGTAATTGCATGGTTAGGAAATATTGCAATGCAATGTGTATTAAAGCTAAGTCAAGCATGATCAATGACCTTTCGTTAGATGCAAGCATAAAGGTATAAATGGTTTTCAATGCTGTTTTGAGAAAATGCTGTTTCATTATTTCATTTTACCTGTTAGGACAAGTTATTGACGTTGATGTAGGAATTATTTGTGAAAATGTCCCTATTATTACCCCAAATGGAGAGGTCGTCATTTCCAGCTTAAACTTTAAGGTAAGCTTTAAACATAAAAACCAAGTGTATTTCACTTAATGTTGACTAGACTTTACTATTGTATTATTGTACATTACAGCAACATATGGTGTATTATTTATAAACATCCAACTGTGGCTTTGTACTTCATATTTGTACAATCATTAAGATGTCAATTAACTATTGCAGACTTATTTCACGCATGAAGAGAGTCATAGAGTTTTTACAGCATGGAAACCCCGCAGGCCATTATGTCCTGGCTGGTCGTCAAATGCCTATTTATTCTAATTCCATTTTCTAGCACTTGGCCCATGATCTTGTATGCCATGGCGTTTCCAGTGTTCATCTAAGTATTTCCTCAGTGCCTTGAAGGTTCCTGCCTCAACTGCCCTTTTTTAGACAGTGAGTTCCAGAAACCCACAATCCCCGAGTGATTTTTCTATCCTCTAGTCCCCCTAAACTGTTCCTTACTTTAAAGTGGTGCCCCTGAGGTATTGACCCCTCTACGAAGCGGATGGATTTCTCCTTCTTTATCATGTCTGTGCTCTTCAAACTTTGTACACCTCAATCAGATACCCTGGAGGCCTTCTCAGCTCTAGGGAAAATAGTCCTGCCTAATTGGTCTCTCCTCATAGCTGAATTTTTCCAGCCCAGGCAATATCCTGTTGATTCTCTTCTGCACCCTGTCTTGTACAGGCTCATTCTTAACACGGTGACCAGAACTGCTCCACCTGTGACTAAACTAATGTTATATACAGCTCCATTATAACCTCATTGCTGTTGTATTAATGTCTTGATTAACAAAGGCAAGTATCCCATAAGCCTTTTTAACCACCTTATCTACCTCTTCAGCTGCCTTCAAGAATCTGTGGGCATGCACACCAGGTCCTTCCGATTTTCTGCACTGCTATGGGTACTACCATTCAATGTGTGCTTCTCACCTTATTTGTCTTTTCAAAATGCACTTTTCAGGTTTAAGTTTCATTTTCCACTGTTCAGTCTGTATATATTGTTGCATAGTTTAAGATTTTCCTCCTTGCAATTTACCACACAACCAATTCTCGTGTCATTGTGAACCTACTGATCATACGTCCTACATTCATGTCTAGATCATTAATGTACTCAACAAACAGCGAGGACCTTGCACTGAGCCCATGGGATGCCACTAGGTACAGGATTCCAGTCACACATCACCACCATCCTTTGCTTCCTGCAACTAAGTAATTTTGGATCCAATTTGCCAAATTGCAATGGATCCATTGGACTGTTAGCTTCTTAACCAGTCTGCCATGTGAAACCTTGTCACAAGCCTTACTAACATCCAAGTAGACTGCGTCAACAGCGCCAGCCTCATCCACACACCTAGGCATCATTTTGAAAAGTTCAATGAAGTTGTTAGGAATGATCTCTCCTTACAATGCCATGCTGACTTTTCTTACCTCTCCAAGTGAAGATTAATCTGTTCCTCAATTTTTTTCAATAGTTTCCTGACCACAGATTTTGGTCTCACTGACCTGTTGTTTCTCGGTTTATCCCAACTGTTGTTCTTGAATAATGGTAGCACATTAGCAGTCTTCCAGTCCTCTGGCTCCCTTCCTGTGGCCAGAGAACATATGAAAATTAATGTCAAAAACCCCTGCAATGCCCTCACTTACCTCCCACAGCAACCTGGGATAAATCTCATCTAGGTTTTGGGATGTGTCCACGTTCAAGCCTGATAATCTTCTAACACCTCCTGTCTTGGTAATGATTCAAATATGTAACTCGATGTAATCCTGTGATCAATGAAAGATATCTAAATTAAAGAATTTATGGAAATACGTTAGTAGTAATTATTAACAAAACTTTCTCTTAGTGTAGCAATCAGACATACCAGTTAATGTTTTGGAAGACATCCCTGTTTTTTATGATGAAACTGCTGTAGTGAGAAAAGATAAGCCCTGTTTTTACAATTAACATTGTATACTTTTACAAGATCACTTTTTGAATATTTCTGTATAATTAGTAGTACAAGATTGAAGCTTGTGTATGTAAAATGAAAATGTGGAAACATCACACTAACAGAGACGTGGCTAATGCCAGCAAATGTAATCTACATTTTATTAAGCAGGGATGAAATACAACTGAAAAATGAGTTTAATAAGGAAAGGGAAGTTGTAATTTTGTTAGGAAATGAGAATCTGGTCATTATTTGTTTGATGTAGTGAATTAGATTACCAGCGCACAATATAATGGTATTAAAGCATAGAGCATAATCTTCAGGTTCTGATGAGTTCTCAGTCTTATAGTAAGAAGACACCAAAGTAGTGAACCATCTCCCTGCAAGATGAAAGTGAACAAGCATCAGAACCTCCGTTTACATATTAAGAGAAACAGTACCGATGAGGAGAACCCAATTTCGCTCCCTGTGGTGTATAGGAATAATAAATATAGTCAAAACGTAAACACACAGCCTTTCAGTAGGAAATGCTTCTTCAAGAGCTCGGGTTCACAAATATAGCCCCTTATGCATTTACTGATTTTAATCACTCCAGAGTTGGAACCGTGCTATAAGTTGTTCAGAGCACAGTAGGACCTATATTCTAAAGTTCACTATCTGTGTCAGTTTGTCTCTACCTTCATTTGCTTTGAGACATAACCTAAAAATCTATTTCCTTGACCAGCTTTTGGTCACCTGCTGTAAAATCCCTTCCTGTGGCTTGGCATCAAATTTTGCTAAATTGCTCCTGCAAACATCTTGGGACATTTCATTACATTAAAGTAATTAATTTTAATGACCCTAAAATTTACTCTCTAGATGCAGGTTTTTTGAAAAAAAAATTCATTCTTGGGATGTGGGCATTACTGGCTGGGCTAGTATTTGGTTCCCATCCCTAGTTGCCCTTTAGAAGGTGGAGGTGAGTTGCCTTCTGCTGTTTTTGTCCTTCATGATAGAAGCAATCTGGGTTTGAAAGGAGCTTTCTAAGGAGTTTTGGTGAATTTCTACAGTCCATTTTGTAGGTGGTACACACTACTGCTGTTTCTGAGCTTTGGTGGTACGGAAATGGATTTTTAATAATGTGCTAATCAAGTGGGTTGCTTTCTTCTGGATGGTGTCAGAGTTCTTGAACATCTTTCCAACATGGAAAACCCATTAATTCTGATTCTGTTTTCTGTTAAACACTCCTCAGTTCCTGCTGATACATTACCCCCAATGCCATGTACTCCTAATGTTTTAAGTGGCATCTTATCGAATGTCTTCTGGAAAGCCAAATATGCTACATGTACCATTTCCTCTTTACTAACACTGCTTGTTATATCCTCAAAAAAAATCAGTAGCAAAATTCTCAAGTGTGATTCCTGAAGTGGAAAGGATTCCCTTTCTTCCCACATCTGCAGTGATCAGAAGAGATTGAAGTTTCTTTGTTAACTTGTATTATTCAAGCATATACAAGGGGAACTGCATACTTCAGAAGATAATACACGATTCATTGATTGATTAAACAGGGTTATACTGTTTCCTGCATTCCAGGACTGGTACAGTTATTTAATTACATAAGTTGGCACACAACCTAATTATAATATCTGAACAACAATTCATTTTACCTACACCATTACATCACTTCTCATTCCATATTAAGTACTTGTTATATTCTGCAGTGTCTCTTAAACATCTTTGTGCCAGCTAGAAAATCATAATATACTGGCCTTAACTAGTGCTAACATCTTGTATATGAGCATTGCTGTATTTTCCCCATGATTTCGCTTTCCCAAGACCATGTTGACTTTGATTGTGCTAACTGGCCTAGACACGCAGTCCTTGCTACCAGCAGATCGTCTGTATGAAGTCGAGCCTGGAGCTGATTTCTTCTGTTTCCCCACTGATGGCCCTGCTGGATTGCACCGTCCTTTGCAGTAAATAGGGGGGTTCCATTAAAGCAATGTCAACATCATTGTTACCTGTAGGAAGTATGTGCCCAAGCCGTGCTGATAGCAGGGATTTGATGTACTTTCATTATTCCTGTTTCACTCCACTGGGAGTGCAGGGATATTTCGACCAATGCCTCTGTTTTTCAGTAGCTACTTCCTTTAAAACCCTTGGATACAGACCTTCCAGTTCCTGGTGAACTGTCTGCCTTTAGACGCGTCAGTTTGTCAAATAAGGGTTTGTTAAATAAGGATGTTTAAATAGGTGTGAGGGCATAGTTGGTTGGAGTGGACTGGATAAGGAGTTAAGCAGGAAAGATGGTTGAGGAGCAATAGCAGGTATTTAAGAAAATTGTTTGTGGCTCACAGCAAAGATATATCCCAGTGAGGAAGAAGAATTTTAAGAAGGAGATAAACTAACACGGTTAACCAAGGAAGTCAATGATAGTATAAAATTGAAAGACAAGACATTTAAAAATTATGATAAACAAAAAATAGGAAGAAAATAAACTGATGGAAAATTTAACAAGTAATATAAAAGTGGACAGTAAGGGCTTGTTTAAATAAAAAGGAAGAGAAAGGCCAAGGTGAACAAAGGCCCCTTAGAGAATGAGGCAGGGAAATAATGGGAATTAAGAAATGACAGAGCAGTTAAATAATTTGCATCAGTCTTTGTGGTAAAGGACATTTTGAAAATACTAAATAATCAAGGGGCTAGTAAGTATGGGAGGGGAAAATAAACACAGTGACTATCACTGGTGGAAAAGAGTACCATAGCATAAAAGCCAATAAGTCTCTTGGACCTGATTGATTGCCTTCTACGACTTTAAAGGAAATAACTGCAGAGATAGTGGATGCACTGATGGTATTCTTCCAAAATTCCTTTTTGTATTGTGTAAGTTATGTGGACTGTCACAGGAACGGTCTGATCACAAGATGTAATGATGACATTATCAGCTATTTTGGGTGGAAAACAGCTTAGTCTAACTTTGCTGCCTGTAGAGTGAACATGTCCATAATAAAGCTCCTCCTACTTCACACTTGTACCTCCTGTTTTCTTGGAACTTAACACGAGAAAAAATTGCCCATTGAGGTTAAAAATAGCCCTGTGATTCACTGGTCAATTCACTGACTCATATGAAAAACAAAAGAATCATAATCCTCATTACAGACCTCTGAAGCATTTTGGTAAAAAGAAGAAAAGAAATTAAAATATTCCATCACTGCATGGAACCTGGTACAGTCAACAAAACAAAACATTCTCCCAAGGAAGAGGTGAGCAGTGCAGAAGAAGCTTGCCATGTCCTCCAAATTGAAGGAACGCTGAGAACAAATATCCTTTATGAAGGGAAATATTTTGAGTGAGGAGTTGTAGACTCCAAGGCTGGTGGTGGGGTGTTGGGTAGTGTAAGCATTTTCAGCAATACCTCATTTTAAATGAGTAGAAATGATGTAGTTCTGAAATTTTGGTGATACATTGTACTATGCAGGCTCTTACTGTTTTTAAAAAAAATTGCCAGGGAAATTTGGAACTGTGGCCTGTATGATCGCAATGCAGAGAACTGGGACTCCTGCAAGGAGAGACTGCAGTATTTTACTCAAGCTGACAAAATCAAAGCAAATAGAAGGAAGGTTCCAAAATGCATGAGGAAATAGTAGGAATCCTTCAGAACTATTTTTCAATGAAACCATTGGTGATCAAAGAAGGGTCGGATTCCAACCAGCATGACAGTGAATCTATCCAGTTTGTAGCAATTTTGTAGAAGCTAGCCAAATTCTGAGAATTTGGAGATAACTTAAGTGATTCTATCAGAAACAGATTCATGTGTGGAATAAGATGTGAAGCAATCCAGGAAAGATACCAGACGGAAAGAAACCTAGACATAAAGCAGTAGAAATAGCAGTCATGATGGAACTAGCCAAGGAAACTCGGAACAGCTAAGCTCAAGCACGTCAGTTAACAAAATGACAGCTGAGAGACGAGCACCAATGCAGATTCAAAACTGCTGTCGATATGGAAAAATGGGTCATGCGGCAGAAAATTGCTGCTGTAAAGAGCCTGTATGCAGAAACTATGGTAAAAAGGGCACATTGAATGGATGTGTTTGAGGAAAAAGCAGAAACTGAAAAGTAGGAAGAAAGTCTACATGGTACGAAAAGAGCATGAGAGAGCCTCAGATTCTTAAGTCCAAAGATGTGCTATTTAAAACATACAAGCTATTGCTGGCAATACCAACTGATACTGGGTCATTCCTTACTGAATGGCAATCCCATAAGAATGGAGATGGACAGCAGGGTGGTGGTCTCGTTGACACCTGAACATATATTATCAGAAGCAGCTAAGTCACATTGTGAGGAAGTTTGTGGAAAGATGATTGTGATTTAAAAACAAATCTTCCATTGAATATTTAGGATATCTGTTTTGTGTTTAGGGCTTGCAAAGTCATCTTCAAAAGTTAAAGCTATAACTGAAGCACCAAAACCTAGAAATGTAAACCAACTGATCATTTTTGTGTTTGCTAAATTACTATAAATTAGCCACTTAGGCTAATTGTGTCCACGTCATCAAAGTTCCATCTATTTCATCCCAAATCTTGCAAACATTCTCAAACTGTTGCACAATTTGTTATGCCAAAACAAGAAATGGAAATGGGGAGATCAATGTGAACAATGCTTTACTCAGTTTAAAAGCCCTGAGCCATTTTGACCTAAATTTATCTTAGCAGCTAGCATCCAATACATCATCATATAGAGTGGGAGCAGTCATTTCTCACGTATAACCCAATGGTTAAGAGAAACCAATACCTTTTGCATCAAGATCTTTAAAGCAGGAATGAACTCTGCACAGAAAGAAAAAGAAGCTCTGGGAATCATTTTTGACATTGTGATTCCATCAATACCTGTATGGTTGGGAATTTACTAATAAATTACAGACTATTGACCACAATATTAGGGACTTGTACACAGATGCCTTCTCTAGCAGCAAGCTGTATGCATAGATGGGTGTTGCTATCAGTTCACATGTATGCCATTTAGTATTGGCAATCCAACTTACATGGAAAGCTGATGGACTCTCTAGATTGCTTTTGCAAAATGAGTCAACTACAAACAAACCAATGAAGACATTTTCAACTTCAAACAAAAAGATAATGGCTGGACAAGTTAAGACATACGCTAGAAATTGTCCACTACAATCAGAAGTGATGAAAGTGGTACTTTGTGGCAAGATCATGGAACAAGCCCAGCACTGAAGCCATATATCACGTGGGAGCTAGAACACACTGTACAAGCAGGATGCCTCATGTGAGGATTGAAAGTCATCATTCTGTCACAGCTACGGAAACGTGTGTCATATCGACTGCGCAAAAGTTAATGTGGCTTTGTCAGAATAAAGGAGATAGCTAAGTGTGGCCAGGGCTCAACTCTGAAATTGAGGAGAAGGCAGGAATATGTGCACTCTGTGCAAGAGTTCACAACTTCTCTCCATTCATGCTAAAACATCCGTGGGAATGGCCAAAATAGCATGTTAAAAAATCCATATTGATTACATGGGATTTGTAGCTACAATTGAAAGAGTCCTATTATGTTAATCATATGATCTTTGCCAGAATAGATTACTGATCTTCACAGATACTGGATCCATGATGCATAGAACTTGTAACAAGGTTAAAAACTGACTAGAGGACTCATTGGTATGGCAGTTTTTTTCAGTAACAGGTCTTAAATTATGCTGCGTTTTGACACACAATACATCACCAAATTTAGCAACAAAACAGAAAGGGATTTGTGGATACACAAACTGAGATTTGTATGCTGGTATCAAATTGTTTTCCATGCAAGAAAATACATGGAATGTGATTAACGTATGTCCAGTGAAGAGTAATGCTATACTCACACTAAACTTAGTACGTGTGCTGTAGATTTTCACTCCAGTAAATCAGATTAGCCACATGTAAACTCAGTAGCCATTTTTCAAAATAAGTGGTGTTATGAAATCTATTTTTGTAACTTTGTGCTCTGTGTGTTCTGAGCTGCAGCTGTGGAAAGGCAGTCGACTGGAGAATTGAAACATTCAGGAAACATAGTGTTACAATGTTTGTTGCATTCAACCCATTTTTCTAATCATTCTGCTCAAGAGATGTTATTACACACCTCAGGAGCAGGTAAGACTTGAAACCAGGCCTCCCGGTTCAGTACAGTTCTGCCTAGAAACAGTGCAGTGCATTGTGAAGTTTTCAACAAGTCATCCAGAGAAACAGTCAGTTTTAACCAATTTTTCTAAGGCAGTGGTAGCAGAAAGTTGCTACCTTCAAGTTGTTAATCATTCAGGTACGTAGGAGCAGGGACAGGAGGCTTCATCCCAAAAATCTGTTGCTGTAACTGTTAGGACCAAGGAAAGTCTTAGAAGCCAGTAGGTCCAGCTAAGCATTTGAAGGAGGGCTCCAGGTAAGCGCGGGGAACTGTGCGTTCAGATGAAATCTGTGAGCCACTATTAATAATTTCAGTGTATCTGAGTGTGGAGGTTATTTGCTTGAAAGAACTTGTTTAAGCCCTTGTCTGTGAAGAGTATTGTTCATATTTTGAAAATTCATGGGATGAGAGTACCCTTGGCAAGTCCAGAATTTGTTGTCTATCTGTAATTGCCCTTGAGAAACTAGTGATGAGCTGCCTTATGAACTACTAAAATCTGTGTAATGAAGATGTTCCTGCAGGGGATGCGTGGAAGGAATCGTAATACATTTCCATGTAGCGAGAGTGTGTGACTTGCAGGGTACTTGGAAGTAAAGGTTTTCCATGCATTTTTTTGGAGGTGCTATCAAAGACTCCTGTGTGAGTTGCTGCAGTGCATCTTGTAAATGGTATGTATTTATGTCCAAGGCACAGGAGTTGAAACTTTAAGTTGGTGAATGGAATGTCTATCAAGGCAGTTGCTTTGTTTTGAATTGTGTCAAACTTCCTTTGTTCTATTAGACTACACTCAGTCAGGCACGTGGAGAAGATTCCATTGCTCTCCTGACTTTTACTTTATATATGGTTGTTAGTTAGACTCTCTTGGTGGCAATTGGCATTACTGATCATGTGATCTGGATGTTACTTGATACTTAATCATCTCAAGACAGAATGTCTTTCAGCTGTTGCTGTGTGCGGACACAAACTGATTACGTGCAGCGTCATGAGTGGAACTGAACACTGCAATCATTAGTAGACATCCCCATTTCTGACCTAATAAATATAAATGTTGTGAAGGACGGAAGATGATTGAAACTGTTGTTTATTTGACCATTTTTCTGCTTGATTAAAAATCCTGTTAACTTGTGTCAGGTATGACCCATACCAAAGAAGATTCTAATGTTAAAATGTTATGTGTCACAATGTAATTTGGACATCAGCTGTAAATATAATCATGTCCAGTTTTCAGGAGCACTTAAATTTAAATGAGCTCACAAAGGATTAGTATAATTCCAGGTTACTATTACTCCAATCTGCTGTTGAATCTAAAGTAATTCAGTATCTCCCTTGAACAAATATGTTATCATTTAACAGCTTTAGAATTGCTGATTAGTAAAAAAGCTAGTTGTGATCAATGTAGATCTTAGAAAAGTACAACACAAATTGCAGGTAAATTCTATTTTTAAGGCAATATTTTTAAGGAATAATCCCACAAGCTTTCACCAAATATTGATGACATTAATATTCTGAATATGTTATGTGGTTTTGATTTTAACCCCTCCCTTTTATTCTAATTGAGAAAATTGGAGCTCCTTTATTTTGCATTACATTGACAGTCTAAGTTCTCCGGGGGAATAAGGAAAGAAGAAAATATCCATTTGCTTTTTTTAATTATCTTTGTCATTATTGCAATAAAGTTTAATTTCCATTTTTTTTTTAGTTCATTCTTTTGTCTCTTCTCTTTCTCCATATTTCTGATGTGGGTGCTTGGATGTTTTGAACAGATTTAATCTTTACTGTATAAGAGCCATCAAGTCTGCAGGATGCTTGTATTGAGTCAAACTGAGGCTTGCTCTGGGACTATGCCACAAACACAAGCTACTGTAAATGAAGCTTGTAAAAAGGCACTGCCTCTATTTTATGTGCAGATAATAAACTTTAGTTAAGTCTTGGAAAATATAAGTAAGGCAGACAAGTCAAGCTTTTTTCACTTTAAATTGCTAAAGCTGTATTTTTTAGGAAAAGATAAAAGAATTTTGGTTCAGACTTTCTAGTGTTGCACACATCAGTTTTATTTCTGCTGCATTCGATTTATTTCAATGACTGTTGTTGCTTCCTGCTTTTACTGTGGAAACTGAAACTGATTATTGCAGGAGAGCTCCATTACACCCTCTGCTGGATTTGCACAATCATGTGCTGTGATCTTCTCTTGGCTATTAGTCACATCACGATCTAATTGCTGTTGGTATAATGCATAAAATATTTGATGCCCTTGTTTATATTTTCTTAACAAGTGTTATGAATTAAAATACCAATAAGGATGGCATGGTGGCACAGTAGTTAGCACTGCCGCCTCATAGTGCCAGGGACCTAAGTTCGATTCCAACCTTGTGTGACTGAGTGGGTTTCGTCTGGGTGCTCCACTTTCCTCCCACGTGTGTGTGGATTGGCCATGATAAAGAAAATTGCCCCATAGTGTCCAGGAACGTACAGGTTAGGTGGATTAGCCGTGGGTTGGAGGGGAAGGTGGGACTGGGTGTGATGCTCTTCAGAGGGTTGGTGCAGACTCACGGGCCAAATGACCACAATCTGTGCTGTAGGGATTCTATAGTTCTGTGATTCTATGAACAGAAATTTAATATTTTAAACGTGACTTGAGCAATCTCTCGTAAATTTGTTCTTGATATTTTATTAGTTAAGCATTTTGCATCTCCTAAAATTACCTTACATGTTCAACCTTCTCTCAGAAACTAGCAAAGTGGCTTTGGAGCCCTGAATAAACATTTTACTGACTGATATAAGTAGCTTTTGCCTTAAGAATAGGGCATAGTTTCTGCAACAATCCACTCCAGTGATGCTTGCAAAGTTTGCTGAACTGTTAATGTTGCGATGGATCATGCTTTGAAGTCCAGCTGGAAAAGTCCTCCGAAGATAAGTGGGCCACATTTTGTCTGATCTAGGTTGGAAAGAGGGATTTCACCCTGGGTTGGAAGATTCATCCAGTATCATCAGGTTCTGAAAGGCACGAGAAAAGAGAAGCATCAAAGTGCAATATGCCTGAGTGTGTGGCAGGAACATGAAGAGGACAGCTAAGGTCTGAAGTAGCTAAATTCAGCATTTCGATGATAAGACTGAGAGACAACACCTTAAACAAACACCCTTGCATTGCAATCAGTCATATTCATTACCATTTCTATTTTTGGGATACTAAAGGTAGATTGGATGACTCGTTTGCCAAACAGCCTGTGGCACATATTTCAGTTCCAACATTGAAACTGGGAAGTACAGCTCCAAAACACCCAGTAAGTTTGCCTCCAAGGCACGTACTATCCTGATTTGGAAATATATCGCTGATCTTTCACTGCCAATGCATCAAAATCCTTGGAATTCCCTTCGTAACAGCATTGTGCGTGTCATGTAGCCAAAGTTCAAGAATGCAGCTCACTACCACCACCTCCAGTGAAATGACGGACGACCAATAAATATTGGCCTGGATGTCTACATCCCATGAATTAAAAGCAAAAATGCTTGGCTCTAAAATGGCACATACATGCACACTTCTGGTACAAACTACAGGACACTCGGGTGAGATGATTAGCACGTGCACAGACAGCATTTGGTGAAGGTATGTAGAATAGGTAGATTGTGATAGCATTCAGTATATAAACATAGATTGTACACTAGCATTTGCTATTTCAGAGATCTGTGATCCAGTTAATGAAATCTCTTAAACATGCAAAAGGTGAACACGTGCTCAGCAGCAGGAAAGACTGCCTCATCAGTGTTATTTAAAGGGATCATCAATAGCTGCAACATATTCTTCCAACTTTGCAGATGCAAGTGTTGTGTTAATCTGCATTTGGTACAGAAACTGATCAGCTTTAAGTATTAAGTGAATAACAACATAACAATGTAAAGTCACATGAAAATCCTCTTGTGCAACTAGGTTTCTTGACTATTCAACAAAGCATTTTGGCAACACATTCACAAACGAAAAGATTCTCTAACACTGAAGTAATAAAGGTGAAAGTAGGTTGATTTTGAATGCATAAATCATAGATGCATATTATCTTTCCACGAGTGTATTGCTTTCAGCCTCAAATCGTCCCTTGTGACTCAGTGGGTACCACTCTTGCCCCAAGTAAGAAGGCTCTAAGTTCAAGTTCCAAATCGAGACTTGAGCACAGAAATCAAGGCTGACACTGTGGTACCGAGATAGTGCAGAACTATTGGAGGTGTAGTCTTTTGAATGAGGAGTTAAACTCGTCTGTCCTCTCAGATGCATGTAAAAGATCCAATGGCAAAGTTTGGAAGAAGACCCCAAATAGTATGCGAAATAATTGTCCCTCAATCAACACCCCGAAAAAGAGTATCTGCTCAATATCACATCGGCTATTTCTGGAAGCTTGCTGTGAACGGATTAGCTGTCAGCTTCCCACATTACAATAATGCCTGCACTTTAAAAATACTTTGTTCACTTTAAAAATAGTTGCGATGTTCTGTGATTCTGTGCCCCATGTAAGTGGAAGCTGCACTAAAGAATAGTTCTACAGTTTAAATGGCAGCAAAGTGGTTCCTGGGGCCATTTTTTTTGTTGCTGGAGAGAAGATTCGATGTTGGAGGCATTAATTGTAAAAGTAGGTAGAAGGAGAAATGTGGGTTTAGGGGAAGCCAGGAGGGCCCTAACAATCATATTCAGAAGGAATTGGCACGAGCTGCCATGTTTTTAAGTATAACTTTTTCAAATGATCTAATTGTGGATGTAATTCAAAATTCTATTTTCAAGTTTTTCTATGTATTGTGACAAGAACTTGAAATTCAATTTGCAAATTTGTATTCATTTTAAATTAATGCTGAACAATTAATATCTTGCAACAAACCTTGAGTGAGTCATCTAAATCTCTGTAATTCCAGTCACGCCATGCTAGGATGGAGTCTTTTAACTTGAGCCACATTGTAACATGGCAAGCCTTTTAAAAAGGAGCATATTCAAATAGGCTAGTATCAGATGTGGGGATCACAATACATATAAGCTTGGTGAAGTCTGCTTATCAATGCAATTGCACCCTGCAGCTGACTGTCTCTTTTGGACGTCCATCTGCAGCAACTCGCATGGCTAGTATGATATATGTTCAATTTCCACTCCCTAAAGGCAGCCTACACTGTATGAAGACCAGGAACAGAGCAACAGAGCAGAGAGAGGACTCCCTTGTTGTCGGATGCAGCATCAGAGGCCTTTAGTGATGGATGTTTGGAGGAGGAGGGAGGCTACATTACCTTATGAAAACAGAAATCTCAGAAGGCATACCATGCGAAACTAATAAGTATAGGCCATGAAGATTCCAAGAGTCTGAACATGAGAATCTGTCTGCAATGCCAGATGCAGTTGAATGATTTCTCACGTCATTAAACTCAATGAATGCATCTTCGGTACGCATCTCCTGGTAGCTATGCCACCAGCCTTTCAACTGCTTAGTGCACCACAGACACATCGTTAACTAATCACCAATCAAAGTTCATACCTAAGATTTCAAATGCTTCATGTCACCCTCACGTACTTGCCAATAATACCAATCTCAGAGCCACCTCTCATAACCTGCATACCTTCAGTTATTTGGCTGTGGTAGCGATATCACCAAACACATTGCAATTCACTCTCTGATATTCTTGCATTTCTCTTGCAGGATATGTTTGAACATAGCTGCAAAGAGCCAAGATGAATTACATGGCTGCATCACCATGTTCCATGAAAGAGATTATGTTGTGCATGGAGGAATAGGTGTAATTGAAACCATTGCATCTAATGTAGTGAAGAACATCCAGAATGAAGGTTCACTTTTGAATCTTCTATCTGATATGAAATGCAAGCTGCAGATGGTGTGGCGAAAGATTCCTTGCTTTTCAACCCTTTCGCATCCACACTTTGCCATCTATATTTTTTCTTTCCGATACCCATGATTTGGCTCCTGACCAGCTAGTGCAGCCTTACTGTAAAAGCTAAGACCAACACCAAATCTGAAGTGAAAGAAAACTTTCACTTGATCTGATTCTCAGGTTCTGAAATGGATATTGCCTGAATCTTGGTGGTTAAAATGGCTGGGAACAGCACATGGTGAGTGACGACACAAATCAACTACAGCATGGTCACAAGGAAAAGATAGCACATGTGCCAGTTCCTTGCAATGCAAGGCCACGAATGAATCCTGACAGCAGTGGACTTGGATGAAAACCTTGTTCGGATAGGTATGAGTGCAGAAATGCTTGGTGTGTTGGTTCACCTGCACAGAGCCTCTTGTCATGAGTTGTACAACTCCCAAGTTTTCACAGGGCTCTGATGCAGAACCTGGAGCTCCGTCCTTACCAGATTGAAGTGATGACCATGAGAGATTCTGCTAACCCACCCCTGATGCAGCATCTTTTTGCCAGTGTTCAGTTTTCAAAGCTGCATAAGCAGAAGTCTGCCATCAACCAGATCAGCAATGATGTTATTGAATGGGGGAACAGCCTCAAAGGATTAAATGGCCTCGTCCTGCTCATAAGCCCAAGTAACATGGGTGTTTTGTAGTGGAAGCTCATACTGACGTAATGAAATTGATGTGTGTTACATTGCAAACCCAGCTCGGCACCTATGTCATTATGATTGCCAGTCACAGTGCTCAAAGGAGTCACTGAAATCCAGTAATTTGTGTTCCAGCAGATTACTAGCATTATTGAGTTGCCACTCCAAGTGATGACAGCATTTGTACTTCCACCACTGCCACTGTCATTTCTCCTGCTGTTGTGTCTCAGCCAGCCTATACTGCCATGCCAATATGAAAGCAGTCTCAAGACCCAGAGCTGCTCAAGTCCTGCAAGGCTGACTGCCATATTAACACCTTTTCACCCACCATGCTACAGCTACTGTGGTGGGAGCACTTGGCCAGGCAGTCACTACTGGAATGCACATGTGTGAGTTGTTTAGTTTTGTCTGTATTATCAAACGTGTTCTTGGTTAAAGTTGAGTGTTTTCATTTGTGCAAGAACTCTATCACAACCTTGATACACCATGTATAGTGAACTGCGATTTTCAGTTCGTATTGGTTGTCACACATTGACCAGTAGGTGGCTCTGCACCGTGTTAGCTCTACCATGTGTTTTTGTAATTTTTCTTTGTCTTGAAATGATATGAAATCTTGTGAGTGCATGAGGACTTTGTTTATTTTATTGACTATTAAAGTGGAATATACTTTTTATTTGAAATATAATTTACCTGTTAATTTTTGTGTAGCATGCATTGGTTCTGATTTGCTTTATAGTAAAAGCTTTAAAAAGTGGAGTTTTATTAATTTCATCACTTACGGCTCATGCAGTAAATTTGGCTATGTTGGTTTACAATCATAACTACTGTGTAGGAGCAAACCATATTAGCTAGCAGATTTACTCCCTTAACATAATCTTTCATAACAGAGTAAATAAGATGTCCATTTTCTTTTCAATATGTCTTTGTAATTATTTATTTTACCCCATCTCCATCTTTTTTGCCTATTTTTCTGGGATCAACAGTCTTTAAATATTGAGTTTCCAATCTTGGTCACCTTGCTGCTATGATACCATGATAGCTATTAAGTCATACGTGTATTTCTGATGTTGCAATGCCATTGACTCGTCTAGTTACAACTAGTGTGAGCATTTGGATAAAAAGCCTTAAACTGTGACTTTTTACCATTACTACTTAGTCTGGTTCTAATTTCTGTTGTACTCTTGATTGCCACGTTTTGATTAATGTTCATCTGTTCGCTACCTCTGCTTTTTTGTTTCTTCTGATTTTTAAATTTCTCTTCAATTGAACTCTCCCTCCCCCCTCTCCCTCCACCCACACCCAACTAATTGAAGTCCTATCAAAATCCCTAGTTCTACAGTTTGCCAGCATACTGGTCCCAGCATGGTTTAAATGAAGTCCATGCCAGTGGAACAGCTCTGTCTTTCCTAGTAATGTTGACACTGCCACAGGGATTGGAACCCACTTCTCCTACACCAATCTTTGAGCAGTACATTTACCTCTAATCTTATTTATTCAAGCCAATTTTCATTTGGCTCAGGTAAGCATCCAGCGATTATTAGTTTTGATTCTACTTTGTAATTTAGCTACAAGATGCCCATAATCTCCCATTAAACCTCTTTCCTAGAGCTGTTTGTTGGTATACGTGTAGGCCATGACAAATGGATCATTCCCCTTCCATTCCAAGTTCCTGTCCAGCCAAACAGAGATGTCTTGAGCCTTGGCATCAGGTATGCAGCACAGACTTTGAGACTCTGTCTTTGCTGCAGGGAACAGTACCTATTCCCCTAACTTTTCCATCTCTTATTACTAATACATTTCTTCTCTTTTGGGACCATAACTGCTCTGCCAGGATACTCCTAAGCCAACGCAAGCAATGCTTGACACAGTGTTGGTCACCACAACATAAATCATCGTATTCTGAGACACAAGGCTCCAAGGGAAAAAGTATACTGGTGTAATTTTTGCATTTCATATAAGAAGGTTCTTTGTGGAAATAATTGCAGGTTATGAATCACTAATCTAAACTTAGATTTATTTCCAATTTCACAGATCGGTTCCTTTTTCAAATATTGTTCATAAACCAAAGACTTAGCATATATAAGATATTTTAACTACCATGAACATATTTAGAATATTCATAAATTATGCTAACATAAATTATAATTATAGACCTTTGAGCATAGTGGTTAGGAAGTCACGTTGAGGTTGTTCAGGACTTTGGAGAGGCCAGTCCTAGAGGACTGTTTGCAGCTCTGGTCACCCTTAGAGGGTTCAGAAAAGATGTACCAGGATGTTGCCAGAAATGGGGGGAGCTTGAGATATAAAAATGGACTGGAAAGTCTGGGACCTTTCTCACTGGAGCACGTGAGATTGAGGGGACCTTATTGAGGTTTATAAATCACGAGGGGAGTAGATAAGGTGAAAGACACAGGTGTTTTCCCCAGGTGGACAAATTCAAAATTAAGGGGCATACTTTTAAGGTGAGAGGAGAAAGATTTTGAAAGGAAGTGAAGGACAACTTCTTTTACACAGTGGTTCATATGTGGAATGAACTGCAAGAAAAATGGATGCAAGAACAGTTACAGCATTTAAAAGAAATTTGGATAAATTCACAAATAGGAAAGGCATGATATGGGCCAAGTGCAGGCAGGTGGGACCATTTTGTTTGGGACTATGGTCGGCATGGACTAGTTGGACCAAAGGGTCTGTTCCCATGCTCTATGGCTCTATATAATTTGATTTTTGTAAAAGCTTTTACATTAATTTCTGTGAATTATGTGTAATATTTTAGCAGACATTACATATTTGCAATAGCTCTTGAGCAATAATTTGCAGTTGTTAAACTTATTATAATTTTACAGGTTGATGAAGGTATGCATCTCCTTATCACTGGTCCAAATGGCTGCGGAAAAAGTTCTTTATTCAGGATATTGAGTGGTTTATGGCCAGTGTATGGAGGGGTATTGTATAAACCACCTCCTCAGCACATGTTTTATATTCCACAGAGGTGAGTACTTTAGCTTCATTGAAGCCTTTTCTTTTTCTTCAATGTAAATATAAATCCAGGTTTTTTTCAGTCATTTTGAGAGTTGCCAATTTGTCCACATGTTGTCCTTTTAAATAGTTCTTTCTCTGAGAATTAAATGAGCAGAAATTGTATGCAATTTAATAAATTTAAGAACGTGACAACTTATCCTGAGATGTTTTTATACAAGTACATTTTTCCCAAATTGGGCTATCTAAAAACCAGACATGATTAAAACCAGACATTTTTATGAACTGCCATGCATGAATTTTTACTCATTTAATAGGAATAAAATAACTTGGTGGCATGCTTGGCTAGGTTGCTGGATTGGTGTGGACAATTTATTGATTTGTGTGCAGGTCCTTTCCCACATTGATTGGTCTAAATGATACTTGACTGCACCCAACACAGCTCAATCTAAATAGCCCAACCTGATCCAACCAAAAACCAGCAAGTTCCAAAATTTAACACGGAGCCTATCCCAAGGTTGCTAGTTTTGAATATATACTTCTCACCTAAATGTTGGCTTAGGTTTGTCCAAATGAAGTTGTTAACTGCATTAATGCGATTATTAATTTACTATTATAATATATTTTAAGAGAGAGGCAGCCTTCCCAACTTAGACACTAACACAGTCATATTTTAATTCAGCTTATGTTCATTTAATGGTCTATCAGTCTTTAAATTCGTCCTTAAAATGGTTTAGTATTTTGTCCAATATTTTGCATATTGGTCATTACATGTATTCTTCCTACATTTCTTTCAGCTCTTTGATTTAAATTTTGGATATGTGAAATAGCATATTGCAGTAGGTCGTAGGGAATATACGAAATGAGACAAAAACAAGTGTAAAATTATTAATGAGGATCTACTGACAGTATAAAAAAAAATTGAATCATCCATTAGCAGTCAGAAAATTCTTCCAATAAAGGAAAGGATGGAACCCAATACACTTCACATATTTTGTTCTTTATGTGCTCTTTGGTACAGATGTTACCACTTTTTTTGAATAGTTGCCTTGTAAGCATCAGAACAATGTTTGATTCTATTGTGATTAGTGTCAAAACATTCCTGTTTCAACCTAATAATGTAAAAACAAAAGGTTCCTGGATATTTGAGATCCTCTCAGTCATCAGTATTTACACGTTGCCTGTTGGGCATAATAACAGGCATATCAATTTTATCCTTATGTTCGTGGGATAATATGACTGCAGGATTGTCTAGATCCATCCCAGTAGGCCCTTTTTTAAATCAGCTTGTTGTTCTTTGTACTGCCCAGTGTGAGTGCTGTTGGAGCTAAAATATGTTTGGATCCTTGCTTCAGTGGTGTTTGAAGTAATGATTGTGTTGTCTGCCTTCAAGAACTTTCCTAACTATACTGCATTGTTTGTTAATAATCCTGGCTGGGTTTTGAGGTATTGGAGATGTTTGAAATTACTAAATTTATCAGACTACCTCATAATTAAATTTCCTGATGTAAGGTTTGCCCCTAAAAGTAGAGATGTTGTGGCACAGTGGTGGTGGCTTTGTCTCTGAGCTAGGAGGCAGGGGTTCAAGTCCCACCTGGTCTGGAGGTGTGTCATAACATTTCTGAAGAGGTCTTTGAAAATATCTTCCTTCAAAAGTGTGTAAACAAGTTCTTCCTCTGTCGGGATAATGTGATGCTTCAATGATTAGGAATTTGCAGGAAATCAAAGAATCACACTTGTTAGTTGAATAATTGGAGTCTTAGAATTAGTTTTTATTGTCACGTACTCAAGTGCAGGGATACAGGAGTACGATGAAAAGGGTACAAAGTCACCATTCTCTGGTGACATCTTAGGTACAAAGAAAAAACAGAATTAACAGAAACAACCGGCTTAGATACAAGGCCAAAACAACCATTTTAGATACAAAAGTTAGAATTAAAAATAAAGTAGACATATGAGAAACAGTTTAGTTTTAGAAGAATAGGAAATAATGGGGTTTGCAAGCATGTTTGGGATGCAAGACAAGAAGGAATCACCCAACTTGAGGTCAAAATGGGACTAGGGCTAATTTAAACTCTCAGGCTTTATTAAAGTAATCCAGGAATATCCCCACCTAAACTAATAGGTCTGAACTTTACTCTTTGTAATACATGCTCACTTCTGAGCAGAAGGTCTTAGGTTCAAATCCTGCTCCAAAAGACTGGAACATGTATTCTGAGTTGATACTTAAATGAAGAAATGCTACATTATTGGGAGATGCCACATTTTAGATGAAATATTGAACTGAGGCCTGGTATGTCCTATACATGAACCCAAAATGATCTCGCATCAGCAACTGACTACAGCGTGAGAGTTGTACTAGTGATAAAATGTCACAAAATGCTGAAAAACTCATCAGGTCTGATGTGACTTCATTTCAGTCTGGATCATTACCTTTGTTTCACAGATGCTGCCTGCCCTGATCTGTATTTGCATTTTATTTTGTTTATTTCCAGTATCAGCAGTATTTTACTTCTGTATCAGAGTTCCTCTGATGTCTGGCCAAATTCATCCTTCAGTTAATAGTGACAACAGATAATCTAGAACACAGAAACAGGATTAGGCTATTCATCCCATTGAAGCCGCTCCGCCAATTAATATAATCGTGGCTGATTGAACACTTCATTGACTTTATGCACGTATCCTCAATCCTTTATGCCATTGCTAATCAAAAATTATCAAACTCTACTTTAAATATACTGAAAATTGGACCTTCCACAGCCCTCTGGAACAGAGAATTCCAAAGATCCACCACCTTCTGAATGAAAGAATTTCACTTTCTCCCTGTCTTAAATGACAACCGTTTATTTTTAAATTGTACCTCTGGATTCTAGACTTCCCCAACCAGGAAAAACATTTTAACTGCATCTGCTCAGTCCAGGCTTTTAAGTATTTTGTAGATTTCAATTAGATCATCTCTCATTCTTGAACGTCAAGAGAATTCAGAACGTTTTCCCAATTTCTTCTCTTAGACATTCCTACCATCGTAGGAACAGTCTGGTGAAACTTCTTGCACTTCCTTTATGGCAATAATAACTTCCCTGAGATAAGGGAACTAAAACTGCACATAGTTCTCCAGGTGTGGTCTCGCCAAGATCCTGTAGAAATGAAGCAAGACTTCACTACCCTTGCACTCAAGTCCTCTTGTGATAAAGGCTGACATTCCATTAGCCTTTCTAATACTGGGCGCGCATGCATATTAGCCTTCAGTGACTTACTGACCAGGACAGTCAAGTCTTTTTGCACACCTAAATTCTTTAACCCCTCTCAACTTAAGAAATGCTGTGTACACCTGCTCTTCCTGAAAAAGTGGATAATCTCATATTTTTCCATGTTATATTCCATCTGCCTTGCCAAATTACTAAGCCTGTCCAAATCATCCTGAAAATGTCTTAAATCTTCTGCACTGCATACGTCCCTGCTCAGGTTTGTATCACCTGCAAATTTGGAAATATTGCTGCTTGTGGCATCTTGTTGTCAGCCGTCATTACAACAATAAGCAGATTTCAGAAATGCCTAATTGCCTCAAGAATTTTTTTCAGGTTCTGACAATTACAGTTTGGGTGTATCTTTCTTCCTCCTTCTATCTCTTTAATTATCTAACATCTTTGGCAATTGGCTGGAGTAGATTGCATTTGTAATCTGTCTTGTAGCTGAGAATATGTGGCTATAGTAAATCTGAATTAGGTTTAGTTTTTATCATTTATCTAATTCTGTTTGTGGTGAGCACATTTTTGTGTTTTCCTGGTATTGCTTCTTTTTCCATAAAACCTTGAGCAAAAAAAGCACCTGCTTAAATTAGATTGGAAAAAAAAAATGTGATTTTGGATTAAGAAGGTATGGGAGAAGAGTGCCAATAAAAATTCTAAAGATTGTAAAGGGGAGAGCCTATGTGCAATGTTGCAGCAGTGGATAGAATGGGCAGAATTTAGAACAGGGGTGGCTCAGATGGGCATTAAAACCCTGAACAGACATAGAAACCTGCCCACTTCTGGGTTTTACATGGGCATCTTTACAAATGAGTGGAATAGAGTTACTCTGTTGTTAATGTCAGTCTGGAAATAGAGTATTAATTTTGAACCTATTCCAGCATCCTGGGTTCCAGGCTGTGTGGAGTTCACAAGGATCAACAAAGCAAAAGCATGGCACAGAGCCACTTTTCAATTAAACTAACAGGCTAGAAACACTTTAAATATTAAAATTGGATAGCTGCTGGGCTGTCTATGTGAAAGGCTTCTACTTACGGCACTTGTTTAGAGAATTCAGGACCAGTTTTCCCAATTTCTTCTCTTGGACATTCCTACCATCCTTGAAACAGTCTGGTGAACCTTACTTGCACTTCCTTTATGACAATAATAACTTCCCTGAGATAAGGAGCTTGCAAGATGGGTAAAAAAAAAACTGGCTCAGTCACAGAAGACAGAGGGTAGCAGTGGAAGGGTGCATTTCTGAATGGAGGGCTGTGAATAGTGGCGTTCCTCAGGGATCAGTGTTGAGACCTTTGCTATTTGTAATATATGTGAATGATTTGGAGGAAAATGTAACTGGTTTGATTAGTAAGTTTGCAGATGACACAAAGGTTGATGGAATTGCGGATTGTGATGAGGACTGTCTGAGAATATAGCAGGATATAGATCACTTGGTGACTTCGGCAGAGAGATGGCAGATGGCGTTTAATCTGGAAAAATGTGAGATAACACATTTTGAAAGGTTTAATCCAGATGGAAAATAGCCAGTAAATGGCAGAACCCTTAAGAGTACTGATAGGCAGAGGGATCTGGATGTACAGGTACAAAGGTCATTGAAAGTGGCAATGCAGGTGGAGAAGGTAATCAACAAGGCAAACGGCATGCTTGCCTTCATCGGCCGGGGCATTGAGTTTAAAAATTGGCAGGTAATGTTGCAGCTTTATAGAACCTTAGTTAGGCTGCATTTGGAATATTATGTTCTGTTCTGGTCACCACACCATCAAAAGATGGGGTGGCTTTGGAGAGGGTACAGAAAAGATTTACCAGATGTTGTCTGGAATGGAGTGCATTAGCTATGAGGAGAAGTTGGAGAAACCTGGATTGTTTTCACTGGAAAGACGGAGGTTGAGGAGTGACCTGATAGAGGTCTACAAGATTATGAAGGGCACAGACAGAATGAACATTCAGAAGCTTTCCCTGTGGTGGAAGAGTCAGTTACTAGGGGACATAGGTTTAAGGCACGAGGGGCAAGGTTCACAGGTGATATAGAAGGTAGGGTTTTTTCACGGAGGGTGGTGGGTGCCTGCAACTTGCTATCGGAGGAGGTAGTGGAAGCAGAGACTATAGTGACCAAAGGGCGTCTTGACAAATACATGAATAGGATGGGAATAGAGGAAGATGGTCCCCAGAAGGGTAGGGAGTTATAGTTATGACGGGCAGCATGTCAGTACAGGCTTGGAGGGCTGAAGGGCCTGTTCCTTCACTGTAATTTTCTTTGTTCTTTGTTCTAAAACGCCACACAGTTCTCCAAACGATTTCCAAGTTGGTGGTGGTCACTTTATGTAAATTGGACTGATACTCCTCTAAATTTTCTTGCTGTTAGCCTTCGCTGTAGCATGGATCAGATTTTATACTACTGATGAGAAACAAGAAGATCAGTAACACTAACAGAATGACGGATACCAAAACCAACACCAGCAGCATAACTACCTTCTTAGTCACACACCAATCCACAAGACAAAGAAAATAAACACACAGAGCCAGCTCAAAGGAGGCAATTCCCCAATACAGAGTCTACAGGCAGAGGATCAACTTTGTTGACATGACTGAGCACCTTTATCTCACAAGGCTTAGACTTTCACTGATAGAAGCAATGACCTACCTGAAGCTTCCCGGAGCAAAATCTCCTTTGCTGTGTACCCAGTGGGAAAACATTGCTATGCCAACAAGGCGGCTATCACTGCCGTTCCCAAGAGTTGTGCACACTCTTCTGCAAAGACAGAAGGCAGAGAATTAGAGAAATGGATTATGCAGAGAGGACGCAGTAACAATATTGTGGCGATGACTGAGTAATCAGTGTGAGATGTCAAGGAAAAAGGATTTAGTGTTGGTCGTTCAGAAAGTCATGCAAGGAAGTGTCTGGAGAGAAAGGAATAAGTAGAGTTGCAAGGTGTTATTTAAGAAATGTTGTGCAGGAGAACACTGGAAAAGTCAGAGTGTGGGTGTTGTCATTGAAACTGAGGTTTACCTTGCCTGCTATTCTGAGGTGAGCGAACCCATTTCAGGCACTATGTCCAGATTCAGTGGACTATTTGTAGACTCTTGCATTTGTAGGAAGCTGCACTGCATCAGAATTCTAGGGAAGAGTCTCCCTTGCAATCTTGTCATTGCTAAAACCTCAGGCAACAATGTTAAAGTTCAGTCATTCTTACTCCTGCCGGGCACCATTTAACAGGAGATCCTTTGTGCAACAGAATGTAGAAAGCCAATATACATGAGCTCTGATTCAGCAGTAGACTTGGAAGCAGGATGTTCGTGCTGTGGCTGAGTAAAAGGAGTACAGGAAAGTCGACTTCATTTAGAAATTGGTTTCCCAACCAACTTCTGGCCTCTGACCACTTTAATCAGCCTGACATAAATAAAATTCTGCTCACTGTATCTGGGAACTGAGTCTAGAGTGAATCAAGCGTCTCTTTGAATTGTGACTGATCTATTCAACTAGTTTTAGTTACCATAAGATTATAATCAGGCCTGTTCGTGACTTGTCAGCTGATCAGGGCTATGATAGCTTTTTAATAAGCTATTAGCTTTTTTAAGTTAGTGGGCATGTATGACAATTTTTATCCAGAACTATTTAATGTATATACAGTTGTAAAGTGGAACGAGGCATAGTTTTTAAAAAAACTGACGTTCTGGTTGACATTTCATTTTTTTTTGTGTAGTTACTTTTAGTACTTCATTTATAATATGAGTGTTTAATCTAAACTAAAAGCCACCAGGTATAGAAAGTTCTTTTAGCTTAGCTTCAGATGATCAGATAATTGAATATTGCAAATGCTATTTAGTTTCATTGTGTTTGTTCTCATTTATAAACATTTGGACAATTTAAATTTAGGTGAATTCAGTCATTTGCTAGGTTTTCCCAAGCCTGATAAAGCACAAGTCAACAGATCATTGTGTGGGGTACGCTCCTGCTGCATCTCATCTGTATCTAGTATTTCCAAATTCTGTTTTTATATTCCATTTGTTCTCTAGATCACAACGATGTATTCTCTGTACTCATCACAGTCAATACAGATGAAGTAGAACATCAAACAGAATCTGTAAGCCTCACACTGGCATCCTCAAGCCTTTATAGATTGACTAATTATTTTAACAAAATATCCTGAGAAGTTCTTCACTGATTTTGTTATGAATGCTAGATACGGTTACATCATTAGTTGAAAGTCTGTCATATTGTCTTCTGTTCAAGTATTCCTTTAAAGATCATAGAAAGTGTAGAATCTAATAGCACATAAAGAAGTTAGAACAGATGTTTTAAAGATTCAGATCTCAATCATGGGAATAATTCCAAAGGCATATGTTGGTTTAGACAAAAATGAGTGGAACTTCCAATGCTTCCTGATATTGTCAGGAATAGCTAATCTTTCACACATCAGGAGCTGAGAAAAGATTTATTTCAATGAGAGAATGTCAGGTTTGTGTACAGTATATACTAATCTGTGCATTGAAATTTTCTTGAGCATATTTCTGGAGGCTCCACTACTGCTGCATCTCTGGATCTTTGGGCCTCTTCACATTTGATGCATAAACCTCAGTGTCTAAATTATGATTTTTCAACTTGTTGAGACAGCCTGTACCATTTACCCTGTTAAAATGCAGGTTTATCATGAATTATGTTATCTATCAATTGATAAATTACTAATTTTTATCTTGATTTACAGACCGTACATGTCTGTTGGAACTCTGAGAGATCAGGTTATCTACCCAGACTCTGTGGAAGACATGAGTGAGAAAGAGTGCACAGATCTGGATCTGGAGCATATCCTAGATATTGTTCACCTGAAGCATATTGTACAGAGAGAGGGAGGTATGAATGTGGTTCTGCAAATGAATACTCTTTTAGTAGAAAGCATTTTTCTACAATATTTTAATTCTCAAGGCTTATCATTGCAGTGGTTCCAAGTTTGGACTTCAAAGATGGATTGAATCTAATTGTAAAACTTTAAATCAATGTCAGTTTTATCCTGATAGTTATAGAACTGCTTATTGTACAGCTTGTTAGAAGTAACACTGGAGATCAAATGGCCAATGATGAAAACAAAATAAAACAAAAAAATGATTGCACAGGATTAAATATGAATTATTTTGTCGAAATATGACTTTTAGCTCAAGGAATTTTAAGAGCACTTGGAAACCTTGTAATTACTTGGAAGTCTTTCTTTGTTTTTAATGCCTTTGTTGAACACAAACTATACAAAATTTGTTAAATATTCTTGCATATTTATCAACAGACTTTGCAATCACTGTTTTAGTTTACACTAATTATAAATTTTGGAAAGTAACTTTTTGTTATCCACAGTAAGTATCTCCGCCTAAATTTATTTAACTGTAATTACCTCTGTTAGAACTTTGTCCCAGTACCCGGACCTCTGTGTTTGAGTTCCAAAGGGCAGATTAACATACCTTGTCACTATGTGTAGTAGTCACTGATGTCACTCATAATCTTCTCTACTGCGTAATTTGTTTCCAGTTTACCAACAGGCTTTATCCTTAGTTTATGCACTGCATTATGTGTAAATGATCAAATTAATAAATAAGCATTGATTGAATGTTGAGCTACATTCCTCTTCATCAAACAGGTTTTCAGACAATTCTGAGATTTATTTTTGGATAGACTGCAATAGTGCATTCCGTAGGCAAATTAAGTTCCACTGTAGATGTGGGGCTGACACAACCAGCTTTTTTTAACTAGGAAGCATGAGGATAGGAGATAAAATGGAATGCTTATGATTAAATTACCTGCACCATCCATGATTTTCAAAATTAGTTGCTGGAATGTTGTGAATTGAATGAACGTGATTTCCCTATTAAATATTCCCAAATGGGGGGAATTTTGGATTGTTAACATACAGAAAGGAAAATTGGCCTGTTTATTTAAAATTAATTTCTATTTCTGTCAAGAAGTTTTGGTGCCTAAATTGATCTGTTATTCTGTTCATTCTAATTGGAGAGCATAGTCAATGATCCCCCTACAGTTTAGCTTTGTTGCACATGATCTGTTTATTTCGATGTACTGTATTCAGCTGGGTTTCATTTCAAGGATTTAAAAGAGAGAGGTAAAAGCATTGCTAGTGCCTAACTATAATTTTCCAAAGTATTGTCTCAATTCAGGTATCCTTCATTTAAATTAGAAAATTCCACATGCTACTCCGTTATTTAAGGATGGTGAAACAGGAAGCCAAGGAATTATACACCTGTTAGCTTAACATGTGTTGTTGAGAAATTACTATAATTTATAATTAAGAACAGAGAAACTGAACAACTTGAAGATTTCCAGACGAGTAGACAGAGCCAGCTTGGATTTGTAAAGGATCAGTCATGCCTAATGATTCTGATCGAATTTTTTTAAAGAATTAACTAGAGTAGTTGCGGAATATTGAATATTATTTTTGTGGACTTCAGAAGACACTTGATTAGTTCTATTATGAGAAGCTCTTAGCTGAAGGTCAATGGATTGAAGGCAAAGTATCAGTCTGGCTAGCAAACTGAGTGGCAGGAGATATTTAAGGATATGGCCTACTCCTGTTCCTATGTTAACTGATAAAGTAATCATTTTTTTACATCAAAACAGTGACTACACTTAAGTAGTACTTTCTTGGTTGAGTTATCCTCATCTGCGAGGGCCTGCTGATGATGACTTTATTGATGGCAAAGCACTTTGGGATATCTGTGCTGCTGAGATGCCCAATATAAATACATGATTTATTTATTATAAGTCATCATCAATAGTGAAATGAACATCAGTAATTCCATTGTACTTACCCACTGTTGTACGACTGCCTTCACTGTTGTTGATCCCAACAAATAGTCTGAGATGGTGATCCAAAACAAGACTTTATGGAAAGAGATGTTTCCAGCATCAGTCTTTAAACAAATTATACAGTGGCTGCTTGTTTCAACTCACAAAGTAGCCCAAAGACTCCAACAAGAAGCTAAAGTGTTCCAATGACATGGAGGCTCTGGTTCAGAAAATGATTTCAAAAAGAGCGTTTTGCATCATAAAGTATTCTGCTTGGAACAAATAAATTTCCTTTTCAGCAACAGTACCTCCTGTCAACAAAATATTAACATTATGTACACAAAAGCTTTGGCAGTACTTATTAACTCAATGTGACAAAATGTCTTTGCAATGATTTAGATTGAACAGTGTCAACTCAGTTTAATCTTGCAAGATATGATCAACCTACGTTGAATGTCAGGAAAATGGTGGAACAACCAATGTCTATGTAAGTGTGTTTAAAAAAAAAAGCTCACAGTTTATTATCTAACTTTTGGACTTCTAGAAATGATAGCACTGTGAAACCCAAGCACAGTAAAAATAGTTTTTTATTCACTTGTGTGACATGGGTTTCACCAGCTGGCCAGTATTTATTGCCCATCCCTAGTTGTCCTTGAGAGTTGATTGATATTGCTAAACTGCCTTTTTGAACAGCTGCAGTCCATGTGTTGTCGGGTAACCTACACTGGGGAGAGAATTCCAGGTTTTTGACCCGACAACAGTGAAGGAACAGCAATGTATTTCCAAGCCAGGATGGTGAGCGACTTGGAGAGGTGAACTTGCGTTGTGATGGTTCCCATGTGTTTGCTGCCGTTGTCCTGTGATCATGGATTTGGAAGATGCTGTCTCAGGATCTTTGAATTTCTGCAGTGTATGTTTTAGATAGTGCACACTGTAGCTACTGAGCGTCGGTGGTGGAGGGAATGGATGCTCATGGATATGGTGCCAATCAAGTCCTGGATAGAGTCAAACTTCTTGAGTGTTGGAGCTGCACTCATCCAGGCAAGTGGGGAGTATTCCATAACAGTCTTGGCTTGTAATTTGTAGATGGATAGGCTTTGGGAAAGTAGAGTCACAGGTTGACAGGGTAGTGAAGAAGGCATTTTGTATGCTTGCCTTTATCGTTGACTGCATTGAGTATAGGAGTTGGGAGGTCATGTGGCGCCTGCTGAGGCTACTTTTAGAATACTGCGTTCAGTTCTGGTCTCCCTGCTATAGGGAAGATGCCAAACTTGAAAGGGTTCAGAAAATATTTACGGGGATGTTGCTGGTGTTGCAGGGTTTGAGCCAGAGGGAGAGGCTGAATAGACTGGAGCTACTTTCTTTGGAGTGTTGGAGTCTGACAGGTGATCTTACAGTGATTTACAAAAGTGTGAGGGGCATGGATAGGGTGAATAACCATGGTCCTTTCCCCAAGGTAGGGGAGTCCAAAACTAAAAAGTAAAAGTTTAAGATGAGAGGGGAAAAATTTAAAAGGGGCCCTAAGGGACAATATTTTCATGCAAAGGATGGTGCATGTATGGAATGAGCTGCCAGATGGACTGGTGGAGGCTGGTACAGTTAGAACATTTAAAAAGCGCCTGAACGGGTACATAAATAGAGAGGATTCAGAGTGATATGGGCCAAATGCTGACAAATGGGACTACATCAACTTAGAATATTTTAACGGCATGGACGAGTTGAAGTAAAAGGTCTGTTTCCATGCTGTACTTGTTGCAGGATTCCTCGTGTATGACCTGCTCTTGAAGCCACTGTGTTTCTGTAGCCATTCAGTTGAGTTTATGATCAATGGTAATCCCAAGGATGCTAATTGTGCGGAATTCGGTGATGGTAATGTTGAATGATAAGGGGCGGTGGTTAGATTGTCTCTATTGGCGATGGTCATTGCCTGACATTTGTGTGGTGCACATGTTACTTACCACTTGTCAGCCCCGGCTGGATATTGATTAGACCTTGTTCCATTTGAACATGGGCTGCTTCAGAATCTGAGGAGTTGCGAAAGGAACTGAACGTTGTGCAATCATCAGTGAACAGCGAATTTCTGAACTTTATGATGGAGGGAAGGTCACTGATGATACAGCTGATTATGGTTGGTCTGAGGATACTACCCTAACGAACTCCTGCAGAGATGTCTTGGAGCTGAAAAGACTGACTGCCAAAAGCCATAACCATCTTCCTGTGTGCCAGGTTTAACTCCAGTGGGCAGAGAGTTTGTCCCCTGATATTCCTTGATTCCAGTTTTGATAGTGCATTGCCACACTTGGTCGAATGTAGTCTTCTAGAATTAAGCACTTTTGTCCACGTTTGATCCAAGGCTGTAATGAGGTCAGGTGCTGAGTGGCCCTGGGGTAATCCAAACTGAGTGTCACTGAGCAGGCTACTGTTAAGCAAGTGCTGCTTGATAGCGCCGTTGATGACACCTTCCATCACTTTACTGATGACTGAGATAAGACTAGAGGCGGTAATTGAGCAGGTCGACTTTGTCCTGCTTTTTGTGTGCAATTTTTCACATTGCGAGGTAGGTGCAAGTGTTGCTATACTGGAGGAGCTTGGCTAGGGGAGCAGCAAGTTCTGGAGGACAAGTCTTCTGTACTGTTGCCAGAATGTTGTCAGGACCCATGGCCATTGCCTAGTGCCTCCAACAGTTTCTTGATATCATGTGGAGTGAATTGAATTAGCTGAAGACTAATATCTGTGATGCTGGGGACCACTGGAGGAGGCTGAATTGAATCATTTTCTCAGTGCTTCTGGCTGAAGATTGCTGTGAATGTTCTCATCCTTGTCTTTTTGCACTGATTTGTTGGTCTCTTCCATCATTAATGATGGGGTTATTTGTGGAGACACATCCTGCAGTGAGTATGGTTATGAATTTCATGTAGAATTCAAAGCAGCATATTTCTCCTGCTTGTTCCTGAAATCTCACCTAACTTCTACTCCAAAGCAAAGCTGAATTTCCCAAAACCATTCCAATTTGTCTTAATTCAAGGCTATCTTATAATGCAACATTTCATTGTGTTAATAGTGGTAGGATGTGTAATTATAACTGCAGTTCATTTCCCAATAGGATCCCCATTCAGCTGGAATATTAGGATTGATATTAGTTGGGGCTTGCCAGGGCAAAGGTTGACAATAGGACTGAATGAAAATCATCATTCATGACAAGTCAATGAGAAGTCACCTGAGCTATTCCCTCGATTTGTAATATTGTTATAACTAATGGCCCACTACTCTGTCCTTTGATTATTGATATGTACAAGTGAAAGGGAAAAAGTTGCAGACCAAAATGGCTATTAGGTGCAAATCAGATGCATTTAAGACAACTGAAAATATGTGAACTTTACTCAGGTGACAATGAACTTCTTCAAGGTGGGTTTTAAACATTGAGAAAGCATTGGCATAGAATAATTCAATATATTTCCATAGGTCTCCAGAACATACACAGTAATGAAATAATATTAAATGGAAAGAACACAGGCAATAGAGAACAAAATTGGATACTCCTGAAATCATAGATCATAGAATTCCTACAGTGTGGAAACAGGCCCTTTTGCCCAACAAGTCCACACTAACGCTCAGAACATCTCACCCAGACACATTCCCCTATAACCCACCTAATCTACACATCGCTGCACACTATGGGCAATTTAGCATGGCCATAGCGTTCATTTCTGCAACAATTATTAAATAGTGTGTAGGGGAATAGAGTAGATCTGAAAATAATGAATGCTGAAAGTTTACTGCGGGTCATTAGTCTCTGCCAGAGAAAGATAAACTAACATTTTAGTTGATGTCTCCATTATTTGAACTTCCATTGAGAATTAGATATGGCGAAATAATTTATGTTAATCCTTATCTGTTTTCATGCTATTGCAAGGTTTGCTTCTGTATAGTTGACCATGCTATGGCCAGTTTTCCATTAGAAACTGGGAACCTAATATTTGTGTCATGCTGAAAGAGATACCCTGTTATGCCATAGGACAAAGGATGGTATGATTAGTTGTACGAAAATCTGCTGCAAGCGAACATAAATGAATTGAATAAATAAAAATGCAGGAGAACAGGTGGGACAGTAAAGATTTCCCATGTAAATTACCCTCCCTTGAACTGGCAGGAACTAACCGCCCAGATTCCCATCTTTGATGTTAAAGAAGGTACCCACTAGTAGCTGCTAGGTATTTTCTAGCACGTGTGTTTTGAACCTGAGGATGTCCTCAGATCTACAGTTAATGTGTCCTCAAGTGAAAACTTATACAATATTTCACTGCAATTGGAGCATTTTGATCTTGCATCAGGATTTAAATCAAGGTTATGCGATATTTTCTCAAGAAATACTGTTTTAGTTTTCAAAATAAATGTTAGTATTCGAATGTTACTTTTAACCTGATTAATTTTCCATTGATGGTGATTTTAATTTTAACATGGTGACCGGGTTTAGGTTAATGAAGGGGAAGAGGAAAATACAATTCATCAGAACAAACACTTTCAATATATTTGAGTGAGTTAAATATCTACAATAAAAGATGAAAAGTCTACTCACATTTTAAAATATTAGAAACAACGTTTAGCTTTACAAAAGGCATTGTTTCATTTACTCGAGTTGTGTTCCTTTCTTCCAGTATATATTCTTACAATATATAGTTTTACATTGAGTTTTATTTCCTATTGCTGTAGGATGGGATGCAGTTACTGATTGGAAGGATGTCCTGTCTGGAGGTGAGAAACAAAGGATGGGCATGGCACGAATGTTCTACCATAGGTGAGTTGTGTTTAAGGTAAACTTTGGAAGCTAGCCAAATTGCTCATAAAAAAGGGATATGTCCGTAGGGTGTAAATTAAATTCTACTTGGTATAACCTTATGTTGATCATATGTCATGCCAAACTCATAAGATATAACATACATTTTTCATAAATTTTTAAAAGTACTGAATTTAATATTAAGGAATTTTTTTCCTGTCAGCAGGGTATTGCTTTTTGTTGTGCAGAGCCATACAGTATTACAGCATATTTGATCATAATTACCAATGCTCACTTCCTGATTATCCTTTGAGAATAAATGAGACAGCTTGTCACTATGGGCTGCTCTCATGCTCTGTTTGGCACTTGTCTGAGGAGTGGTATTGATAGAGACTTGAGAGGAGATTCGGCATCAAGTTCAACAAGGGAAGTTTCCAGAGCTGAGACAGTAACATTTTCAATGGAAATGCCCTTGTAAAAATACGTAATTATTGTCATGTACCTCCAGTGTGCTGATGTTCCCTCACCATTATGTCAGTAGAATATTACTTAACGTAGAAGTACAAAATGTTCCTTGCGTTGTGTTACAACTCTTTTCAAAGAAAATCCTTCAGCATATGAAGAAATGAATGGAGAATTCCCAGCGAATTACTATCTTTATATTATGAACTATTGGCTTTGCCTGATATTGTGAAATTTTCTCCAGTAACAAGACCAGTAACAAGTTTTTTATTTAATTAAGTATAAGCCTCATTATTATAGGGGCTACAATAGTTTTTCGTAATTCTGTTAAAAACCTTTGCTCTATGGTACACAGACTGATTGATACAGGCATTTAATTGAAGTGCTTTTTATTTCTGTGATGAATAATAGTGTCCGATCTTGTTTTGCTATGAAAAGAACAGAATGGGAACAGATTTGTTAAAGAAAATGTATTTTTTAAATTTGTTCACGAGAATTGGATATCACTGGCTGAGTCAACAATTATTACCCATTTTTAATTGCCTTGGAGAAGATGGTAGTGAGCTGGCTGTTTGAACTGCTGCAGTCCATAGTGTAGGGGTACCACAATGCTGGTAGGAAGGGAGTTCCAGGACTTTTGACCCAGCAATGATAAAGGAATGGCAATATAGATCCGTGTAGGAGAACTTGTAATTGGCGGCGTTCACGTGCATTAGCTGCCTTTGTCCTTCTAGAGGGGGGAAAGATTGCTGGTTTGAAGGTACTGTGCAATAAGTCTTGATGAGTTACTGCAAGTACATCAGTTGACGTCGGTAAATGGGTTGCTTTGTTCTGGATGATGGCAAGCTTCTTGTGCATGGTTGGAGATTCACCTATTCAGGCAAGTGGAAAATATTTAATCAAACTTACAAATTGTCCCTTGTGCATGGTAGACAGGCATTGGTGAAACAAGAACTAAACCTGTTACAGAATTCCTAGCCTCTGACTTGTTCGTGTAACCACTATATTTGTATGGCTAATCCAGTTCAGTTTCTAGTCAGTAGTAAGCCCCAAGGATGCTAATAATATCATTGAATGTCGTGGAGAAATGGTTAGTTTCTCTTTTGTTGTAAATGGTCATTGCTTGGCACTTGATATTTGCCACATAATAGGCCAATCCTAGATGTTGTCCAGGTCGTCTTGCATATGGAGTTGCAAATGAACAATGAGCAGTCATCACAAATATCCACATTTTTGATCAAATTGATTCATTGATGAAGCAGCTGAAGATGTTTAGGCCTACGATGCTACCCTTACAGATGTAGATGTTTACAGTACAGGAGGAAGCCATTCAGCCCATTACATCCCTGCCAGGCAACAAAAATCTGACTACATTAGAATAGAACAGCAGTTTATTGTCGCATGTATTTTTACAAAAAAAAAGTGAAAAGTTTTGAAAGTCGACGTACCACGGCACTTAAACTAATGACAGAAATCATTAATAAGAAGAATTAATGGCTCCTGAGTTTGGGATACGCTGGAACACTGGGCTAAAACTGCCATGCAGAGACAGGCTGAGATTGTCCTGCCATACCAAGACAAGACCTCCACACCAGTATCTGGCCTTCATGCTGGGCTGCTGGAATACCCGGAAACTGCCAAAGAAGACATCCATGACAGAACGAGACCTCCATGCCAGGACAAGATGACTACACTGGGAGACTGCCCTGCTAGGTCCCAGGCCTGTACTGCCATTTCGGGCTGTTGGAAGATACCTCGCCCTGGGCTTAGGCCTAGGCCTGTGCCTGAGTTGGGAGAAGGTGCCCTCAGCCAAAGTTGTTGAAAGAAGGTAAAGTACCATAATAAATGGCATAGAAAGAAAAAGGAATGTAAAGCAGATGGACTAGATGAGCTCCATGCTCCTGGGCTGAGGAGCTCACACATTGCATTGCTACTTCACTGCCATCTTGTATTTTGGGATTTAGCCCATAGTCAATTCAATTAAATATTCAAATACTGCTTAAACAAGAGTTTCTGCCTCAGTCCTCTTTTTCATGCAGTGAGTACCAGACTCCCTCAAACTTTGACAACAATTCTTCTCAATTCTCCTCTCAGCTTGACCTCTTACCTTAAATCTAGCCTCAACTAATGGAAAAAGTGCTTTCCTACCCAGCCTATCTATGCTCCTCACAATCTTATACACCTCGATCAGATCCCTTCTCAACTTTTGATGCTCCAAGAAAAACAGCCCCAACCTATCCAATCTTTTCTCATAGCTCACACCCTCCATCCCAGGCAGCATCCTAATAAATTTCCTGTGCACCCTCTTTCATGTAGATGCAACCATCTTATGATATGGTAACCAGAACTGCAAGCAGTGCTCCAGCTGCTGAACCAGTGTTTCATACAGGTCCAGCCAAACCTGCTTGCTCTTGCATTCTATGTCTTGGATAATAAAGCAAATATCCCAACTTTCTTTCTTCTAGGTAATTTTGCTCACATGCAATATGTCTACACATAAAAAAAAAACAAAGAACAATGGATGCTGGAGATTGGCGGCATGGTGGCTTAGTGGTTAGTACTACTGCCTCACAGCGCCAGGGTCCTGGGTTCGATTTCACCCCTCTGGTGACTGTCTGTGTGGAGCTCGCCCATTTTCCCTGTGTTAGGGGGGGTTTCCTCCGGGTGCTCTGGTTTCTTCCCACAGTCCAAAGATGTGCAGGCTAGGTGGATTGGCCATGCTAAATTGCCCAGAGTGTTCAGGAATGAGTGGATTAGGGGGCTGGGTCTGGGTGAGATGCTATGAGGCTCGGTGTAGACTTAGGCCAAAAGGCCTGTTTCCACAGTGTAGGGATTCTAAAACAAAAAATTCTAAAGCACATAAAATCAAAAATTCCTGGAGAAACTTTGCATTTCTGGCAGCATCTTTGGAGAGAAAACAGAGTTTATGTTTCAAATCCAGTGATCCTTCTTCAGAACTGGGTCACTAGACTTGAAATGTTGACTCTTTTTCTCCACAGAAACTGCTAGACCAGCAGGGTTTCTTGAGCAATTTCTTTTTGTATGTATCTACACACATCTCGTGGCTCTAAGCTTTGTTTCATAATTCTCACTCACTTTGCACTTACTTGCAGGCAACCAGCCTCTGTTGTGTACGAATTTCTTCTTGGCGCAGAGAGAGTGGCAGCTTGATATAGTTCTGAACACTAAACGCCCAAGGGGATTGAGGAGTTATTGTACTGTACTAAGTTATGTCAGTGTCACACCTACAGCATGTGCCAGAAGTTTAAGTCAGACACACTGCAAGTGTCAAAGTCAGTGTGGACCTGCCCTCCTGGGATCAAGGGGGCCCTTGGTTATTCAGGGCTATTGCCACACTCAGTCAATGGTCTCATCTGTCCAGTGGTTTAGCCACAGTCGCACATGCAACAGGATCAGTGTTTTGGCAGTCCAGTGATTGGCATGGTCAGTCCTGCAAGTCACATGCAACTAGTCTAAGAAGTACAAGTAGGTCAGTCAGGGTGCTGTGGAAACATCAGATTGGGGTATGCTAGTGTTTCCTGTAATGAAACAAAGATAAATGATGGAGAATAATGGAAATGCAATTAATGTAATGCAGGTAATGTAAGCAGGTGTCTCTAATGAGTTAATAGGAAGCACAAGCAGAAAGGGTACATAGTTTTGGAGTATGAGGTAGATGAGAGCAACTGAATGTACATGATGCATGCAATAGTGAGAGTTGTAGTCCATGAACCTTGGTGAGAGGTGTGTGCAGTGGCACATTTAGAGTGGTTGCCCTGTGTATGTGAAATAGCAGAGAGACAATGGTAGTACTCATCCTGCTTCCTATGCTAGTGTGCAGTAAGTTTTGCTGTGGACACTGCACTGATGCAGACCACAATCTTGGTCCAGGCTGACTTTATCTGATAGTGTGACCTCATTTAACACGCAGCAGGATATGGCACTGCACTTGTCTCCTCCACCTCAACCACCAACAGCTCCAAGTCCCAGTTTCCAAACTGAGAAGCTAACATCCCTTTCTAGGAACATTGCTAATGTTACAGGATAACTGTGAACCCCCAACTTCTGGCTTGCAGTTTCTGAAGTGCCGTAGAGCTGGAGTTTAAATATGGTACCTGCAGCATAAATGACCTAAGTCCTGGAAGTGATCAGCTCTTTTACCCTTCCTGCCATGTGATTCCATAGGATAGATGCTTTAGAGGCCATTTTAGATAACTAATAAGACGAAGAGCAGAAGATAGTAAGAGAAAGTTACCATGGCGGACTGGTTGCTATTAGTCCCATGCAAAGAAACACTTCACCTAAAAATGGAAAATTTGGCCCCAAATTCCTGATCCCCCTTGCTTACTCAAACATGCTAACTTCGCAGTGATATCTCTACCCTGTGATTCATCGTTATTTGATTTTCTCCCCATGTAGACCATAACACACAGGAGTAGAATTAAGACTTTTGACCCATTGAGTCTGCTCCACCATTCGATCGTGGCTGATGTTTCTCGACCACATTCTGCGACTTTCTCCCTGTAACCCTTGATCCCCTTACTAATCAAGAACGTGTCTTAAAGATACTCAATTACGTGGTCTCCACAGCCTTCTGCAGCTATGAGTTCCACAGATTCACCACCCTCTGGGTGAAGAAATTCCTCCTCCCCTCATTTCTAAAGGGTTGCCTCTTCATTCTGAGGCTGTGCCCTCAGGTCCTAGTCTCTTCTCCTAGTGGAATCATCCCCTCTATGTCCACTATCAAGGCCTCTAGGTATTCTAAGTTTCAGTAGATCCTGTTTCATCCCTCTAAACTCCAAGTATGGACCCAGAGTCCTCAACCACTCCTCATGTGACAAGCACTTCATTCCTGGGATCATTGTCATGAACGTTCTCTGGATCCCCCTCAAGGCCAACACATCCTTCCTTGGATATGAGACCCAAAACTGCTCATAATATTCAAAGTGACCAGAACCTTATACAGCCTCAGCAATACACTCCTGCTCTGGTATTCTAGCCCTCTCTAAATGAATGCTAACATGGTATTTTCCTTCCTAGCTGCCAACTGAACCTGCATATTAATTTTAAAAGAATACTGAACTAGGACTCGAGTCCTTTTGTGCTTCAGATTTCCAAAGCCTTCCCCTGTTTAGAAAACAGCCTGTGCCCCTATTTATCCAACTGAAGTATGTCAGCTCACACTTTCCCACATTGTATTCCATCTGCCACCTCGTTGCCCACTCTCCTAGCCTATCCAAATACTCCTGCAGCATCTTTGCTTCCTCAACACTACCTGGCCCTCCAACTATGTTTGTCATCCACAAATTTAACAATGCCCTTCCTTCCTTTGTCAGATCGTTAAAGTAGAATGTGAATAGTCGTCCCAAACTGATCGCTGTGCAATTCTACCAGTCACTGGCTCCCATCCTGAAAAAGACCCCTTTTCTCTACCATCTGCCTTCTGCCAGTCAGCTAATCCTCTATTGATGCTGGCTGCTTGCCCCAAACACCATAGGTACTTATCTTATTTAACAGTCTCCTTACTGCACCTTGTCAAAGGCCTTCTGGAAATCCAAATAGATCACATCCAATGGATATCCTTCGCCTAACTTGCTTGTTATCTCCTCAAAGAATTCTAACAGATTTGTCAGGCAAGACCTCCCCTTGATGAAGCCATGTTGACTTGGCAATTTTTTTTAACCATACACCTCCAGGTACTCCACAATCTCAAGCTTCATAATAGACTCTTAACATTTTTTTTTACCAATGACTGAGATCATGCTAATCAGCCTATATTTTCCCATCTTCTGCTTCCCTCCCTTCTTAAACAGGGTGTGTTATGTTAGCCACTGTCAGTCCTCTAGGACCACCCCACCGCCCCCCCCCCCCCCCCCCCCCGACCTTCAACAATTCCTGAAAGATCACACCAATGCCTTTTCCAGCAGTCCAATGTCAACTCTTATCTGTCTATTACCTTTTTATACATCTAAAAGAACTCTTCCTATCCTCTTTTATACTACTAACTAGCTTACTCTCCTATTTTATCTTCTCTCCCTTCTTACCTTTTTATTGTCTTCTGCTATTTTTTTAAAGGCTTCCTAATCCTCTGACTTCCCATTAATCTTCACCATGTTGTATGCTTTTCTATTTGCTTTTCTGCTGTCCCTGACTTGCCTTCTCAGCCATTGTTGCCTCCACCTCCTTTTAGTATGGATCTTCTTCCTTGGGTTGAATTTCCGCTGTGCCTCCCTAATTATTCCCAGAAACACCTGCTATGCCTGCCCAACATCTTCCCTGCTAGGCTCCCTTTCCAATCAACTCTGGCCTGCTTCTTCCTCATGTCTTTGTAATTATCTTTTCTCAATTGTAATAATGTTACGTCTGATTCCAGTCAAACTGCAGGGTGATTTCTATCATATTGTGGTCGCTGCCCCCCAGGGGCTCCTTCACCTTAATTGATCATGAATCAAATCTGCCTAATTGCACATCACCAAATCCAGAATTACGTGCTCCCTAGTGGGCTCTCCAACAAGCTGGTCCAATAAACCATCTTGTACCAAGGAATAAACATACGTTGCTACATTATACTGCTTTTCTGTATGACTCAAAAACCTGAACAATAAGTAAAGACCTGAGGAAGAAACTGGAGGCCTTCAAAATGTGGGTGCTAAAGCATATATGAAAATTTTCCTACATACATCATGAGATTGTGAAGAGATACTTGAATTTGCAAGAGTGAATAGAACTCTAAAAAGTGACATCCAAAACAAGTCAACATTTTGGCTTTTTAATTAGAGCTAAAATGCTACAAAGATCTCATCTAGAAAACAAAGTGGAGGGCAGAGTTGGATAATGAATGTCACAGATTTGATTACACTTGAGCGCAAAGGATTGGAGCATGGTACAAGATCAAGAAGCATGGCATACCATGACAGTAGATTTCCTCGCAGAAGGAGTTATAACAGCAGCAGAAGTCTCTTCTTGCAATTTTCCCCACAATTGACAATACTAACAAATGCCCTCTTGGCAAAATGAGGTTGTTATTTGCAAGGGAGCTGTTTTTAATGCAAATAAGAAATAAAATATTCTTTGACTGCTGTTAATTATTATGAAAAACAATAAGTCAAAAACCTATAAAATTCTTGTCGCACAAGTCAAGATAACTCAGTTTTGAGCAAACAGCAAGACATTTGTTTGCTACTTCAATGTGTCGTGTGTCAATTGTCCCTGGCCTATTTATTAAGAGGCAGCTCTATGCAAATAGTGCTTGAATCTTGATATTACTTTGTGTTCAAAAATGCATAGCGTAAATTGGCAGATGCTTATCTCTCAATTCATCCTCAGAATTGAAAGATGACACTATCCAAATCATTTGGGGGTAGACCTGTTTTCCCCTACAGACAGTCATCAACACTGGTACATCTGGTTAAGGTTATAAGTTAAATCATAATGGGCACTGAATGATGTGACTCTGCTGGTAACAAAGGTGATTGTACTTTATTGTTTGCATTGCACATTTGTGTGCGATTCAAATGTTGCAATAGGATGAAGTGATAGACCTTTATTTTCACACATTATTGTAATGAGCAGAGGCAAGATCATTCTTTCTGATAGTAAATATCTTCTTTCATGAGGGGGGCTAAATGTCACATTCAAGTCTGCATTCCATTTGAAGTCCTACCCTTGAAATAGTTGATGTCTTAATCACAATCTCTCACTCCAAATGGTAGTTTCAGTAGTTCATGAAAAGCCTCTGTTAACAGAGATTAAAATAAAAAGGCAAAATGTTTGTGTAATGCCATTATTCTAATTTGATTAGTTTGCTCCGTGAAACGCTGCATTTTCTATATCAAGTCCGGCGTCTTTTCAAATTGGCTTAAAATCTAATTTTATTTGGGTATCTGTGATGATTGTTCCTGCTCTTAATGACCCAACTGCTCTTGGATTTATAGTTACTCAGTTTTATATAGTTTTATATAATTTACTTAGAAAATATGTCTTTTTAGGTCCTTAATGCTTTCAATTTGGACATTAATTTAGCTCTTAGCAAATTATAATGCACCATTTTATTTCTCTGAAAATACATAATTTGAATTGTTCTTTTCTCCAGACAAATTTTCACTGTTCTTGGCATTAGTTAATCTTACAAATTTTGAGATTGGGAGGTGGAATAATTATAGATGTAACAACTTAGTAAGGTGTTACTTGATCTGAACTGAATTGTTTTCTGAAGCCTATATCTTAATTTCATTTGCATCAAGGAGATTGCCATAATTGCCATATATAGAAATCCTAGCCAAATTGATCAGAACTGAAAAATGTGGTTTCCAACAAAGACCTTTTTACTGTGACTCCTCCCACAGAGCAAATTAGGAAATCTGAACAGTTAGTCATTTCCTAAATTGCAAAGGTTTTGAATGGGCAGAGTGGTGTGCTACCTTGCTGCCTTCTGTGCCTCAGTGTTACTGTTGGTTTAGGTAAGTATTCCATACCACTGTCTCAGTTATGATCTAAATTGATGCAAATAGTTAGGTTTTTTTTGGGGGGGGTGGGTAGGGTGGCAGTGGAGTGTGTGATTGGTGGCTCCCGGTGGTAGCTGCTTCATCATCGCATGTGATTCTCGTTTTTTGCAGTACTAGAAGAGTGGGCCTTCTGTCTGAGACTTTGTTTAGTTTTGTTGATGCAAAAGATGAATTGGAATAACTCCACATCCAAGTCACCTTTTATTTACACATGATTAGTCCTTGACTGTACTGTTGCCTTCTGTAGAGTTGGATATCAGAGCGTCAATATCTCTGACTCAACCTTTTTCTGTCAACCAAGGCTCCCTAATTGGACCAGATTAACAGCTCCAATCAGGGAACTCATTCTATGAGGTCCAGCTGGATGATTTTGCTACAATTTCTACAGCATCAGTAGCTGAGGGAAGACATAGCTATTCAAAGTCAGAGGATCTTGTAGAGGATGTTTTTTTTTTGCTGGTCATTTGTGGGAGAGTGGAGCAATCCGCCCTAATCTCCTTGTTGATAATAACTTGTTGATTATAAGATCTTTACTTCATTAAGTAGTCATTCATACTTGTCATTAATGTTTTATTTGGAAGCCATGGATAAGTTTGATAAACAGTTACCTATTGGCCAAAGATTTCAGTGAGGCTTTCATGGACACAACTATCTAATGTTGCCTTTAAAACCTTGAGCTACCTGATCATCAGCCTATCAACTGGGGCAAGGAGTGGTAGCAGATTCTATGTGGAATGTTATGAACTATTTACTATTAATTTGGAGTAAATAATGCAAATTTCTTGAATTTTATCAGAAACCCATCATGTTTGTTATGTTAATCCACATTACACAAAGACTTCTACATACAAGGATCATAAATTTTGCAGAGACACCATTTTGGTGGCTTAAACAGAAATTGCTGGAAAAGATCAGCAGGTCTAGCAGCATCTGTGGAGAGAAATCAGAGTTAACGTTTTGGGTCAATTGACCCTTCCTTAGAACTCAAACATTTTTGTTGGAACCTTTCTCAAAGTATTTGTGTCCTCCGCACATCATCATTTCAGCCTTTTTTGGAGTTTTCACATTTATTGATTACTTTAGTTCAACTCCAGTCGTAATTAATTGCTGGAATTATGTTCTTTTAATGATGTAGAAGGGGAAAGCCATGGTTACTATTGTATATTCTCCAGAACTTCGAAATGAACTCGTACTGCTAAAAGAATGAAGACCAGCAAGTGAGATGACATCTAATGCTGCACACTATATTTATTATATCTAATTTCCAATGCTCAGTTGCTTTTCCAGCCAGATATTCATCCAGTCTTTTCCATAAAGGTGATAATTATCTTGCTGGGTGTACATTCAATTTACTTTTCACTCAGTTGAAGGGAGATATTTGGAAGGGGACATCTCGTTGCTTTCTGCACAAGGTGCAAGTTAATTTAGTGCTAAATCTGCCCAGTTCTGTACTCACATTCCAAGTTTTATAACCTGCTCAGAACACTGGGTTTCTGTATTTTAGAGACTTTGAACATCTTTCCCTCTTATTTCAAGTCTCTGCAATGGAATAAGTAAATTATGCTAGTCCTTCCTCAATTCTGGACTCTTTTTAAAGCACTTATTATCTTTATTTATTATCCTTATCAAAGTTATGAGATAAACAGAAGAGTGAGAAGAATAAAAGATTATGTAGAGGTGGTGGCATGTGGTAATGTCACTGGACTATTAATGCAGAGCCCAGGATACAGGTGAAATTTTGAATTCAGTAAAATCTGGAATTAAAACAAATGTTCCAAACTTAAATAAATTAAAACAACTTGTCTAATAGTGACTATGTAAACACTGCCGACTTTCATAAAAACCCATCTGGTTCATTAATGTCCCTTAGGCATAGAAATCTTTAACCACTCTGATAACTGATTTACATGACTCCAGTTTCACATAAATATGCTGAAGTCTTAACTGCCCTCTGAAATGGCCCAGGGAGACAGTCAGTTCATGAACAATGAGCAACAAATACTGGCCTTACCAGTTATGCCCACATCCCATGTAAAATTTTAAAGAAGATAAGGCTCGATTAAAAGGAGTGGGAGGAGTCTCAATTGGAGCATAATGATTGCAAGGACAAGTTGGCCTCATTGGTTGCAGTTTAACAAAAACATTCAAGGCTCTTGCTTGCGCTATTGAAAACATGAGTTTTTTTGTATTGTACTGTTTAATTTAATGTGTTTGTTTAGACCAAAATATGCATTGCTGGATGAATGCACAAGTGCTGTGAGCATTGATGTTGAAGGCAAGATATTTCAAACTGCAAAGGAATTCGGGATCTCATTGCTTTCCATTACTCACAGGCCATCTCTATGGTGAGTAGCTACTCCATTACAAAAGCTGGAAAGAAAAATATGCGCACACACTGACCTGTTGCATCATTTTCCATTAAGAACAAGTTTGCCAGCAGAGCCTGATTCCAGATACAGCATCATTATGAGACAGTAATGGATGAATGAATTAAATTTGTTGATGTAATATTTTAGCCTTTCTTACCCGAAGCAATACATCAGATACAAAGAAATACTTAACCGTATTAAAAGGAATCAGAATATGTTCCAAATATTTTTCAGGAAATGCTAAAGTGCAGAATGAAGTAATGGAAATTGAAAAAGTAATTCAATTTCAAACATAAAAAATGTGTATGTCTATCCAAAATTACCTTCCTATGAAATTACAAAGTTCAAATCAGAATTGATGTGACTTTCTGCAAGTTAAGTTCATGTGAATCAGGTCCATTATATCAAATGTCAAATTTTTTTTCTATTTGTTGACTTGATTGGGCATTATTTATGTTTATTTTTTTCCTGCAATTAGAGTACTATTTTCCTTTGGGTAGCTGACATTGCTTAAAATCTGATTCTCCAGGAGCATGCCAACATTTGTAAAATGGCATCCTACAGAAAAGTTGAAAATCTTCTCTTCTAAAAATTTACAGAACAAGTAATGGTAAAATGTTCCAGTAAATCAATTACAAACTTTTTTTTTAATTGTTTTGGAAATGGATGCCATAGTAGTCTTCAAGAATTCTTAGAGGAATCAGCCTTTCTGCCATCAAGTACATCTATGTTTCACAATCCCACAATCTCCCCACCATTCCCAATATTTTACTGACCCTATTATTTGGTTGCTCCAGGTCTTCCCACTAATGGTAGCAGATCATAGCCCAACATTATGTTTTCTCGGATCATTCCAAATGGACAGCTTTACGACACTGGGATAGCAAGCCAGACCAAATCAGACTCAGTAATACTGGCTGCACAATATAGTGTCGTAGAGTCATACAGCATGGAAACAGAATCTTTGGTCCAACCAGTCCATGCTGACCATAATTCCAAACTAAACTAGTCCCATCTGTCTGCGCTTGGTGCATATCCAAACATCGCTCATTCATGTGCTAATCTAAATGTTTTTTAAATGTTGTAACTGCACCCAGTTCCACTACTTCCTCTGGCAGTTCATTTCACGCACGAACTGCTCTGTTTAAAAGAAAATAAAATTTGCCCTTGTCTTTTTTAAATCTTTCTTCCCTCACCTTAAAAATATGCCTCCTAGTCTTGAAATCACACACCCTAGGGAAAAGACACCTGCAATTCACCTTATCTATACTCCTCATTATTTTATAAAGCTCTATAAGATCACCTGTCAACCTCCTATGCTGAAGTGAAAAAAGTCCCAGCCTATCCAGCCTGTCCTTATAACTCAAACCCTCTATTCCTGGCAACCTCCTAGTAAATCTCTTCTGAACCCCCTCCAGCTTAATGATATCCTACATATAACAGGGCAACCAGAACTGGACACAGTACTCCAGAAGAGGCCTCACTGACATACTGTACAATGTCAACATAATGTCCCAACTCCACATATTCAGAGGTCTGAACAATGAAGGCAAGTGTGCTAAATGCCTTCTTAACCACCCTATCTCTGTGATGCAAACCTCAAAGAATTATGTATCTGAACTCCTAGGTCTGTCTGTCCTACAACACTACCCAAGGCCGTAATTTTAATTGTGTAAGTCCTGCCCTTTGTTTGTTTTACCATAATGCAAAACCTCATATTTATCCAAATTAATCTCTATCTGCCACTCTTCAACCCATTGATCCAATTGATAAGATCACTTTGTACTCTTAGATAATCTTCTTTACCGTCCATTATACCACCATCCGCAAACTTAACAATTATGCCTTCAATATTCTCATCTGAATCATTTATATAAATAACAAACAAAAGTGGAATCAGCACCAATCCCTGTAGAACGTGCTGGTCACAGGCCTCCAGTCCGAAAAACAACCCACTACCGTCACTCTGTCTCCTGTCGTTAAGACAATTTCGTATCCAATTGGTAAGCTCATCCTGAATTCCATGTGATCTAACTTTACTAATTAGATTACCATGCAGAATCTTGTCAAAGACTTTAATAAAGTACAAGTAAATAATATCTACCACTCTGTCCTTATCAATCTTGTTTGTATTTTTTTTAGAAGTAATAATCAGGTTTGTGAGACATAATTTCCCTTGCATAAAACCACGCTGGCTATCCCTGACCATTCCTTATCTCTCCAAGTGCATACAAATCCCATCTTTCAGAATCACCTCCAACAATTTACCTACCACCAGAGTCAGACTTACAGGTTTATAGTTCCCAGGCTTCTCCTCACATCCCTTCTCAAACAAAGCTACAACATTAACCACACTCCAGTTATCTGGCACATCACCCGTAGTTATAGCTACAAATATTTCCGCAAGGAGCCCCACAATTTCCTCCCTAACTCCCCACAACATCCTCAGATATACTAGATCAGATCCTGCAGATTTATCCATGTACATATTTTCTAAGGCTTCCAGTACTTCCCCTTCTGTAATATGAACTGTTTTCAGAACATCAGTTTTTTTTTCTGAATTCCCTTGCTTCCATTTCTTTCTCCACAGTAAAAACAGGCGCGAAATGTTCATTTAATATCCCTCCCATCTCCTGAGGTTCAACACTCTTTGATCTTTAAGGGGCCCAACTGTCTCTAGTTGCTGTCTTGCTCTTAATGTACTTACGGAATCTCTTTGGATTATCCTTAACCGTATTTGCCAAGGCTATCTCATATCCTCTCTTTGCCTTCCTGATCTCCCTCTTAAGAATGTCCCTACACTCTTTATACTGTTCAAGAAATCATTTGAACCCAGTTGTCTATATTTAATACATGATTCTTCTTATTCTTGACTAGAACCTCAATATCTTTATTCATCCATTGCTCCCTAATCCTACGAGCCTTACCCTTCACTCTAACAGGAACATAATAACAAGAGTTCAGAGTTATCACATTTTTGAAAGGCTTCCACTTATTAGATGTCCCTTCACCTGTAAACAGTTTACTCCATTCGATTTTTGAAAGTTATTGTCTCACACCATTAAAATTTACCTTACTCCAGTTAACAACTTTATTTTTTATGGAAAGCTTAATCTTTTCAATAACTATTTTAAAATAAATAGAATTATGACCACTAGACCCAAAGTGTTTGCTACTATCACTTCAGTCACTTGTCCTGCCTTATTACCCAAGAGAAGTGAAATTAAAACAATGCGACTGTTAAAACTGCCCAATTGTCCTGACACATACTTTGATAATAACAGATATCAGACACTGAAACATCATTATAACTTAAACAGAAGTAAACGGTTTATTATTCGTACTGTAACTTGAGTACAGGAAAGCTAAACAACAATGTAATTAATTAATGTCTATGATTTTAAACCATTTTTTATTTTAATTGTAGCCCCCACACTCTCCCAGACATATTTAAGGGATTAGAAAGAAAAAAAGATGTAACTGGCTGGTTCAATAACTATTTTGACAATGAGTACCAAGCTATTATGAAATTCCTTTAATGATACATTGTATTACAGGCACGTGAGATTGTGTCTATTGAATTCCGGTTAATGCAAACAGCTTCCAGAAAGCTCTGACAAACACTCACTTATTTCGTATAAACTGGGGGTTCTTAGAACATTCGTTAATTCTTTAATGACATATAAAACTAGAGGGAGAGTAATACTTAAGCGCACCTTCCCAGTCCAGCAGCTTAGAAGCACACAGCCTTCTGCCCAAAAGCCCAGTCAAAACCAGTTTAGTCTGCGGTTTCGCTTTAGTGTTTTTCCAACATCCTCTGTGCTTGGCATGCCAGCACTGGCCTTTCCTTAATTGACTGATACAACATCCATCCAACGAACTGTGAGTCCTTAAGCATAGCACATTCTGGTGCCAAAAATCTGCAATAATTAACCTGCACTTATCTTTCCAGGCCAGTTCCCACAAGCAAATATAAGTTTGTTTGTTCTTGTTCTTTTGAAAAAAACATCGCTGCTGTTCAAAATTCAAAATCTGATTCTCAACTTTAGCCCACTGTTCCAAACCTAAAATGAGAAAAATAAAGAAAAAGCAGTGATGGTCTGAACAACAGCCTTCAGCTAATTCTACAGCCTGCCACATCCTTCTGTGAAGCTCAGTAATTGAGTGTGATCAAGATAAAGATTGATTTAAATATTAATGACATCAATGGAAATGTAGTTAGCGCAGGAAAATGTTGTTAAAATAGACAGTTAGCCATAATCTAGAATGGTGCAACAGGCTTGATGAGATGGCCTACTCCTGCTTCTGTGTAGCCATGTTTGCCATGATCCCTAAGTTGGTATCAGCAAACTTCAATTTCATTCATCGTCGATGTGATGTCAATAGCCACATCATTACATAGAATAGTTCAAGACAGAAGATCATCCAGGTCCCCGTGTCTGTGCTGGTTCTCTGAAGGAGCAATTCATTTCTTCACTACTGCCTTCTTATAGTTTTACACATTCTTTCTTTTGAGATAATCCAATTTCATCTTGACTGAACCTACCTCCATCAGACTGTCAGGCAGTTGATTCCAGTTCTTAACCACTTGTTGCATAAAAATGTTTTTTCCAGATTTCAACATTTTCTTTTGCCAACTAGCTTAAATTTGTGCTATCTGATTCTTGATCCTTGTCCTAAGTTATCATGTCCGGAAGCTTTCCCACCACAAAGGTTAAACCTCTTAGCCTGTAGTTGCTGGGTTTATCTTTATACCCTAATTTGAACAAGGGTGTAACATCTGTAATCCTCTGGCCCTCTGGCACTGGCCCTGATTCAAAGAATGACTGGAAAATTATGGCCAGTACCTTCATGGGTTCCACTGTTGCTGCCCTTAGTCTCCTTTGGTGCATCTCTTCCAATTTGTACTAAATGTAAGAACAGACAGCCTGTTGATACTCCCTCAGTTTTAAATACTTCAATAAACTTCTTCTCCTTCACTGTAAATCTGCGCAGTATCTTCATCCTCAACAAAGGCAGATGTATTGTATTCAGCTGATACCTCAGTCATAAGTCTATGTTTTGATGCCTAATTTGCCCCATTCCTCCTTTTACAACCTTTTTATTACTTAAATGTCCATTGAAGACTTTTGCTTTACATACTTGCCTTTTCAAAACCCCTCTTGTATTCGGCCTGGCTCTCCGTTGCATTGTCCACCTGACGTGTCATGAGCAATCTTTCTTCTCTTCATCTTAATTTTTATTCTCTCTTTTTCATCCAGGGAGCTGTAGATTTGTTTGCTCTACCTTTTACTCTTACATCTTCAAAGTGCCTGAACTATCTCTTCTTTAAATTGAGCCAATTGTTAAGTAACTGTCTTGCTTCAAAACCATTATACACCATTTGAGATAACAAGCATGGGGCTGGATGAACACAGCAGGTCAAGCAGCATCATAGGAGCAGGAAAACTTGACGTTTCGGGCCTAAACCCTTCATCAGAAATGGGGGAGGGGAAGAGGGTTCTGAAATAAATAGGGAGAGAGGGGGAGGCGGATAGAGGATGGATAGAGGAGAGGAGGCAGGCAAGTCGAAGAGGCGGGGATGGAGCCAGTAAAGGTGAGTGTAGGTAGGGGGGTCTTCAGGACGTGGTCGAGCAGTTTCAAGGCCGAAGAGGTTATGAGAGTTGCAGTGGGAGAGAGATTCCCGGAGGGAGGAGGGTAACTTCTTCAGGGTAGGCATCCTTAGAAGAGGCTTCGCAGTGGGGTTAAAATTGTACCAGAGATAAAAGGTACTGCAGATGCTGGAGAATCCGAGATAACAAGCATGCTGTGTTCATCCAGCCCCGTGCTTGTTATCTCTGATTCTCCAGCATACACCATTCGAATTGACTTTCCCCCAATTAATTACCCTGGATTGTTCTTTGTCTTTTTCAAAGCCAACCAAAACCTTATGATGTAATGATCCCTGACCCCTAAATGTTCCCCGACTGACAGTTGGACCACTTGGCCTGAATTCTGAAGAACTGTGTCCTGCAATGCTGCCTGACCTGTTGGATTAGAAACGTCCTACTCTAGAAAATTCTCCTGAACACGCCGTAGACATTCTTGACCTTCTCTTCCTTTTACATGATGGCACTACTACCATCCCAGTTCATATTCAGATAATTAAAGTCTCCCATTATAATTGGTTTATAATTTTAGCAATAATGTACAAATAGAGAAGAAAACGTGTTATTTCAAATACATCTAAATGATATTTTACATATATTCTGCCAATATAAAGGCAATTGTATACTACTCTTGTTTGCTTTACATCTCCTACATGTCTGCTAATGCTCTGCATTCCTTTTACTAACTTTTGCTTTGCTGTTTTGTCGCCCCTTATTAAGTACCTTTTAAAATCCACATAAGAACTAAGAGCAGGAGTGGGCCATCTGGCCCCTCGAGCCTGCCCCGCCATTTAATAAGATCATGGCTGATCTTTTTGAGACTCAGCTCCACTTACCCGCCCACTCACCATAACCCTTAAATCCTTTACTGTTCAAAAATTTATCTAGCCTTGCCGTAAAAACATTCAGCGAAGTAGCTTCAACCGCTTCACTGGGCAGGGACTTCCACAGATTCACAACACTTTCGGTGAAGAAGTTCCTCCTGACCTCAGTCCTACATCTGCTTCCCTTCATTTTGAGGCGATGCCCTCTAGTCCTAGTTTCACCTCCTAGTGGAAACAACTTCCCTGCCTCCACCTTATCTATTCCCTTCATAATCTTATATGTTTCCATAAGATCTCCCCTCATTCTTCTGAGTTCCAATGACTATAATCCCAGCCTACTCAGTCTCTCCTCATAATCCAACCCTCTCAACTCTGGAATCAACCGAGTGAATCTCCTCTGCACTCCCTCCAGTGCTAGTATATCCCTTCTCAAGTAAGGAGACCAAAACCGCACACAGTACTCCAGGTGTGGCCTCACCAGGACCCTATACAGCTGCAGCATCGCCTTCCTGTTTTTAAACTCCATCCGTCGAGCAATGACAGACAAAATCCCATTTGCCTTTTTAGTTACCTGCTGGACCTGCAATCCTACTTTTAGCGATTCATGCACAAGGACACCCAAGTCCCTCTGCACAGCAGCGTGCTGCAATTTTTTACCATTTAAAACATAGTCCATTTTGCTGTTATTCCTACCAAAATGGATGACCTCACACTTATCAACATTGTACTCCATCTGCCAGACCTTTGCCCACTCACTGAGACTATCTATATCCCTCTGCAGAGTGTCTTCTGCACACTTTGCTCTACCACTCACCTTAGTGTCATCTTCAAATTTTGACACACCGCACTTAGTCCCCAACTTCAAATCATCTCTGTAAATTGTAAACAATTGCAGTCCCAACACTGAACCCTGAGGCACACCACTAGCCACTGACTGCGAACCAGAAAAACACCCATTTACCCATACTCTTTGCTTTCTACTGGTCAACCAATCCTCTATCCATGCCAATACATTACCTGTAATGTCATGCAACTTTATCTTATGTAGCAGCCTTTGGTGTGGCACCTTGTCAAATGCCTTCTGGAAATCCAGATGCACCACATCCACAGGTTCCCCATTGTCCACCATGCAGGTAATGTCCTCAAAGATTTTCACCAAATTAGTTAAACATGACCTACCCTTCATGAACCCATGCTGGGTGTTCCCAACGGGACAATTTATATCCAGATGTCTTGCTATTTCTTCCTTAATGATAGATTCAAGCATTTTCCCCACTACTGAAGTTAAGCTAACTGGCCTATAGTTACCTACTTTTTGTCTACTTCCCTTTTTAATCAATGGCGTCACATTGGCTGTTTTCCAATCTGCGGGAACCACCCCAGAGGCCAGTGAATTTTGGTAAATAATTACTAGTGCATTTGCTATTTCCCCCATCACCCCTTTTAGTACCCTGGGATGCATTTCATCAGGGCCAGGAGACTTGTCTACCTTTAGCCCCATTAGCTCGCCCAGTGCTGCCTCCTTAGTGATAATAGTTTCTAGGTCCTCGCCTGCTATAACATTCTTGTCATTAGTTTTCGGCATGTTATTTTTGTCTTTTACTGTGAAGACCGACGCGAAATAACTGTTTAATGTCTTGGCTATTTCCTCATTCCCAGTTATTAAATTGGCCTTCTCATCCTCTAAAGGACCAATGTTTACCATCGCCACTCTTTTACGATTCACATACTTATAGAAACTTTTGCTGCCTGTTTTTATATTCTGAGCTAGTTTACCCTCATAATCTATCTTACTTTTCTTTAAAACTTTACTTGTGGCTTTCTGTTGGCCTTTAAAGATTTCCCAGTCTACTAGTTTCCCATACTCTTTGCTTTGTTGTATGTGTTTTTTTTCAACCTGCTACTTTCCTTTATTTCCTTAGACATCCATGGCTGGCTGTCTCTTTTCCTACAGTTCTTTCTTTTCACTAGAATATACTTCTGCTGAGCACTGTGAAAAATCGTTTTGAAAGTCGTCCACTGTTCCTCAATTGACCCACCATAAAGTTTTTGCTCCCATTCTACCTTAGCTAATTCCTCCCTCATTCCTTCATAGCCTCCTTTGTTTAAACACAGGACATTGGTACTGGATTTCACCTTCTCACGCTCCATCTGTATTTTAACTTCGATCATGCTGTGATCTTTCCTTCCGAGAGGATCCCTAACTGTGAGATCATTAATTATTCCTGTCTCATTACACAGGACTAGATCCAGGATAGCTTGCTCCCTCGTAGGTTCCATTACATATTGCTCAAGGAAATTATCGCGGATGCATTCTATGAACCCCTCCTCAAGGCTGCCATGACCGATCTCGTTTGACCAATCGATATGTAGATTAAAATCCCCCATGATAATTGCTGTACCATTTTTACATGCATTAGCTATTTCTATGTTTATTGCCGCCCCACCACGATGTCATTATTTTGTGGCCTGTAGACCACACCTATCAGTGACTTCTTCTCCCTGCTATTCCTAATTTCCACCCAAATGAATTCAACGTTTTGTTGAGTAGAACCTATATCATCTCTCATTACCGCCCTGACATCATCCTTAAAAATCAGAGCGACACCACCTCCCTTACCTTCCTGTCTGTCCTTCCGAACAGTTTGATACCCCTGGATATTTAACTCCCAGTCATGACCATCCTGTAACCATGTCTGTGTAATGGCCACTAAATCATACCCATTTGCCATGATTTGCGCTGTCAACTCATCCGCCTTGTTTCGAATGCTCCGAGCTTTCAGATAAAGTGCCCTTATGTCAGTTTTTGCACCTTCTTTTTGGGTCCTATCGCCTCCATCACTAACATCTCTTGAGTTCTCCTTCCCTTTAACTTTTTTCCCTAATTTTCAATGGAGTTGAAGCTTCCTCGTCACCTGCTAACATGTACATCTATTAAAGTTACAGGATGAAATCTTTTCTTTTCAGTGAGCAATGCCATAAGAAATCAACTTGTATTGATGGAAATTTCATTTCCTGTGTAACTCAAAAGCTGTTGGAATGTTACATCACTTCTGGAATACGAATGGTTCTTGTTGAGTTATTGAATGATATAAAGGAAGCTGATGCATATTCTCAAAATAAATTTATCATGGTGTAGAATAACAGCAAAAACAAGCTCAATGCTTTGTTTTAATCTGAAGTTTCAATATTTGTTGATTGGAAGGAATATCTGTAAGATTAATTTGATTCAATTTTTATAGGAAATACCACACACACTTGTTACAGTTTGATGGGGAGGGTGGCTGGCGATTTGAACAATTGGACACTGCTACTCGACTTTCATTGGCTGAAGAAAAGCAGAGACTTGAGTCTCAACTTGCCGGAGTCCCACAAATGCAGCAACGACTGAATGAACTGTGCAGAGTTTTGGGAGAAGATTCTGTACTAAGAACCACTGAAATTGAAGAATAACGACACTGGTAATGAATGTGAATAACATGACAAAGTTACAAATGAATTGCATGAGACAAACAAAATAAATAAATACAATCTCCTATTTATTAAAGATCATTAACTAGTTTCTTCCAGTACAATAAATAACCTTATGTTTCCTTTGAAATACTGTGATGTGTTAACTCTTTTTACAGGTTTATGTTGTTGTAATATTAGAATTTAGTTAATTTAAAGACATTTTCTTAAAAATATTATGAATGTTATGAGGAAACTAAAATTTATACTCTGCAAGATACCACTCCCATTCTTTAAATGCATTTTAAGGTTCTGCTGCAATTGTTTGAACAAAAATATCGTGTGTCATCTGGTACAGCAAGTGGCCAGCCTAGATTTTGATAAGGATGATGCAGTATCACCACTTGTTTAGCACTGTGCCCAGGATGTTCCTTTATAACAAACAAACTTTTATTTTAATTCTAAGAATCCAATGTTTGAGGAAAAGAAGAAGAATAGGGAGGGATTCTTCAATATGCTTCTGATTTTCAAAAACTGGAATAAATGCAGATCTGAACAATGTAAGATCTAGAATTTTAACCATGTTTTAACATGAACTATCCATTCCCTTTTTGCTCCAATTACAGAACTCAAGTAAATACTACTTCATTTCTTGCAGCTCCCATATACCACTTTATGCTAACTCTGATTCTTGGTTTTTCAAAAAAATAAGACTGTTTATCTTAAATATTAATAGCCACTATAGTTTATGTCAAACATAGATCCATTGTGACAACAAAAGATGTATTTGGACATGCTTATCTGCATTTTACAATGGGACAGTCCAATAATGGAGTTTAACGAATATGCTTGGGTTAATCTAATTCTTTTCCAAAGTACTCCTCAGTTATAACCTATTCAAATCAAAGTTGAAACTCCTGACAGAATTTGTTCTCTCTCTATGTTTAGATTCTTCGCACTTGTACTTGGATACCAAGTCTTGATATTATTTCTTGTTTTTAAATCTTTGGAGAATTGATTTTTGTTTCATCCAATTTGAGTCTTTTCTTCCTCATCAGGATGATGTAATTGGTGAATTTTGTACCTGTTGATTGGCTCACAGAGCATGGTGCAGGATTGGTCTTCTTTCCATTGCATCTGTCCTGATTCTAAAAAACTTTGCTTGCAAAGCGTTCCATGTAGAGTTTATGGAACTTGTGCACAGAGGAATGTTAGTTGGGATATCCATCGAAGCCAGTATTTAAACCTGTAAGGTATAAATGTCAGTCTAAAATGTATCGTCGGAGCTCCTGGGTGTCTTTTCTATTTGCTTTTAACAAAAAGACGTTGAGATGAAGTATTTTTATTAATTGTATTAAATCATCATTGGTCCATTGTAATTTTTAGTGTTTATGTAAGTGGGATTGACTTTGAAATAAACACGTCATTTATATCTCTGTGACAAAGTTTGCTTCAATATTAAAACAAAAACAAAGAAATTAGACGTTTTTATATTCCTTGGTCAGAAATTGCCAGTAATATTCTGTCTTTGATTGCATGTTTGTATGCTATAAAATATTGGTTTCCAAGAAGTATTGTGTTAGTCTAACTAAATTATACTGCAGTATCTCAATCCAATTTCATATTCTCAATCTCTTTTGCATGATGCATGCCGTCATATAGTAAGTAAATCTGATCATGCAGTTCTGTGAAAGTATTATGGCATAACAGTTCCAACAAAATATTCGTATGGCTGGACTAGGATTTGACTGATAAAAAGCACATGCACAGGAAACAAGCAAGGCTGTCCTTATCATGCGTTTTGAAAGAGCTTTATAATTACGGATTAACTGCATTTTATGCTGTGATGTGAAAAACTACAAGGAACTTTGGTTAGAAGTTCATCCATGGTAGTGATGCAAAATAAGCCATAAGCTCACTAAATTCCCTTCTGTTGCAGTCAGTGAAACAGAATATAGACTTCTGCATTTAAGGAGCAGCTGAACCCATGCTTTTCTGTTTTGTGCTACTGCTTGAGACAAATATCTAACCCTACATGCTTTGCAATGTCTATAATTTTTGAGGTGGTAATTCTGGTACAACTGATCAAACACCAAATTTCAAGTTGGGAAATTGTAGGCCAGTATATCATAACCTTTAGAGTAGATATGGAAGATCTATTTAATCAAGGCTTACTTTTGACAGATATAATCAAACTATGAAAAAATGGATGAGGTAATGTACATTAGTAGTTCAGTAAAAAGTAAAGCTACTCAAGAAATCTTAAATGTGGTATTCTGACTTTAACAGCTAAAATTAGCCAGTTTTTCTTTGAATTTTTAGAGATGGTAAAGGGAATTGGATTAACATGCAGAAATGTAATATAAAACTACAGCAGGCAGTATTTTCAATGTGTCTCATAGTTTACCAACACAGGCAATATTTGTAAGTGGTGACCAATTTTGGAATACTTGAAATACCACTATATTCAGCTTCATTTTGTACAGTTTGGAATTAATACTTAACCTGACTTGTAAATATTTTCAGGAAGAATAGCTTGCACAGTCCAGTCAGTGCAGAGAGCAAATCGCTTAATCTAAAATAAATCAAAAATTCAGCTCAAACGAATATGAAGCAAGCATGGGGCTGGATGAACACAGCAGGTCA